>JAMWET010001441.1:80000-97500 GCA_024036415.1 Prochilodus magdalenae | reverse complement strand
ACCTGGTTGTTCCGTAAGACGCGTTCAGCTTGTATCCTTACGTAATTGTGCACACGCACACTCACTTATAATCGCTAATCAGATGCGTCGTGTGAATCTGTGTGAGGCGCAACACATTACCCAGCTCCGATACAGCAGCCGATCAGCCTGTGTCGCGTTCAGCTTCTCTTTCTCTGTTCAGATTAAGGTTGTCGCTTTGAAAATCACAATTTTCCGTGGCGCCGCAGATTTCCAAACGCTCGTGTTTACAAGAAGACGGCTTCTTAGAATAATCAGCCTCCTGCGTTAGTCATCGCGGTCATGAACCACATGCATTACAGCATGGTGTGTTGTAGTGAGACGGTGAATAACATCGGGGTGAAGTAAAGATCCACCAATCCGCCGCCAGTCCAGAAGCCGCTAATGGCTTCGCAATCAAACTCCTCGGAGAAGCTCGGAGCTGAACCGAAAGCCTCGGTTTAGTGGTAGCAGACGAGGGGCTCTGTTTCTCCGTATGCCGAGCAGCAGAGGGGGCTTTGAGTGATTGCATTTTAAATCTCTTTTAAATGCCTCTTTGGTTTACACAGATAAGCTCTGTTTGGATGCAGGTCTGAGAGGCTGCGCCATAAATAAGTGCAGATCATATCCCATACAAACAGCACAGCCGGGCTGAAGTCAGGGAACGTTTCAGGCGCATGAGAATGGAGGTGCCGGAGACCTACGGTCACCTCCTGCTGCCTACTCTGTGTCGTGGCCATCTATTTCAGTGGTCAGTTGCCTCAGATGATGGACGCTAAACAGGAGTGTGCTATTTCCTGAACTCCGGCATGAGAAACTGGACTGAGGTGGCGTTGTTGTCGTGTTGGGATTCCCTGTTCCACCTTAAATGTTGCCGGAGTTGCATTCAGGCCTAAGTGGAACAGCCAGTTCAGATGATCAAAATGCTCTCCTGACCAGCCTTTAGAACTCCGTACATGGCAGATTTAGCTGCGCCTGCTAAGCTAGCACGCGGAAGCAGTATTAAATCAAGGTGTTTAGCTTTTACGGTTTTGTCCTTTTTGTTTTAGTTTAAAAGTGTTTTATATTAGAGAATAGTGAAAGGACATCCCAGAATAATCCTGAAAGGAACCAACAGGAACAGTTACACATGTAGTTAATCTCTGGGTGCAGGTCTGAGAGGCTGCGCCATAAATAAGATCATCGGGTCATACCCCGTACTAACGGCCCAGCCAGGCCAGAGTCAGGAACGCTTCAGGCGCATGAGAATGATGGTGCGGCCGACCTCCGGTCACCTCCTGCTGGCTGCTCCATAGTGGCCATCTGTTTCAGGGGTCAGCTGCATCAGACGATGGACGCTAAACAGGCCGGCTTGTACTATAACGTGAACGAGTGTAACATGTATGACGGGTAACATGAGAAACTGGACTAAGCTGGAGTTGACTTCTCGATGAAATTCCCTGTTCCACCTTAAATGGTGCTGGAGTTGCTTTCAGGCCTGTGCGGGCGCTGGAGTGTATCTACTGATTCGCGTAAGGTGGAACCGCCAATTCAGCCGATCAAAATGCTCGCGACTAAGATAACCGTAACCAGCCTTTAGAACGCCGTATGTGGGAGACTTAGCCGCGCCTGCTAAGCTAGCGCACGGAAGCAGTATTAAATCAAGGTGTGACGTTTTCACTGTTGTGTTGTAGGTTAGAAGTGTTTTATATTAGAGGGTGGTGAAAGGACATCCCAGAATAATCCCGTGAGCCGACAGGAACAGGCTTACTTGAACATCCGAGAGGTCAGATACAAAACGTAACGTCATTTCATCAAACCGCCCAGTGCAGCCAGCCAGGTGTAAACGGGGTCCGAGAGAGAGAGTGTGTGTGTGTGTGTGTGTGTGTGTGGCTTCGTGTGTGGGTGTGTGTGTGGCACCGGCTGCCGTGTAAATAATGTACATGATCGATGTCCCTGCTTCAGTTTCAGTAACCTCAGTTCCGTTTCTTTTCCTCCCCCGTTTTGGTTTGTTCTCCACGCCTTACCTGTACAGAGTAGAACTAGAGCGGACAGCGTTAGCCTGACTCGCTAATACACGCCCATCAGACCCGACAGCCAGGTTCTCTTCTGTGTACAGCGCTCATCTCCAGTATGCGTTCACCACCTCGGAGTGTGTGGCCGGTTCTGGAGATGAACACCACCCTACCGTGCTGTGGAACTCCACCTTGCTCTGTGTGTATTATCCCTATGAAGCCGTGTCTGAAGCATACGGACTGATGACGTATTATCAAGTTTGCGAGAGTAATTTTAGCGTTGTGATGAACGGACGGGTGTGGGCCTCCCTCTGGAAGAGCTCAGACGTGGGGAACGTGTGTGTGTGTGAGAACCGGAGTGTAGAGGGAGGAGAACCTGGTGTGAATAAGGGGGAGTAGTTTTTTGTGTTCTTTGAGATCAAAAATATGTTAAACTGATAATAAAGATTTTAAATGTCGAGTTGTGCTGCTGGTGATTGTGTTCGGCGCGATGCTCTGATGGGTCCGACGAGTTTTGCGCTGCCGCCGCTGACCCGCACCTGGATAAGCAGAGCTCTGGTTCCAGCTGCTTGAGACAGCTGGCACCATCATTTTCAAAGAGGGTTCCACCAGTTTCCCTTCTCCGGAGCTCAGGGTTTGAGGGGTGAACCGGGTACAGAGTGGTTCTGTGTGGAATGGGTGATCGTAGAACCTCAGACTGAACAGTTAGTTGCCTTCATGTTGAAATCGATGTAAAGTGGTGGTGGTGGGAATCGGGCTTCTCCAACACGTATACCTTATAGACTATCTACACCACCAGTGAACCTACACGTGTCTTCTGACTGTGTATGGAATGCTGATGATGAAAAGCTGGAAATACTAAGTTCCTTTGGGGGACTATTTGACCTCACAGCGCCCTGCAGCATGTATCCCTCCACCATGAATGGAGTTTAAGGCTGAGATCTTCTCCACACTATCATAAACAGCGTCTCAGACATCAGCCAGCGTATTCAGAACCACCTCATGTAGGAACTTCCTGGGGGGGAGCTTTTAGAGGGGACGTCTGGTTACCTTCACCACCACTGAACAGCTCTGACTGAGTGTTTATCAGTAAACCACTCTCAATACAACCACCCAGTTATGGAGGAATTTGGCGAAAGGCATGAGATGAACTTATTTAGGACAAGGATAGCTTTCCTAAGCCGTATCCTCCTGGTGGGATTGTGGGGGTCCTGCGAAGCTGTATATATACTGATAGCCCGCTTCATAAACTCCACCTAAATACAGTCCATCTAATCAGCTCCACTGACCATACAGGACACTCTGTAGGTGTACAGGTCCAGACTGTAGTCCATCTGTTTCTCTGTGTACTGTATTACCCTGTTCTTTAATGGCCAGGACCCCCACAGGACCACCACAGAGCAGGTTTGATGTGGGTGGTGGATCATTCTCAGCACTGCAGTGACACTGACGTGGTGGTGGTGTGTTAGTGTGTGTGGTGCTGGTGTGAGTGGATCAGACACAGCAGTGCTGCTGGAGTGTTGAGACACTGTGTCCACTCACTGTCCACTCTATTAGACACTCCTACCTTGCTGGTCCACCTTGTAGATGGACAGTCAGAGACGATAGCTCATCTGCTGCTGCACAGTGCAGTGTTGGTCATCCTCTAGTCCTTCATCAGTGGGCACAGGATGCTGCCCCAAGGATGCTGCCTTCAGGAGGTCTCACAGGACCCAGCCCACAGGACGCTGCCCAAAGGACACACTGTTGGCTGGATATTGTCATGCTCATGAAGCCCCACAACACCACCACCTCCACCACCTGGACTGCTCACACAAGGCAGGTTGGATCCATGGATTCATGATGTTGGCATTGCATTCTGACCCCACCATCTGAGGGCCTCAGCAGAATTCCACATGCATCATGTTTGGCCCGTGTCCAGTGTAAGCTCAGTTCTCCATCCTTGATTGACAGAAGTAGAATCAAACATGCTCTGCTGCTGTAACCCTGAAGGCTGGACGTTTGTACAGAGTGAGCATCTGTGCCTTGCTATCAGTTGGAACCAGTCTGGCCATTCTCCGCTGACTTCTCTCACCAGCAAGGTCCTGAGCGGCTGCTCACTGACTTTGGAAAAGCCCAGGAGCTCCGAAGCTGCACTGCACTGAGCCGTTCAGAGTGGTTTGGTGTAAAACGCTCTGTTCTAGAGTCAGAACTGTTCACAGTGGTGGTGAATGGAACCAAACGTCCATCTCTAAAATACGCTGCTGCCTGAGATCCTGTCTTATAGTAGTTATGGTGGAGGGATACATGTCTCAGAGCACTGCGGTGTGGTGGTGGTGGTGGGAACCAGGTGTCTATGTCTACAACACATAAAGACATTCAACCACCAGTGAACCTACATGTGTCTTCTGAGTGTATATGGAATGTTGATGATGGGAAAACCTGGAAATACGAAGTTCTCTGTGGGGGACTATTTTGTGCCTCACAGCGCCCTGTAGCATGTAACCCTCCACCATGAATGTAACACCATCAATAACAGCGTCTCAGACATCAGGCAGCGTGTTCATAAACATGTGAGGGAGTTTTCAGAGGTGGACGTCTGGTTACCTTCACCGCCACTGTGAACAGTTCTAAGTTCTCGTTAAGTTTATCCAGTGCGGAGTATTTCGCACCAATCCACTCCGGCCGACTCTGTATACACTTTAACAGTTTCAGTGTGCACGTGTTTCGATCGTAATCGGAGGAGTTCCCCTTTAAAGTAGCTGCAGTTCTACTGCGCGTCCACAAGGCGGCGCCGGCGCTGCAGCGCGTCAGAGCGCAACGCGAGGAACGCGAACGAGCACGGCAGCTTGAACGGCGTTCGCGTGAACTCTGAGCGCGCAAACGATCAGATCCGGGTACTTTAGCAGCACTTTCTGCCTGTTTGTGACATAAACAACATCCAAACTGAAATAAACGCGGAGGTAAATCACGCGTGTGCGCGCGCGAGCGAGCTGGTGAGAGAGTGTGCATGCGCCATAAAGTGGACGGTGGGCAAAAACACAGGGTCCTTCTTCCCTTCTTTTCCCTTCCTTCCTTTCTTCCTTTCTTTCTTTCTTTCTTATTTATTTGCTTATGTATTTTGACATTCGCGCGAGGCGGAGTCTCTCCCTCTCCCTCTCTCCCTCTCCCTCTCTCCCTCTCTCTCTCTTTCTCTCTCTCTCTCTCTCTCTCTCTCTCGCTCTCTCTCTCGCTCTCTCTGAGAGCTTTTGACACGAGCTCCCTCCTCCTCTCCTCGCTCGTGCACATCGCGTTTCCTCTCGTCGCGTGCCTCCTCGTCCTAAAGGGGTGCCGCGCTTCTTCTCCTCCTCTCTGTGCATGTGTTCCGGAGGAGCCCGGGATGAGTCTGGAGTGGCCGGCCGTGCTGGAGATGTGAGGGAGCAGCGAAAGTGCGGCAGAACTTAAGTGTCCCTCCAGGAGGCGGCTGGAGGAGTACCCTGCTGTGGTCAGCCGGGGAGGGCTCTGGATGGCAGCCGTGGATTGCAGCTTCGTTTCCCAGGACAGAGGATGGAGAGCAGGCTGCTGTGTTAGGCAGCTGGTAGTGGAGCGCTTCCCTCCCAGGTACCCAGCCCCGGTGTGGAGCTGCTGAGCGCCAGTGCTGGCACGTGGATCGAG
The DNA here is from genome assembly GCA_024036415.1 of Prochilodus magdalenae. Taxonomy (NCBI): domain Eukaryota; kingdom Metazoa; phylum Chordata; class Actinopteri; order Characiformes; family Prochilodontidae; genus Prochilodus; species Prochilodus magdalenae. The sequence goes on along the minus strand of JAMWET010001441.1, from coordinate 91,876 downwards.
TGGAGCTCAGGTTGGTGAAACCCCGTGCCCCGTTTGTGCCATGCGCTGTCTTCTTCGCCACTCGGGATCCCAGTGAGCGCCAGGCTCGCTCCTCAGCGCCAGTTCTGGGGCTCCTCTTGCGCTCCTGAAGCCCTCCTCCTGCCGTGAGCCTCGAGTCCAGCTTCTTGGAGAAGCCCCCAGACATGTAGCTGAACACCCGCACTGCTGAGTCCAGTGACCCGCTATGCAATAAGAGTTCTGGCCTGCTTGAGAAGTTCGGCCCGCTGGTTCGGTGTGTCTGCTGCTCAGATGTGGAGGTCGGGCCGTGTCTCCACACGTCTTTGAAGGACCTCCGTAACTTCGCCCCCCTCCCTGTCTTTTGGTCTCTGGACGCTCCTCTCCTGGTCGGGGTCCTGCTGGTGGGAGATGGGCTCTCATGCTTTGGGATTTCTGCTGGTTTTCCTGCTGGAGCACTTACGGGTGGAGGCGGGCAACATGGAGCCCATCTACTGGAATTCCCTCAACAGAAGGTACGTGATGGTGCCACAGGGACTGTGGTCTCCTTCAGGAGAACACGGAATTCTGGAAGCTCGGTGAAAGCTCACCCGGGTCCTTAAAGACCCCTCTGTATAACTAGTGTGGAGGTTCTCAGTAGGGGGTTTGGTGTGAGGTGGTGGTGATGGGAACCAGGGTTCTCCATGATGTCTACAACAGACATATACACATTTTCTTTACTATCTAGAACCACCAGTGAACCTACACATGTCTTCTGATTGTTACAAATCTGGAAATACCATGTTTACCATGGGGGACTATTTTTGGCCTCAGCGCGCCCTGCGTTTGATGTATCCCTCCACCATGGGTGGAGTTTAAGGCCAGAACTATCACAAACAGCGTCTCAGACACCAGGCAGCGTATTCACCACCACCTCATGTAGGAACTTTCTGTGAGGGAGACTTCAGAGGTGGACGTCTGGTTACCTTCACCACCACTGTTCTGAGTTCTAGGTCAGCAAGTTTCTCCAGAACGGACCGTCTCACACCAAACCTCTCCGGATGACTGTGTTTACATGTTACCCTTTATTTATTCAGGAATTCTGAAATATTGGTGGACTCCCCCTTTAAGGTTCCTCAAACCTGCACGTCCCATTTACAGTAGGGATTCAACCATCGGAAGATTCTTTTGGGTTCTCTGAGGAAGGCTCTGTAGAACCTGTACTGTATACGGGAACGTATGTGTTTATATTCCCATATGAATATTATTATTAGGTAATTATTAACTAATTATTAGGTAATAACTGTGTTATAACACTGAAATAACGCGGAGGATTCAGTAGTTTTGTGTCTAGTATGTGGTCCATGTGTGAGAACGCGGGCTGTACCATTCTCGGAGGGGTGGGCGATATGACGTTACATGACCTTTAATGATTATGATAAATGTATATACTGGGAAAAACTTAAAGGGCCCATATACGTCTCGTTGGCCGTTTATGATCAGCCCGGTTCCCAGACAGCATGTGGGTGTGGATGAGGTCCGTCTCTGAGTTCACGTGGTCGTACCCCAACCTCGCTTTATGCCTTAGTATTAACCAGGGGGTTTCTGGTGCGGCACCTTTAAAGGAGCCATATGTAATTTTTTTTGGTCACAATTTTCCAATATCCAGTTACAGTGTTGACTGTGTCCCAAAGATGTCTGTGTGTGGCGCTGCGGAGATGTACTGAAGTTAGCATGCTAGCTAGCTAGCCCCGGCCCGTCCTGTCTCGTAATACCACATTGTACCTGAAGAGGCGATAGTGAGTCACTGTGGCGCTGTAGGGGTGGATTCAGTTCAACATGAGAGGATGATGAGGTAGTGCTGCTGAGAGGAGAGGAGAGGAAAGGGGGGGGCTGAGTTTGATGATGTACTCGGAACGTTTCCTCCAGACTGGGAAGGAGTGAAGACGGAGGACGTGGGCCTGTGGATTTGCTGGCGATATATCGCCCCCTACTGTTTAGAGTGTGAATTGGATGTGTTGCGTCATCTTACAAGTTACATTTATAGCAGTGATATATGTAAATGAGCTTGTCTGTGATTGGCAGTTCAGGCTGGAACTACTTCAGTGTGAGTGGGCGGAGCTAAACTGTTGTAGGCCGAATAGAAGATGGTTTGGGCATGTGTTAACTTTAATGGGCGGGTGTCCAGTGTTGGTAGTTGTGTGTTCAGGTTCTGGTGTAACAGATTTACAGGATCCAGTTTTCCCAGAACACGGTTTCCTTATCCTGTACATCCATCTGAAAAGCTCTGCTGGAGCTACTGTGTCTTTAAGCCCCGCCTCCTGTTGTGCTCCCCAGTGTGCTCTGGTTGGTTAGCTCGTCCACTCTGTTCTGACTGGTCAACCACCAGAGTGGCATCCTGCTACAAGCTCCGCCCTCACATCGCGCGTTTGATCCAGAGTCCGATTCCGGAAGTCTGGTAGCTCCACCTTTATAAACTGGACTGGAGCAGACTGGTTTCAGAGTGGTCCGTTTTTATTGGCGTGCCGAGTTTTCTGTTTTTTCTGGAAAAGGGCTGGAATTCCAGGCGGCTGGGAAAAGTGGGCACTGTGAGAAAGTTTCCCGCTCTGCCACGTGCTCCAGTCATCCACTCAGCACACTAAAGGAAAGACGGAAAAGCGGGAAAACGCTATGTCTCCTTTAATAGTGTTAATATGCTACATAAACTCGAACTCCCAGGAAGGTGGGGAGAACCAGTTCTCCAGGATTTGGGATCTTTAGCGCAGACCACCTGCATGTTTTATGACACCGACAGCATGATTCCCGTTTAACCTGCTTCAGGTCTTGTGGTTTTCCAGGTTAACGAGCCGTGAGCTGCTCATTCCGGCTCGTTCACCAGTTTCATGTATAACACACGGTCGGAGCAGCTCGGTACGTTCAGCCCTGAGAGAGTCGGGGTCCCTTCACGGACCACTGCTCCTTCGTTATGTCCCTTATTGTTCTTTATGGACAAAACAATGTATGTCGCCCCCCAGACATCAGAATCCCAGCAGGCTCCGCCTCCTGTGTGGGAGAGATTAGGGGTCATGCTGGGGTCTAGTTCCAGAACAAGGGCCACAGAGCCTCGCTGATTCCTGTCTATCAGTGAGGTCAGGTACTGATATGGAACATTGCTGTGAGGTTTTGATTGAGTACTAGTGAAGTCAGGTACTGCCGTGGAACATTGCTGTGAGGATTTGATTGAGTACTAGTGAGGTCAGGTACTGACGTTAAATATTGCTGTGAGGATTTGATTGAGTACTAGTGAGGTCAGGTGCTGACGTGGAACATTGCTGTGAGGATTTGATTGAGTACTAGTGAAGTCAGGTACTGACGTGGAACATTGCTGTGAGGATTTGATTGAGTACTAGTGAGGTCAGGTACTGACGTGGAACATTGCTGTGAGGATTTGATGGAGTACTAGTGAGGTCAGGTGCTGATGTTGAACATTGCTGTGAGGATTTGATTGAGCACTAGTGAGGTCAGGTACTGACATTGAACATTGCTGTGAGGATTTGATTGAGTACTAGTGAGGTCAGGTACTGACGTTGAACATTGCTGTGAGGATTTGATGGAGTACTAGTGGGGTCAGGTACTGACGTTGAACATTGCTTTAAGGATTTGATTGAGTACTAGTGAGGTCAGGTACTGATGTTGAACATTGCTTTAAGGATTTGATTGAGTACTAGTGGGGTCAGGTACTGACGTTGAACATTGCTTTAAGGATTTGATTGAGTACTAGTGAGGTCAGGTACTGACTTTGAACATTGCTGTGAGGATTTGATGGAGTACTAGTGGGGTCAGGTACTGATGTTGAACATTGCTTTAAGGATTTGATTGAGTACTAGTGAGGTCAGGTACTGACGTTGAACATTGCTTTAAGGATTTGATTGAGTATTAGTGGGGTCAGGTCAGTACCTGTCAGGATTTGATTGAGGATTAGGGAGGTCAGGTACTGACGTTGAACATTGCTGTGAGGATTTGATTGAGGATTAGTGAGGTCAGGTACTGACGTTAAATATTGCTGTGAGGATTTGATTGAGTACTAGTGAGGTCAGGTGCTGACGTTGAACATTGCTGTGAGGATTTGATTGAGTACTAGTGAGGTCAGGTGGTGACGCTGAACATTGCTGTGAGGATTTGATTGAGCACTAGTGAGGTCAGGTACTGACATTGAACACTGCTGTGAGGATTTGATGGAGTAGTAGTGAGGTCAGGTACTGATGTTTGAACATTGCTGTGAGGATTTAATGGAGTAGTAGTGAGGTCAGGTACTGATGCTGAACATTGCTGTGAGGATTTAATGGAGTCGTAGTGAGGTCAGGTACTGATGTTTAAACATTGCTGTGAGGATTTGATGGAGTACTAGTGAGGTCAGGTACTGATGTTTGAACATTGCTGTGAGGATTTGATGGAGTAGTAGTGAGGTCAGGTACTGATGCTGAACATTGCTGTGAGGATTTGATGGAGTAGTAGTGAGGTCAGGTACTGATGTTTGAACATTGCTGTGAGGATTTGATGGAGTAGTAGTGAGGTCAGGTACTGATGCTGAACATTGCTGTGAGGATTTGATGGAGTAGTAGTGAGGTACTGATGTTTGAACATTGCTGTGAGGATTTGATGGAGTAGTAGTGAGGTCAGGTACTGATGTTAGAACATTGCTGTGAGGATTTGATGGAGTAGTAGTGAGGTCAGGTACTGATGTTAGAACATTGCTGTGAGGATTTGATGGAGTAGTAGTGAGGTCAGGTACTGATGCTGAACATTGCTGTGAGGATTTAATGGAGTCGTAGTGAGGTCAGGTACTGGTGTTTAAACATTGCTGTGAGGATTTGATGGAGTAGTAGTGAGGTCAGGTACTGATGTTTGAACATTGCTGTGAGGATTTGATGGAGTAGTAGTGAGGTCAGGTACTGATGTTTGAACATTGCTGTGAGGATTTGATGGAGTAGTAGTGAGGTACTGATGTTGCATGCTTAGTTCTGGATGGAGCTCCATCACTCCAGAGAAGGCAGCTCCACTGCTCCGCAGCCCAGTGCTGTGGGGCTTTATGCCCTCCTGGCCCTGCTTGGTATCGGGCAGTTGCGCTCCAGAGCGCCCCCCTCCCCTCGGTGGTCAGAGCTTTTCTCTGGAGATTAGAGAAGCTGTGCGTGAGCCTGTTGGGTTTAATTCATTCCAATGGTGGATGTGAGGACAGGACGGACCCGGGAAGCCAGCTTAGATACAGATCAAAGAGTCAGGTCATTAATTCTTAAAGACCTCGCAGGTACTTTGTTTCAGTTGGGCTTCCACTGTTTGCACATGTCCGTGATTTGCTCGGGATAAGAGCCCCAGTCTGCTCCAGTGGAGGAGCGTCTCGAGGTGCGGTGACTCAGAGGAGCCGTACCTGCGGTTCTGAAGTGCACAGTGGGATTTGGCCTTCGCCACACAGCGTCTACTGTGGCTGAATCCTTTGTGGTGAACATATCGCTGCCTCATCCCTGGCTAGGTGGCTAGACTTGGTGACTTCCATGACCCATTTTACTCGAGCGCCTGTCTCGCCGTGTTCCCGGTTTTCATTTCAGAAATCTGGTCACTGTGATTTACACGAACACGAACTAGCGGTACATCCTGGTCTGAAGAGCGGTGTGGTACGACTGCGCGTCTCGTTGGTCATTTATGATCCAAAGTAGATCTGGTCCACTTGTGGCACAGATACGGCGGTGCTGCTTAACGCCAAACAGCATGTGAACCGAAAGTGGCCCGCATATATAAACATCCAAGTGGCCCACATGTTCTAAAACAGATCTGGTCCTCCTCTGGCAGTGATACCGCCGTGTGGCCTACTTTGGAGAATGTGGGTCAGATCTGGGCCAGAACAGTTTTTCTGTCTGGGATTGAGACACTGATGTCAGATGAGTTGAGTTCTTCTGGCTGTCCACTCCGTGTCTAGTCCTCTTCAGGATAATGAAATCGAGTTTCCAGGTAGTTTTTAAGGAGAGAAATCCGAACGGGAAAGACGTGACACGCCGTTTAGGCGTGGATGCCCTCAGCGAGAGTTGCCGAGCCGCCGTGCCAGACGAGATGTTCTTCAGCTACCTGAAAAGGTCACCCTGTTTACACGTGGCCCGTCAGGCGGGCCGTTCGGCCGGACACACACGCTAGCCTAAACCTTCTTTGGATTCTTTCCGTGACCTGCGCCTCCATTGGTGCTTGCAAATGCAGGGAACCGTTAGAAGTGCCGGTAGCTGAAGGACGCGAGCGCAGCAGTATGCCGACGCTGTAGGTTCCGCGGTGTTCCTGTGTGATTAGAATGATTTAAGGATACCTGCTGGTTTCTGGGCGGAGGCCTCAGCATCAGAGAGGGAGAGATAAGGACGGGCGGAGGGGTCAGGGAGGGCGTCACGCCTGGCTGGGCTTGAGGAAGCGGGAAGCGCGGAGCTCCTGTGTTTCTGTTTCTAAACGCTCGGTAAACGAGTGTAAGCGTTTGTGAGCGCAGGCTGTCTCTCTGCATCGCTCCAGGGGAAGTTGTTGTACAACTCTCCGCCTCAAACGCACATTAAAAATTAATCCCTCACAGCCTCGCTCAATATTTAATGAATCAGTTGCTAATTGGAGGCAGATAAAAGCTCGGTTAACTGGGTTAAGCGTTTCAGATTAAAACGTTTTAAGGACAGAGCAGAAAAAACGGGGAGAAGAAACAAATAGTGATCGCAGAGACAGCCCGGCGGTCTAGAACACCCTGTGGGACTCGCGTTCCCTGGTGGGAAAATGTGGGAAATGTGAAAGCTTGGGAAGCGTATGCTAGCTTGACCGGTATTAGCTACTGAGTGACTTAATAACTGAGGCTACACGAACTGCTAGCGTTAGCCTGTTAGCGAGCCTAATGTATTCTGGCATGTCAGTGCTGCGTTTACAAAGGTCTTTGTTTTAGTGCATGACTTGGAAAACCATTTCAGCGCTAGCTTGTTAGCTAGTCTGGTCTGTTTTAGCATCGTTTAAGATTTTGCTCCTCATAATAGCAACAAAGTCTTTATATTTATTTTTATTTATATACATAATATATATATATATATATATATAGATATATATGTTTGGAAAGCGTATGCTACCTTGACCGGTATTAGCTACTGAGTGACTCAGTAACTGAGGCTACACGAACTGCTAGCGTTAGCCTAATATATTCTGGCATGTTGTACAGTGCTGCGTTTACAAATGTCTTTGGTTTAGTGCATGACTTGGAAAACCATTTCAGCGCTAGCTTGTTAGCTAGTCTGGTCTGTTTTGGTATCTTTCAACATTTTGCCCTTCATGTCAACAACAAAATTTATATTTACGTTATATAAATATATATTAAGTGCTTTAGAGGTAGAAGCTTTTGCATGTTTGGAAACTTATGCTCATTCAAACTAAGGCTCATACAGTTTTGTGAATATTTTGACAATTTAGACTCAGCGCTAGCTTGTTAGCTAGTCTGGTCTGTTTTGGCATTGTTTAAGATTTTGCCCCTCATAACAGCAACAAAGTTCTGTTCATGTTTGAGAAACAAATGCTACCTTGAGCGTTATTAGCCACCAAGTGACTAACTGAGGCTACATTCTCTGCTAGCATTAGCTTCTTAGCGATAGCTTCTTACCGGGTCTGATGTATTGTGGTTTGACATACAGTGTTTTTTAACTAACTTTAACTTTTTAATATCAGTGTATTTATGATTTTCTTGTTTTTGTGCATGTTTTGGGAAAGCTTTACTGCTAGCTTGTTATCTAGTCTGGTCTGTTTTAGTCTTGTCTTTCTTTATGGTGTTTTTAACGTAGAAGCATCATGAAGTTATTGTCCATATTTGAGATACGTATGCTAATCTGATCAGTATTAGCTACCTAAAGACTTCGTAACTAAGGCTGCATTGACTGCTAGCGTTAGCTTGTTAGCCAGCCTGATGTATTTAGGTACGTCATACAGTGTTGTATTTCTCTGGTTTTTGTGCTTGTTTTGGCAAATGTGATTAATTTTCAGCACTAGCTTGTTAGTCTGTTTTATTATCTTTAAAAAAACTTATATAAAATCAAAGTCTTTATTATTTAGTGTTTTGTTTTTAGAAGCATCCGGACATTATTGTGCACGATTGGGAAACGAATCTACCTAGCTACCTATTAATTCAGTAGCTGAGCTAGCGCTAGCTTAACAGCGAGGCTGGTGTGTTTTGGTCTGTCAGACAGTCACATGTCAGCGCTAGCTTGTTGGCTAGTCTTACCCTCATTGTAGAAAATCGCGGTGGAATTTAAGGGGGTTGGACATTTAAGGAACGTTAGGACGTTGTTGGGCATGTTTGGGAAATGTTTGTTGGCTTGTAGATACCAAACACGCACCACACGCTTTTTCTACATTCACTGCACGTTTAGCGCACTTGTGTAAAAGGTTAAAGGTCATGTTATACATCACACCTCATAAACTCGTGGATCATTTAGGATTCCAGATTGATGACTTACAAGTGGGACTGTGAGTATATCCTGGCTGCCGCCAATCGAGCGCAGCATCGTCTCCGTATCTGCTAACGCTGGCTAACGCCACTGTCGTCCTTGTAGCGTAAGTAAGAGTCTGTGATCACGGACTACAGAACTAAATCACATTTAGAGTATAGAATTATTTACAGCGGCGGCTGAAGCGGCCTTTCCTCCATCATCAGACATCAAAGATCGGCGAAGAACTCGGAAACCTCGGCCTCTAAACTGTTTACGAAGTTTCCGCTTGTAATTATGACTTGAAAGGGCGTCCGTACGGGAACTCGTGTTTACCATAATTCCGGCAGCACATGGAGGCAGCGCTGGAGCCGCTCTGCTCCCAGGGAGGCGTTGGGTAAACTGTAGCTGATTGCGAGGTTTGAGTGGGAAAGCGATTCCGGCCGGGAGTGTACACACGTGTTTAGGGATGCTTTGTTTACTCGTCCGACTGCGGAGGACAGTTTGCATCCCAAACATCCCCAGCGATGAATACCACATGGCCCACTTCACTCTCCCTGTGTATGCGTGTGCGCACGGTGTGTGTGTGAGAGCGTGTTGGCGGGGCTCGTCTCAGGTGTGTAGGTGTCAGCAGCCGTGAGCCGATTTGTCTCATAACTATTATTCCGGGATGCTTTTCTCCAGAGGCGGAAGGGCCTGAGCAGATGCTCCTGAAGCTGTGATTAACACTTAGAAGGCTGGAATTCCAGAACTCGGAACAGCTGTGTAATTTTACATGCTCATTTATATCACCACAGAGAACAATCAGGAAAACAACAGTCCACGTTCAGGCATGAGGAACATCAGAACCACTCAGCCTAGCGTTTGATTATCAGCTAGTTAGACGGCACGGTTCAAACATTAAACAGCTGACCAAAGAAAGAGGCACATCCCCGTTCTACAGCGTAACAGCGCGTTCCCTGTCGGATTCAGCCTGACGTTCCTCCAGAGCTGGTGCATGGAGACTGGATTAAACCACAGGGCAACCCAGAGGAAGTCCAAGGAAGTTCAGTCCAAGGAAGTCAGTTTCTGGATGCAGGCCACATCAACGTTCAGACACTCAAAGAAGTGCGCAGTTGGACCAGATTTGATGGCACCGAGGAGAATTCCCTGTAGACTGGGATTTTATCCACTGCTGGTAGACCCGTACGCTTCCATACACCTGCAGATTCAGCTACTTCCTTTACACTATGGTCTTTGGCCACGCCCACACGCAGTCACCCCTTTCAGCCAATCATTAACATCTGCTCTGGAGCCGTTTTCCCTAGACTTGAATCCAATGGAACGTCTGTGGGGCCACCTTGGTGATGGTGTTCGCTCTATAGACCCCCCCTCCCCCATGCTACCTCCCTCCAGCAGCTGTGAGACGCACCGCAGTCAGCATGGCCCCAGATACCTGTGACAACCTACCAGGACCTAACTAAGTCACTCCCGGCCCGTCTAACTGCTGCCTGTGCTGTGCACGGTGGTTATCCTGGATATTAGCTGGTGGTCATAATAATGTGACTCTACTGTGTGTACCTCATCCCGATAGAACACCTTTGGGATGAATTAGAGCGGAGGCTGCGAGCCAGGCCTTCTCGTCCAACATCAGGGTCTGACCTCACACATGTGCTTCTGGAAGAATGGTCAGAAATTCCCATAAGCACATTCCTAACCCTTGTGGAAAGAATTCCCAGAGGAGGTGGAGCTGCTATAGCTGTAAAGGGTGGGCCGACATCATATCAGACCCTATAGGTTAAGAATTAGAGGTCACTCGGGTTCCTATGTGTGAAGACAGACGCCCCAATACCACTGGCACTATAGTGTGTATGTATATCCACACTTACAGCTGATTGATGATGTGCGGCGGGGTCGGAGAGTGGGAGACCCCTGAGGAAAAGCTTCCTTTCTGGATCCCTTTGGATCCATTAAATATGGGTGTCAGAGTTTCCTAGGATCCGGTCCGGCCCTCGAACGCTTCAGTGTGTGTCAGTGGACTCAACAAGACAATCGAGTGTCCAGTTTCTGAAATGAGCCGGAATAGTGATCTGGAGAGTGCAGAATTCCGAATATCTCTCCTTTGTTTACTTTCTGTGGTGCGTTTGTAAATATTCCAGATTTTCAGATCTCAGAGTTTTCGACTCCACTCGAGGTTGCTGGGAGTGAGCTTAACACCCAGCAGTAACAGGAACGCGGTGGTGGGATTTATATTACCTCCATTATAATAATACACTGTGATTTAAATCCCGCTCCTGTTCCGTGAAATGAAGACCTGTTACGTCCGGAATGGTTGCTAAGGCGTTTTGTGGAATGAAGCCTTTTCTGTATTTGTTGTTGTCGGCCGGATGAAAGCGGTTCGGGGGGCTGCGCAGTTTCACAGGCCTGCACTGCTCGATAGTGAAGGGTGTTTTTCTGATTTGCTCATTTTTTTGCTTTCTGCTTTCGAAATCCGCTTCATAATTAAACACTGGAGACGTAAACGGAGCCGTCCGGGAGGGTGGGGTATGAAACTCTCCATTTTACAGTGGTGGTGAAGGTAACCAGACGTCCCCTCTAAAAGCTCCCTCACAGGAAGTTCCTACATGAGGTGGTTGTGAATACGCTGCCTGATGTCTGAGACGCTGTTTATGATAGTGTGGAGAAGATCTCAGCCTTAAACTCCATTCATGGTGGAGGGATACATGCTGCAGGGCGCTGTGAGGTTAAATAGTCCCCCAAAGGAACTTAGTATTTCCAGGTTTTCCAGATTTTCATCATCAGCATTCCATACACACTCAGGAGACACGTGTAGGATCACTGGTGGTTTAGATAAAATGTCTTTTTGTGTGTTGTAGTCATGGCGACCCCTGACTCCCACCACCACTACCGGTGATGTGAGTGATTGAGCTGTGTAGGAATATGAATGTGCGCTGTAACCCGCCTCTCTCTCAGTCCTGCTCTGCTGGACCGCCTTTCTCGGCGGAGATAATGACCTCGCCGTGAACGCATTGTTGTTAAAGAGAGATTTTGATTGCAGCATCAAATGGATTGTACCACTTGACCCCAGATTACAGGGGTGTCAGCGTGGGTGGATAATCCAACCCCTCCATTAGGCCTTCATGTGGAGCGCTCCGGCATCAGTCAGCCAACAGAGCTGTCTGTGAGGGGATTACGCACGCGCACACACACACTCACACATACACTCACACAGACACACACACACACACACATACACACTCACACATACACATACACTCACACACACACACACACACACTCTCACACACACATGCACACACACTCACACACGCACTCACACACACACTCACACACACATACACACTCACACAGACACACACACACACACACACACACACTTTCACACACACTCACAGACACACACACACACTCACACACACACTCTCACACAGAGACACACACTCACACACA
>JAMWET010001441.1:57500-77500 GCA_024036415.1 Prochilodus magdalenae | reverse complement strand
GGGGTGGGGGCTGGGAGGTGGAGGGGTAGCATTACCCCTTTCCGAATACCAGCCAGGAACTTCAGCATGTCTCACTCACACGGTGTGCTGTGGTAGACTCTTAAAGGGCCATACCCTGCATGTTCCGCGGTGGTCCATTGGTGTGCGGTCATGTGCCATAACAGAGGGCCGTTGTTGCTCCTTGTGTTCAATGCAGCTTCAGCAGAGCACAAGGATTCGCAAACTGACCTCCCATTAACTCTCCTCACTCTGACCCATTCGGCTGCTAGTGTTTGTCGGAGGCTGCATTAATTATGCACTTAACTGTTTGCATGGGTGCGACTGAAACGGTGTGTCCACATACTTTTGGCCATATAGTGGACAATTGTTTCCATCCTAGTTCATCCCAGTGGTGTTGGATGGGGTTCTGATAGCCCACTTTTGAACAGGTTCTGTTCCGCGTTTCCACCAAGTTCAGAACCCAAATAGTTCTGAACCTAAATGGAACCCAAGAATAGTAGCTGACATGATGACGTCCATGGGCGTATCAGAAGCAACAGTGGTGCCACCCAGTGGTCTGGTGGAGAACCTCTTCTATGTCTCCAGTAGTGGATCCGTGCTACTGTCCGGATATAAACACACGTCTGGATTAGCAGCCCAAACGCTCGCAGTTCGTCTATACGCTCCGCCATCTTGGTTCTACTGTGTGCTACAGCTGTGCAGCGCCCTCTGTTGACGATGATGATATATCCTTTGATGTTAACATGTTACTGTACAACCCTGGTAGGAGGTGTGTCCCTATACTTTGTGCATATGGTGTATACGGTGTAGTGTTCGATATGGGCCCTTTAAAATATCAGGTGGAAGTCGTGATGGAAACATGTACATGGTAACAGGCCCAAAAGAAACCCGGCGGCCCGTTCCTAACGCCCATTCTCGCTCTCTTTATCAGCCAATCATCCGTCTCCCACCGCTGTCCGCTTTATCCCTGTCTCTGCTCACATTCCGCTTATTTTCCCACTCATTTCTCGGCCATCACAGCCCTTAAACCCGCGGATAATACACCCAGCGTAACCCAGAAAACAAGGCCTAGTTATGTGTAGGTAATTGGCAGAGCAGAATAACAACGTGAAGGATAGAGGGTAGGAAAGCGAGCCGGCGCTGATCCGAACGTGGGTTTGTTTGTACAAGCCCGGATACAAAATTGCCGTTCTTTTACTCAATTCATTTAAATCTCATTATCTCTAACCTCCATTGTCTAGTTTCATGATGGCTGTCCCCATTTCTTCAGTTTCTTATTCCCTCTCTCTCTCTCTCTCTCTCTCTCTGTCTCTCTCTTTCTCTCTCTCTCTCTCTCTGTCTCTCTCTCTCTCTGCCACACGCACACAAGCACAGACACGTACATCACAGACTGGCTGACATTTTATTCACAAACTTTAAGGAGAATGAGAATCAGTTAATTCCCCACAGACGCCGTACGTGAGCGAGAGAGGAGAGAGAACCAGAGAAATCGGGGGAAGAGAGAGAGAGAGAGAGAGAGAGAGAGTGGAGGGAATAGGGATTTCTTCTCTAATAGTTTCTCTCTCTCTCTCTCTCTCTCTCTCTCTCTCTCTCTCTCCTCCAAACAAAGACGGGGTTATTTTTAGAGCTGTTCGTTTTTAATCATCTTGCTGATCTGGGTGTGATGAGTGTTTGGGTGTTGTTGCGAGTGCTCGGGCCTCTGGGCCTCCTTCGGCTCCCCCCGGGCTTCGTAACTGCCCATCAGCGAGCCAGCTCACTGCTCCGTCCTCCTCGATCGATTAGTCTATCAGCTGCTGTTTGATTAATCCACCGATCGACTCGTTAGGGCTCCTGATGTTTCCTCAGTCTCTGAAGTGAAGTGTTGGGGTGGTACGGCGATGCAGTGGGCCACACTGTCGTCTCACACTACCAAGGGTCTGGGTTTGATTCCCGGCTGGGGCAACTGTGTGGGGTTTGCATGTTCTCCCCGTCCGGGTGCTCCGGTTGCATCCCACAGTCCAAAGAGATGCAGGGAGGTGAGCTGGAGGTGCTCAGTTGTGTATGTGTGTATCTCCCCTGTGATGGCCAGTCCAGGGTGTGCCCTGCCTTTTGCCCAGTGAGCACTGGGATAGGCTCCAGCACCCCCCATGACCCAGCAGGATGTGCACATGTTCATGATTGGCGCCCATGGTTGCTGATGTTAGGCCTAAAGATGTGTTTGGGGGGTGTTCATGCTATTGTGTGCTGGGCTGCGGGGTAGCTGGGCCCCCCAGTGGAGGGAGGAACAAATGGCATCATGTGTTCTTCTACTCCGGTGCCAAATTACAAGGAGCAGCTCATCTTCCAGCAGAGACTACCACCGCCATGTTTCCACTGTAGCCCAAAATGGAGAATCCACACTGGCTATAGACACTCTCATGCTTTCAGGGGGCACGCTTGAATTTGGAGGCGCTGTAGCATCAACTGAAAGATGTAAAGAACCTGCCCTGTGGTGCCAGGGTCTCGCTGTAGTATTCCGAATGTCTCCTGAGTATCCCAGGTGGTTACTAGGATGTTGCTGCTGTATTCCATGTGCTAAGGGGGTTGCTAGTAGAATATCCCCCAGGAGAATGTGCAACCCAACGTGACGTTTTTGTTTCGTGTCCTGTGTACATCTCCCATTCCAAGTGTCGCCGGCTCCCTCAAGAAAGTGAGATGTACACAAAGCTACACACGTGCTAATAGCAAGCTAACGCTCCTGTGCATTGAACTGATGGTGCGCTGTTATATACCAACACCAGCTACTCAAACTGCGGTCTGAGCCAGCTTCACTACAACACCGGACAAAGCCTTGCTGGGGTATTTTGGTGAGGCTGCCAGGTCTACAACACTAACTCTGATTGCTGCAGCGCTAGTTCAGCTTTGAACCCACAGTTCCTAATACGGCATTCCTCTGTATTGAAGGTTCGGAGCTATGAAGGACCACCAGGTCAGCGCAGTAGCACCTTTAGGTGGGTAGCACGAAGGTTGAGCTCACTGAGAAAGGAAATTGGCAGCCACAGAAAACATGGCGGTAATGTCGCAACAGCGACTGGGCCTTGATTGCTGCTCTCCCCGAGTCGGGAGCGGGGCCTTGGCTCTGGTGCTGCCTGAGCGATAAGCGCGTTTCACTGGGCAGTTTAGTCAGCGGTCAGGAATGCGCAGGTTATCTGCTGTCCCATGCTAATTAAGCAGCGCTGATAAAGCCATGAAGCGCCGCTCCACGACCACTTAGAACAATCTCACCCACTCAGCACCCTCCTCCGGCTGCGGAGTCCACACACACGCCCCCCTCCTGTGGTCAGATATAGCTCAACATGGATGGGAAGAAGAGAAACGGCCCCCCAAATACCATTTCGCCATGATACAGCCCCGAATGTATTCCGAACGGGGCCTATTTTCCACATACCTGCAGCGTGCTAGACTGTTGGCTAACGTGCTGCGGCCAGCTGGCTGGTTAGCGAAGCATCTGGATTCATTTCTGAGAGTCTGAACGCCGAAAAACTTCAAACTCAATATGAGTTGTTATAGTGCATTTAGATGCTGGCATGGGAGGCACGGAAAAACGTTCTCCGAGCTCGCCTTTGTGTTGCGAAAACATCCTGCACAAGATGCCTCTCTGAAGTCATCTCCGAGCTGGAAGCGGCATGAAAAGAGTCGGGGGTGCTGGATGTTTGGGGGTGCCGAAACATCCAGGCGTTTGTTTGGTGAGATAAGTGCTGCAAAATGTGGAAGATTAAAGCTCTGCCTGGAAGTTTGGGAACCTTTTAGCATTTTGGGAATTCCTACACGAGTCAACATGGACTCTGTTATGTTGGTGGGCTTTTCTAGGGGCCGTTCCTCAGATGCTGCCTCAACATTCCTACCGGATTAAGCCCTGGACTTTGACTCAGGCCTTCCAAACAGAAACATTTCTTCGGCTTTAGTCATTCCTTGTAGGCTAGCTGGATGCTTTTAGAGTGGCTGTCTTTCCGCAGGTCCCACCTTCAGTGTGGTTTAGTTCACGGATTGAGGCCCAAACATTCTCCTGTGGAATCCAGAATTCACAGCACCATCCAATGACGGCATGTTATCCTGATCCAGTAGCAGCCGAGAGGCCCCGGGACACCGTGATACTACCACCACCATGTTTCTAGGTGGGGACACAGTGTTCGGTTATGCCAAACTTAGTCTCTCTCATTTCAGTTCCTGTTTTCCTGCCACGTAACGTTTTTGTCCGTGGTCTTCCAGCTCGTCCAGGCGGTCCTGGGGAAACTTTAAGCATGTTGAAATGTTCTTCCTGGGAAGTGGTGGACTTCTCTATGTTGTCATTCCAGGTGTGCTGTTCTCGATCAGTGTTTGGCTGATGGTACACTGACATAAGCCAGTGTAATAGAGGCCTCCACATCTTCAGATGTTCTCCTGGGGTTCTTTATGATCCCCTACAATATTCCACGCCTTAGTCTGGGAGTCATTTCTTTTGGACCACTCCAGGAGGCGTGGAAGTGTAGCGGTGGTGTTGAATTTCTTCCAGTGGATCAGTTTTGGAACATCTTCCTGCCTAATGCCTAATTTTCCGAGGTCCACAGAATTCCCATTTGACCAGAACAGGACATGTACTGACAGACGTGTGTAGTAAAGACCAGACGTATACCTGGTCTGTTAGCTTTAGCATTAGCATTAGCAATACGCATCCCTAGTCATCACCAAGCTGATCAGCAATGTCTAATAGACATGCTAATATACCATGATGGTTCTTCAAGTGTTCTTGAGTAGATCAGTACAGAACCAGTAGTTCAGTATATAATCATGAACCCCCAAAGAACCATTTGCATAGTGAAACGGTTCTTAGGTATTATGGAGAAAGTGGTGTATATAAAACCTGAAAAAATGGTTCTACCAAACAGGGTTCAAGCTTGACACCACACCAGAAGCAGAACCCTTTTGGGTTCTATAATGAAACATTATGCATCAATCTGGAGAAGCACTTTACCATGCAAAGAACCCTTAAAGAAACATGTAAAGGTTTCTTACATCCAAAGAACCATTTGTGTGTTCTATATAGAACCATTTTCTTTACAAAAGAACCCTTATTTAGGACAAAGAACCATTATACATCAAACTGAAGAACCTTTCCTCGATGCAAAGAACCCTTAAAGCATGCAAAAGGTTCTATGAATGTTCTATACAGAACCATTGTCTTTACAAAAGAACCCTTATTTAAGACAAAGAACCATTTTACCATGCAAAGAACCTTAAAGCATGCAAAAGGTTCTATGAGTATTCTAAACAGAACCAATTTCTTTACAAAAGAACCTATATTTAGGACAAAGAACTATTATGTATCAATCTGAAGAACCACTTTACCATGTAAAGAACCCTTAAAGAATCATGTAGTGGTTTAACTAATTAAAGAACCATCTGAATGTTCTATATAGAACCATTGTCTGTACAAAAGAACCCTTATTTAGGACAAAGAATCATCTGTACTAAACTGGAGAACCATTTCATCATGCAAAGAACCCTTAAAGCATGCAAAAGGTTCTATGAGTATTCTAAACAGAACCAATTTCTTTACAAAAGAACGTATAGTTAGGACAAAGAACCATTATGCATCAAACTGAAGAACCTTTCCTTGATGCAAAGAACCCTTGAAGCATGCAAAAGGTTCTATGAGCGTTCTATGTAGAACCATTGTCTATACAAAAGAGACCATATTTAAGACAAAGAATTGTCTGCATTAAACTGGATAACCTTTTACTTGATGCAAAGAACCCTTAAAGCAATGAAAAGGTTCTATCAGCGTTCTATGTAGAACCAATGTCTTCACAATAGAACCCTTATCTATGAACCTGGACGAAAAGCTCTAAGCCCATTAGAGGTCACTGAACATCCCTTCATGTTTTGAGGCGGTGAAATAAGCATGCAGCTAAGCCAATGCTAATCGCTAGCTATTAGCCTGGCAGCTCCAGTGCAGATCTATGAAAGGAAGCTTTGGAAGCCAAACATGTTTTAGCTGATGGGCTACATTCGGTTTAAGAGGAAAACTGGAGGTAAATTTGATTATCCTCCGAAGCTCGGCCTGAAAGGAGATCATAAAGTGAGCCAGTAGCCCGTTCATAACGAAGTTGCCGGATTTGGAGCAGTCATGCTTTTCTAATCATGGGATCTAGCTGGAAGTCACACAGCCGGGCTGTTTAAACACAGATCTGGCCGTGTGTCCAGGTTTCTCCATTAGTTCTGGATTCGTACCGCCGCTCCATAAACCGTAACATATGCTTCGCATTGCTGTGCTGCAGATAATGGCTCCGTTCAGCCGCTCTCGGTGAGCTTATGGGAAACATGAGACTCGGGTCAAAAGATAAACACGGCTTTTTTCACGCTACTGTACGTGTGGAAATCTCCTGTCTTTCAGCGTTTCCCCCGAGCTCCAGGTCCGTTAATGATGTTTTTCATATGTTTGGATCCATCCCTTCGCCTTCTCCCCCTCCTCCCTCATTCATCCTGTTAAACTCTTCCACACAGCCGGTTGGCGGCGGCTCCGGGCTTCGAACGAGCCGAGCTCCGGCCTGTTTTTTTTTTTTTTTTTTTTGCGAATCGATTGAAAGCAGCTTCTGCCAAAGAAAGATGAAACATCTGACGCACATAATCAACTCAGACCTGGAGCACGGAACTCACCCGAACCGAGTGGAAATGTCTTTCTTCTGCTTTATAGCAAACAGGCCCGCTGCTAAGAGCCCGTCATGTGCTGCGTCGGGACGAGCGGTTCAGCGGCAGATCAAACTTTTCCTCCCTCGCTGCGAATGAAGTCGACATGCTCGGGCTCTGAAGTTTGCCTCTTTAGATTTAGCGCTGCAGCTACGTTGCTAATGTAGCCAATGAGCTGCTTATGAAGCTGATTAGCATGGTATAAACTGCTTACATTCCTAAATCATGACAGGTCGCCGGAGATCTGTTGCTAGCGACTCGCTTTACACACCACAGCTAACCGTTTAGCACGTGCACGCTAACAGAGAATGGATGCCTTTGATACGTACACTCATCAGAGAACAGCTGCACAAGTAGCTGCACCCAGGAGGAATCAACCGACCCGAATGAAGCTCGGTGTGTAGGTTTGACATGGTGAGACCTGACTGTACTCTGTACCTGACTGACCCAACAGCCACCATTGGCTGCACCACGCAGGACTACATGCACACAGACCGTTACCACACCTGTCCTTAACACCACGTCACCGTCACCAAACACTGCAGTGGTGTCGTACCAGACTGTCATGGAGGGACTCAGAATGGCAGCGGGTCATCTTCAGTGACGAGTCCCGCTTTAGTCTTGGTGGAGACGCCCAACGAATCCGTGTGTGGAGGCACCGTGGTCAGCACCGAGATGAACGGTTTGCCGTCACACGTCCAGAAGACCTGGTGTCTCTCCACCTCCACCCCTACCGCACCATCTGCAGGAACTGTGTAAGGATGTTCAAGCTGCATGGGATGGATTGTCACAGGACTCCATCAGGAACCTCTACAGCTCCATACCGAGACGTCTGACGTCTGTATGTGTACCTCAATAAATATTGATCATATCAGTCTAAATTTATCATCAGTTATTGATCCTGGTCACCTTTATCTACCTTCCCAACAGCATTCCCAATCCCACACCTCCTTCTGGGAGGATGAGCGTATGAGATCGTCCCCCCTGCTGAAAAACTAGCCCAGACTAGCAGGCACTCCAAGCTGGCCTAGTGTTGGTCTGGTGCCGTGTTTAGCATGGTCAGCATACCAGCGTCCAGAACACATCACACGCTGGTTTTGATGGTGACCAGCCATGCTGATCTATGCTGGTTTTCCTAGCCGGGTTGTTGATCCTAAGCAAGCTTTTCCTTTGGCAGCTGAACAACTAAACAAACTCTAGTTAGCCAGAAACAAACAGAGCGCAGTTCAAAGACTGACTGGAACAAAACCCTCATTCACCCTCATCTGGAAAATAATGGAAATGCCAAACTGATCCCGATATTGCAACACTTTTACGGCTCTCTCCGTAACACAAAAGGGCGCTGCGCGTTTGATAGAACGTGTGGCTTCTTTGCTTGACTTTGTTCTTTATTTTGCAGAACGGTAAAATTAAACACTGGGAGTCGTGTGTTTTGATGAGCAACGTTGCGGCCGTGATGGTCTGCTCCACTCGCCTTCAGCTCGTCCCTGCGACCGCAACACAATAGGAGTTGAGCGATTTCAGATTTCTGAAAGCTGACGGTTCCGTGATGAAAGTCCAGTTGATGTTGACTAATCGCAGATGATGTCATGAATAAAACCATAGGGCAGGGAAACGCTTCGCCACAAGCGACTTTAAAAATCCGTGATGGAGCCAAATACCACAGGTCAGTAGAGCGTGGCGTGCCCGTTCCATTGCATCGCTAGCCGTAAGGGGATCCAGAGATACAGACCTGGAATCTCGCTAATTTGGATCAGGCTTAGGCGTGCCCTAGGCGGGCTTGCCGAGAGGCCGAGGTCTGGAAAGTCCGAGACATTTCGAGGACCGGAACTTGGTAAAAGTATGTTGTGAGCTGGATCCTGGGGCGGCGTCTACCTACGACGTTCCGGATCGGATTTTTGAAGCTGTGTAGAGCAGCAGAGAATGAAGCCAGGTTCTCAGAGGAGTGTGCGCGCCCCTATCATTGCCGTCAGGGAACCGGATATATGGATCCCGGAATCTGACAAATCTGTATCCCACTTGGGTACACCCTTTGTAGGCTTGGCAACGTGGAGAGCCGGAGAAATGGGACAAGGGAAATGGCAAACTCCACAGGTCAGCAGAGTGTGACATGCCCATTGCACTGCTAGCCTTCATGGAACCACATACGGGCCGTGGGATCTCCCAGTTATGTCGGACTTGCCTGCACCCTACGTGGTGTAAGCGTCGTAGGCATTATGCTGCTTGTCCGACCACACATGACTCTGTACTGGCAGCTCCGGGAGGCCAGGGATAACAGTGTTCCGTTTGGAGCTCAGTCGTTTGGCAGAGAACTGTTAGAACGGATCCAAACTCCTTGGGTCAGTACAGCAGGACGTGCCCGTTCCATTACATTGCTAGCCTTCGGAAAACCGGATATACAGACTCCTTTGACAAATTTGTGTCCAACTTGGAACACTCTAGGCAGCCTTGCCAAGAGGTGGAGGTCTGGAGAGCCGGAGAAATTCAGAGTGCCGCAACCAAACTGTACAGCATCATAAGGCCCCATGCTCCCCCAACCGGAGATAACCTCAAACCGGAGATAACCATGTCCAGTGTGAAGCTCTGTAGGTCGGAAGGGAGCCAAACTCCACAGCTCAGTGCAGCGGGACGTGCTTACCACATCACACTACTAGCCTTCAGGAATCCGGATATATGGACCCAGGAGTCTCCTGCTCAGGCACCCGCCCAAGATGGCGGCCTGGAAAGCCAGAGGAACTTCGAGCGCTGTAACTGGACCGGCTGACCAATCCTTTGATGTGAGAGAGTCTGAACACTGATGTGGCTACATCCAGGAACCTGTCCAGTACAGGCCCAATCCAGTCCCAGCTGTTACTACTGCAGGTGGAGGTATCACACGCTGCTAGGTACGCTTCAGTCCCAGGGGTCTCGTCTTTGGTCTGGTGGGCTTAAGTAGTAGAACCTACTGAATGCACGGTGGTGGGACCCGGTGTTTCCAGTACGCGTGAAAACACACCTAAAGGTTTGTGTTTATTTGAAGTCGATTAGTGTTTATATATTTTCAGTGTAAACATAATTAGATGCTACTGGACCGTCTACGCTCGACCTTTTCATGTTTTTTACAGAGGTTTGTTTTCGTCCCGTTCTCCGTGTGATCTGCTGTAGGAGATGCATGTTCTGTTTGGATTTCTGTAAGTGCTTCTTCAACAGATGGTCTCGGCCGAGGTGGGGGATTGTGGGATATCTGTGGCGTTTATTAAAGCGCTGAGGGGAAAATCTAAACTGAGCCACCGTGCTTTGTCCTGTAATGGAATTGGACACACACTCACACACACACACACTAACACACACACATTAACACACACACACACACACACACACTTACAAACACACACACTCACACACACACACTAACACACACACATTAACACACACACACACACACACACACACACTAACACACACACATTAACACACACACACATTAACACACACACACACAACACTAACACACACACATTAACACACACACACACACACACACACATTAACACACACACACACACTAACACACACACATTAACACACACACACACAGACACACACACTCACAAACACACACACACACACACACTAACACACACACACACTAACGCACACAAACACACACACATACACACACACTAACACACACACACTAACACACACACACACACTAACGCACACACACACACACACACACTAACACACACACTAACACACACACACACACACACTAACGCACACACACACACTCACACTAACACACACACACACTAACACACACACACACACAAACACTCACACACACTAACGCACACACACACACACACACACACACACTAACACACACACTCACTCACACTAACACACACACACACACTAACACACACACACACACACACACACATACATACATACACACACACATACATACACTCACACTGTAGACCCTCCACACCAAACCCTCCCAGTCTACATGTCTTTATGGAGCAGCTGAAACAGGAAAGGGCTCGTTCCCAGACAGTCGTGGTAACGGTCTGTGTGCATGTAGTCCTGCGTGGTGCAGCCGTCTACCAATGGTGCTGCACTAAGAGGATGACCCATGGAGGACACCACTGCTCACTGGATGTCTGTAATGGTGGCTGTTGGGTCAGTCAAGTACAGAGATAAGACCCTAACCCTAACCCTTGGTTGCGTTACATGTGTGGTCGAGCGTGAAACTTGAATCATAAGCATGTCTCACCGTGTCAAACCCACCCAAAAGGTTTCACTCCTGTTGGTTGACTCCTTCTGGGTGAGTGTTATTAGGTTGGCAGAAATGAGGCGTGTTTAATGTGGAGGATGTTACGTTAGGTCATGTGACTGTGCCCTCAGAAACACCGTGGTGACCGTGCTCCTACTGTACAGTCCGTACCAGCTGTAGGAAGGCTGTAAGATTCCTTTCACGCTCCGAATAGCGCTGTAAGGCAGAGCCGGAGACGGGTTGGTGCACTTTCGGTGCATTAGGCTGCACGAGCATTAACACTTAGGCGCTGTAGGACACAGAAGGTCGGCCTCTCTCTCCCTCTCTTCCTCCCTCTCTCTTTTTCTGCTCACAGGTCTCACTGAGTCACATGCCGAGCGTAGCCTGTGACCGCTCTCTGACCCACATGCGGTCAGCCCACCGACCGCACACTTCCACCCACAGATCCCACACTCTAACATCATTAAAAAGCACCGCTGTAAACATGTAGCTAATGGAAACACGCACCAGAGCGTCTGAAACGGCGCTGGCGCTCGCCCCGGGTCCACATGGGGGTTCTTTTTCGGCTAGCTTTCCTGCGACTCCAGGAAGCATGTGATCGTTTCAGCATGATGTGTCGTTATTTTGACAGAATCCGCCTGAAATGTGAGAAAATATCCCGTTATTTGGACTTTTCTGTTTGGAACTCTTTGCCAAAGTGGAGTTTACAATAGCACGAACCGTTAGTAAATCTGCGCCGTGATGCGGATAGCCAGCCAGGAAGGCTATTTGGACTGATGCAGGCGGTCGTTTAAACATCACGGCTGAGAGGCCTCCGCGCTGTTGGTGTGATTGGAATGCGCAGAGCTCTTCCAGATTGAATGCTTTAGGCTGAGTTTGTCTTTAACCGGGGGTCTGTTTGGACCGCCAGGACAGAAGCAGCTTGCCCTGGAGATGTCTCATTCTAAAGTCTCGCACATAATACAAACACCCTAATGAAACAGAGAGGTGTGGTTCTGGAGTCTGATTGGCTGAGGTTTATTGGACCTGGCCATGGGTTTGTCTAAAGTTCTGGGACGATAGAACTGTCCCTCCTAATATTTAGGGTGGGTACAACCGTCCTCGTCAATATTTTGTCCCCAGCAAATATTATGGGAGGACAGAATTGTCCCTACCGGTATTTTAGCCAGCGCATAGAGACTGAGCTGTGATTGGGTCGTTCTTGCCTTCCACGCCGCTTACGGCGCCTCAGGTTTAAAACTAGCTCCATGTAACTCTGCTGTGGTTTGGAGAGGCTTGTCTCCAGTACCCCTGATTCAGGCAGGCTAGCATTTGGTTGGCTAAGAGTGAGGAGGAGCTGGAGGATCACGTCATGACCTGGAAATACTTACTCCCAGACACGGAGGAGGTGACAGCTGATTAGTTATCAGGGCTGTCAGTCCATATACCTCGAGCATGAGTGAAGACGGAGTCTATCAGAGGACTAACTCCTCTGCCCTCCACCGCCTGCACTGCCGTCACCAGGTCACCAAATCAGAGCATGACGGGCTGGTCAGTAGGCACGTTCAAATGAAGACCTGCTGCACACCGTCACCAGCCTTTCACTGGGAACAGTAATGCCAGCTGATGACCGTCAGCATCAAAGCTCAGACACAGCCCCCGAGTCTTTGGTAATTAGCTGCTACCCATCCTGTGAGCTCTGGTGTAGAGTTACTGCCCATCCTGTGCACTCTGATGCGGAGCTACTGCCCATCCTGTGAGCTCTGATGCGGAGCTGCTGCCCATCCTGTGCGCTCTGATGCGGAGCTACTGCCCATCTTGTGAGCTCTGATGCGGAGCTACTGCCCATCCTGTGATCTCTGATGCAGAGCTTCTGCCCATCCTGTGCTCTCTGATGCAGAGCTTCTGCCCATCCTGTGCGCTCTGATGCGGAGCTGCTGCCCATCCTGTGCTCTCTGATGTGGAGCTACTGCCCATCCTGTGCGGTCTGATGCAGAGCTGCTGCCCATCCTGTGCGCTCTGATGCGGAGCTGCTGCCCATCCTGTGCGCTCTGATGCAGAGCTGCTGCCCATCCTGTGTGCTCTGATGCGGAGCTGCTGCCCATCCTGTGCGCTCTGATGCGGAGCTGCTGCCCATCCTGTGCGGTCTGATGCAGAGCTACCGCCCATCCTGTGCACTCTGATGCCGAGCTACCGCCCATCCTGTGTGCTCTGATGTGGAGCTACCGCCCATCCTGTGTGCTCTGATGCGGAGCTACTGCCCATCCTGTGAGCTCTGGTGTGGAGCTACTGCCCATTATGTGAGCTCTGATGGGGAGCTGCTGCCCATCCTGTGCGCTTTGATGTGGAGCTGCTGCCCATCCTGTGAGCTTTGGTGTGGAGCTGCTGCCCATCCTGTGAGCTCTGGTGTGGAGCTACTGCCCATCCTGTGCTCTCTGATGTGGAGCTGCTGCCCATCCTGTGCTCTCTGATGTGGAGATACTGCCCATC
Source organism: Prochilodus magdalenae (assembly GCA_024036415.1). Lineage (NCBI taxonomy): Eukaryota > Metazoa > Chordata > Actinopteri > Characiformes > Prochilodontidae > Prochilodus > Prochilodus magdalenae. The sequence continues at coordinate 64,083 of JAMWET010001441.1, read as the reverse complement.
CTGTTCTCTCTGATGTGGAGCTGCTGCCCATCCTGTGAGCTCTGATGCGGAGCTGCTGCCCATCCTGTGAGCTTTGATGTGGAGCTACTGCACATCCCGTGAGCTTTGATGTGGAGCTGCTGCCCATCCTGTGCGCTCTGGTATGGAGCTGCTGCCCATCCTGTGAGCTTTGATGTGGAGCTGCTGCCCATCCTGTGCGCTCTGGTATGGAGCTGCTGCCCATCCTGTGAGCTTTGATGTGGAGCTGCTGCCCATTCTGTGCGCTCTGATGTGGAGCTGCTGCCCATCCTGTGAGCTCTGATGCGGAGCTGCTGCCCATCCTGTGAGCTTTGATGTGGAGCTACTGCACATCCCGTGAGCTTTGATGTGGAGCTGCTGCCCATCCTGTGCGCTCTGGTATGGAGCTGCTGCCCATCCTGTGAGCTTTGATGTGGAGCTGCTGCCCATCCTGTGCGCTCTGGTATGGAGCTGCTGCCCATCCTGTGCGCTCTGATGCGGAGCTACTGCCCATCCTGTGCGCTCTGATGCAGAGCTACCGCCCATCCTGTGTGCTCTGATGCAGAGCTACTGCCCATCCTGTGCGCTCTGATGCGGAGCTACTGCCCATCCTGTGCGGTCTGATGCAGAGCTACCGCCCATCTTGTGCGCTCTAATGCAGAGCTACCGCCCATCCTGTGCGATCTGATGCAGAGCTACCGCCCATCCTGTGCACTCTGATGCCGAGCTACTGCCCATCCTGTGCGCTCTGATGTGGAGCTACCGCCCATCCTGTGTGCTCTGATGCGGAGCTACTGCCCATCCTGTGCTCTCTGGTATGGAGCTGCTGCCCATCCTGTGCTCTCTGATGTGGAGATACTGCCCATCCTGTTCTCTCTGATGTGGAGCTGCTGCCCATCCTGTGAGCTCTGATGCGGAGCTGCTGCCCATCCTGTGAGCTTTGATGCGGAGCTGCTGCCCATCCTGTGAGCTTTGATGTGGAGCTGCTGCCCATCCTGTGAGCTTTGATGTGGAGCTGCTGCCCATCCTGTGCGCTCTGATGTGGAGCTACTGCCCATCCTGTGCGCTCTGATGTGGAGCTGCTGCCCATCCTGTGAGCTCTGATGCGGAGCTGCTGCCCATCCTGTGAGCTTTGATGTGGAGCTACTGCACATCCCGTGAGCTTTGATGTGGAGCTGCTGCCCATCCTGTGCGCTCTGGTATGGAGCTGCTGCCCATCCTGTGAGCTTTGATGTGGAGCTGCTGCCCATCCTGTGCGCTCTGGTATGGAGCTGCTGCCCATCCTGTGCGCTCTGATGCGGAGCTACTGCCCATCCTGTGCGCTCTGATGCAGAGCTACCGCCCATCCTGTGTGCTCTGATGCAGAGCTACTGCCCATCCTGTGCGCTCTGATGCGGAGCTACTGCCCATCCTGTGCGGTCTGATGCAGAGCTACCGCCCATCTTGTGCGCTCTAATGCAGAGCTACCGCCCATCCTGTGCGATCTGATGCAGAGCTACCGCCCATCCTGTGCACTCTGATGCCGAGCTACTGCCCATCCTGTGCGCTCTGATGTGGAGCTACCGCCCATCCTGTGTGCTCTGATGCGGAGCTACTGCCCATCCTGTGCTCTCTGGTATGGAGCTGCTGCCCATCCTGTGCTCTCTGATGTGGAGATACTGCCCATCCTGTTCTCTCTGATGTGGAGCTGCTGCCCATCCTGTGAGCTCTGATGCGGAGCTGCTGCCCATCCTGTGAGCTTTGATGCGGAGCTGCTGCCCATCCTGTGAGCTTTGATGTGGAGCTGCTGCCCATCCTGTGAGCTTTGATGTGGAGCTGCTGCCCATCCTGTGCGCTCTGATGTGGAGCTACTGCCCATCCTGTGCTCTCTGATGTGGAGCTGCTGCCCATCCTGTGCTCTCTGATGTGGAGCTGCTGCCCATCCTGTGAGCTTTGATGTGGAGCTGCTGCCCATCCTGTGTGCTCTGATGCGGAGCTACTGCCCATCCTGTGTGCTCTGATGCAGAGCTTCTGCCCATCCTGTGCTCTCTGATGCAGAGCTTCTGCCCATCCTGTGCTCTCTGATATGGAGCTGCTGCCCATCCTGTGCGCTCTGATGCAGAGCTTCTGCCCATCCTGTGCTCTCTGATACGGAGCTGCTGCCCATCCTGTGCGCTCTGATGTGGAGCTGCTGCCCATCCTGTGAGCTTTGATGTGGAGCTGCTGCCCATCCTGTGCGCTCTGATGTGGAGCTACTGCCCATCCTGTGCTAATCAGACATTTCTTACTCCACCTCACACACACCCAACACTCCTCCTACCCTCTCTAATAGACTCTCATCTTCCATCTAACAGTTACTATACAACTATAAACTCTGATCCTTTCTGTGTTTGTTGGTATCCGGGGTCGACCTGAGCAGGAGGGGTTTCCCCTTTGAGTCCTCCTCTCGAGGGTTCTTCCTCTTGCTCTGAGGGGTTCCTCCCTGGCACTGTTGCCTCTGGCTTGCTCACCGGGGACTTGGACCCGGATTCTTGGGAGGACAGAATTCTCCCTACCACTATTTTGGGAGAAATGAATTGTCCCTACAAGAATTGCCCCTGCTTTTCTAAATGAGCCACAATGCAAGTCAATCACAGCTGAGGTCATTTACATATAGGTCAGCAAATGGTCATTGTCAGTGGTCAGAATAGGAGACAAATGTAGGACATGCCCTTAAACGCCCACAGCAGTGAGGTCCAATAATTTAATCATCACAGTGCCTAATAAAGCCCTGGCTCTAATGTGCTGGGCCAGCGGTGCCACGCTTACACAGTGAAGGAGGCCTCAGGCTCAGGCTCATGCCAATCATTCCGCTGTTGGATAGTTTTGGTTACTAAGGTCGGGACGATAATCTGGAGCACGTCATTTGTCCATATGGGCACACATGTATATATGTAATATGATTTGAGACAAAACAAAACCTTGTATATCTGATATATACACCAGACAGCCAATTCTTTAGGTCCACCTCCTGGTATCTACACTCACTGTCCTCTCCATCAGCTCCACTGACCATACAGGACACTCTGTAGGTGTACAGGTCCAGACTGTAGTCCATCTGTTTCTCTGTGTACTGTATTACCCTCTTCTTCAATGGTCAGGACCCCCACAGGACCCCCACAGGACCACCACAGAGCTGGATCATTCTCTGCACTGCAGTGACACTGACGTGGTGGTGGTGTGTTAGTGTGGGTGGTGCTGGTGTGAGTGGATCAGACACAGCAGTGCTGCTGGAGTGTTGAGACACTGTGTCCACTCACTGTCCACTCTATTAGACACTCCTACCTTGCTGCTCCACCTTGTAGATGGACAGTTAGAGACGATAGCTCATCTGCTGCTGCACAGTGCAGTGCTGGTCATCCTCTAGTCCTTCATCAGTGGGGACAGGACGCTGCCCACAGGACGCTGCCCCACAGGATGCTGCCCAAATGACGCTGCCCACAGGACGCTGTTGGCTGGATAGCGTTTGGACCAATAGGTTCTTTATATGTTTCACCTTAATTCTCTTCAACTTCTAAGACCACAACTTTCTCTCTCTCTCTCCCTCTCTCTCTCTCTCTCTCTCTCTCTCTCTCTGTCTCTCTCTCACTCTTTCTCCCTTTCTCTCTCCCTTTCTCTCCCTCTCTCTCTCCCTCTCTCTCTCTCTCTCTCTCTCTCTCCCTCTCTCTCTCCCTCCCTCTCTCTCTCTCTCTCTCTCTCTCTCTCTCTGTCTCTCTCTCACTCTTTCTCCCTTTCTCTCTCCCTTTCTCTCCCTCTCTCTCTCCCTCTCTCTCTCTCTCTCTCTCTCTCTCTCTCTCTCCCTCTCTCTCTCCCTCTCTCTCTCTCTCTCTCTCTCTCTCTGTCTCTCTCTCACTCTTTCTCCCTTTCTCTCTCCCTTTCTCTCCCTCTCTCTCTCCCTCTCTCTCTCTCTCTCTCTCTCCCTCTCTCTCTCTCTCTCTCTCTCTCTCTCTCTCTCTCTCTCTCTGTCTCTCTCTCACTCTTTCTCCCTTTCTCTCTCCCTTTCTCTCCCTCTCTCTGTCTCTCTGTCTCTCTCTCTCTCTCTTCCTCTCTCTCTCTCTCTCTCCCCCTGTCTCTCTCTCTCTGTCTCTCTGTGAAGGCTGTGGTTGAGTGTGGTTAATTGGACTCTTGCTTGTCCCTGCCGAATGGAAATGTCATGCTGTTCTCCGGGCATTAACACATAGCAGACAGAGGGAGAAAAATCTGAGAGAGGGTTATTACCAGGGTGAATCCTCAACTTTAGAAGCCCCCCAGTTCACACGCACACGCACACGCACACACACACACGCACACACACACACACACACGCACACACACACACCCGCTCGCTCGCTCGCTCTCTGTGCTGGAAATGTCACTCTGCTAAATGCCACTGGAGTTTTTGTCCGTGAGAAAGAGGTGCAGAGATTTAAACGCTTCGAGTGTGACAAACACTGACCCTCACGCTGGTCAACACAGCAGCCTGCAGAACAGAACACAGTACCTACATTTAGAGCTTAGAGTTATACACTCCACCTAATGAGAAACTGTAGAACAGACTCAGTCTATACCACAGTACCTACATTTAGAGCTTAGAGTTATACACTCCACCTTCATGAGCTGCATAACCAGATATCATAGAATGTCTAACGCTCGTTGTTGTTGTTCCAGCTGTAGAACATTATTATTGATTTTTTTCTTTTGAAATTACCGTGTTGTTTATCAGATTATTTGTGCTGTGGCCGCAGTATTTACTCTGATTCCACTGAAATGCTGACACACACACACACACACACACACACAATAACACTCACACACATACACACACATTAACCCATACAATAACACACACACCAATATACACACACATACATTTACACACGCACACACACATTAACACACACACCCATGTACCCACACACACACGCACGCAGGCAGGCACCGAAGGGCGTGTGTGTTTTTGCGTGGGTTTAAAAAAAAAAAAAAAAAAAAGGGAAGAAAAAAAGCTGCAGGAATGAAAGGGCAAACCTGGCATCAAACCCAGCTGGCTGTCAAACTCTCTCACACGCGCAAATATCAGGCTGTCAATCGCCGTTTCCATGGAAACCACCCTTACTCTCTGTCTTTCCCTCTGTCTGATTTTTACTCCTTTTTTTCTTACCTCTTTCTGGAGAGTCGGGGAATCAGAGCTGGGTTTTAGGGAGGGAGTAGGAGATCATTCACGACGAGTTCGTCTTCTGAGCCGCTCTGTTTCAGAGAGACGGAGTAACGGGTGACGACTTACACTCCGGCAGTGCAGCACCGGAGAACCTTCTAAGCGCTCAGAGCAGACCTAATGACTTCTGGGAGCTACCCTAGAAAAGTACAGCTCTGTGATTCAGTTAAACCCAGGATGATCCAATCAGGACTGTTCTCTTTGGGTTTTAGGGTACAGCGCGCTCTCCCATTGGTCAGGGCTTCAGGAGCTGGACTGAAGGCCTTGCACAGTACATTACAATCCACATCAAAAATGGAGGTGGTGGTTCCAGATACATCACTGACTGTGTGTGGTATTGTAGCACAGGCGTAGGAACCGGTGTTCCACCCAAAATTACACCACGGGTGGAGAAAACACTGACTGTTATTTTGCCAGAGCGACGTGGAGGGCCAGTTAGCGGTTTTTGCTAGCAGGAGGCGCTGTGTCTTCTTTTAGCCTTCGTTAAGGCTTGTGTTGAGGTGCCTGCTCAATCACCAGCTCCACTGGCTCCACCTTCCTCCTCCGTGGAGCGTCGGGTTTGACGTTAGTGCTCACCAGCGTTGGGGTCAGTAACGAGAGCACAGCGAATCTGGAACTTAGTCTAGTCTCAGTCGTACCGCACGTGTCCACTTCCATGTCTGTAGACGCATTCCGGTGTGCCGGACCCCTCTGCTGGCCCCATGTGGGTGTATCTGCGTCGTTCCTGTATGGAAATAAAGGAACGCCCTGTCTGGAAGTACTTATCACGTATACCAGTTAGCTGTCTTGCTAGTTAGCTAGCCTCAAAACTGCTAACGATTAAACTCCAATACTGTAAACGATCTAGCAACAGAGTTTCTCCTTCACACTCAGCTGACTCACCAGCACACCCTGCAGCTCCCTGCCATGCAGCGTTCCGTCTGTTGATGTCTGTAAGGAAGGTGAGCCATCATATAACTCCGGATAGCCCCATACAGCCGTAATTAGCTTCTCCGCCATGTTTGAAAGGGGTTGGTTCTGTGTGTGATGCTCGTATGACATACCAGCCTGCTCTTGCCCTATTGGCTAGACGCAGCATGTGACCGCATTCATTTGCATAAGGTTGGAATCTGCGGAACTTCTTGCCGCCCGGTGAGGCTGCTCTCGATGTGCCGCAACCCATACGTCATGCATCGCGGGCATGCAGCAGCTCTGTCCACTGAAATAAACGGTGGACATGCACCAGTATAAAGCTCCAACTCATATTATCTCATTTCAGCAACACTAACAAATAAACAAATTAATACTTTATTTATTTATTTATTTATTTATTTATTAACAGCATCACAGGACAAAACACAACTGAGGTCATTAAAACAGATTAGTATTAGTAATAAG
>JAMWET010001441.1:47500-52500 GCA_024036415.1 Prochilodus magdalenae | reverse complement strand
CACACTTTCTTAGGTCGCTGGGGCGTCGCTGCTATGGAGGCACAGGAGGGGTGGGACAGCAGAAGGACAGTTAATGCTCAGACACTCAGACACGGAAGCTGACATTTGCACATTGCAGACACACTGCAGATACACTCACACACTGCAGCTACCGCTCACACACTGCCTCTAATACTCACACTGCAGCTAATACTCACACTGCCTCTAATACTCACACTACAGATCACACGTCCCTCTCTCCCACATCACTGTAGATGTTTTGTTCACTGATGTAACAGAATCAGAAGTTAGCTCTCTCCTCCAAGCGTGTTGAGCTCCAAAGTAAGTTGCCCTAGTGGGAGTTTGAGACGATCTGAGCTTCTCGGAGGAACCACCTGCAAGCCTTCATTCTTCCAGCTTGGTGTGATCAGGGGGTCCAGCTAGCGGCGCATCTACTGGAGTCAAAATTACAAGAGAGAATGTGGAGAAGTGTAACGTGCCATTTATATGACAGCCAATGATAAACACAAGGTGAAGAACACCTCCTGAAAAGGAATTCCCTGCTGACGGGATTTTCTTAGTTTTTCTTAGTCTGAGGTCGGAAATTCCGGATTCCGTGGAATTCTGCAGCTAACGCTTACACTGCGGCTAAATCCATCAGAATTGTATTTATGCCTTTGGTACCCGGAAGAGATGGATTGAAAGGGATCGCTTGTGTGAGGGTGTGTGTGGGCAGGACTGTGTGTGTGTATGAGATGCAGAGAGCTGTGTGTATGTGTGTGTGTGAGTGTGTGTGTGTGTGTGTGTGTGTGTGTGAGTGTGTGTGTGTGTGTGTGTGTGTGTGTGTGTGTGTGTGTGTGTGTGTGTGTGTGTGTATGTGTGTGTATGTGTGTGTGTGAGTGAGTGTGTGCGTGTGTGTGTATGTATGAGATGCAGAGAGCTGTGTGTGTGTGTCCGTGTGTGTGTCCGTGTGTGTGAGTGTGTGTGTGTGTGTGTGTGCGTGTGCGTGCGTGTGTGCGTGTGCGTGTGTGCGTGTGTGTGTGTGTGCGTGTGTGTGTGTGAGATGCAGAGAGCTGTGTGTATGTGTGCGTGTGTGTGAGTGTGTGTGTGTGTGTGAGTGCGTGTGTGTGTGTGTGAGTGCGTGTGTGTGTGTGTGTCCGTGTGTGTGTGTGTTTCTTCCTTGGGGAAATCATTTTTAATTAACCTATTGTGGCATTTGGTAATTTATACAATATGCCAGTAATGAGCTGGAGCAGAGAAAGAGAGACAGAAAGAAAGAAAGGAGAGAGGGAGGGAAAGGTGGAGTGTATGTTGTGTCTTAGCCGAAGCTGGAGGCTCCTAATTGGCTGTAATGGGCTGGTACTGGCTGAAGGGCGCTGCAGAGGAGGCACCGCCTGCAGGGAGCTGAGGATCCGTATGTGACCGTTTGCCTTTGTGAGCAGCTCGTCCACTTTCCAAAGCCGTGATGGTCATCTCACTTTCAGCACCACAGTACAACAACACGCTCCGCCAAGGCATCCCAACACCCACATATGACAAAGTGTGCTGGTCTGTGTGGTGTACACAGGGAATTCCACCAAATTCCACCAAGGTTTACCAAATTCCTGCAGAATTCAGTCATAGAAACGTCATCCAGAATAAAGACCCTCCACTACAGAATAAAGACCCACAACTACAGAATAAAGACCCACAACTACAGAATAAAGACCCGTAACTACAGAATAAAGACCCACAACTACAGAATAAAGACCCGTAACTACAGAATAAAGACCCACAACTACAGAATAAAGACCAATAACTACAGAATAAAGACCCACAACTACAGAATAAAGACCCTTAACTACAGAATAAAGACCCATAACTACAGAATAAAGACCCTTAACTACAGAATAAAGACCAATAACTACAGAATAAAGACCAATAACTACAGAATAAAGACCACAACTACAGAATAAAGACCCTTAACTACAGAATAAAGACCAATAACTACAGAATAAAGACCCACAACTACAGAATAAAGACCCTTAACTACAGAATAAAGACCCTTAACTACAGAATAAAGACCAATAACTACAGAATAAAGACCCTTAACTACAGAATAAAGACCCGTAACTACAGAATAAAGACCCTTAACTACAGAATAAAGACCAATAACTACAGAATAAATACCCACAACTACAGAAAAAAGACCCTTAACTACAGAATAAAGACCCGTAACTACAGAATAAAGACCCTTAACTACAGAATAAAGACCCGTATCTACAGAATAAAGACCTGTAACTACAGAATAAAGACCACAACTACAGAATAAAGACCCGTAACTACAAAATAAAGACCAGTAACTACAGAATAAAGACCCGCAACTACAGAATAAAGACCTGTAACTACAGAATAAAGACCTGTAACTACAGAATAAAGACCCGTAACTACAGAATAAAGACCACAACTACAGAATAAAGACCCGTAACTACAGAATAAAGACCCGTAACTACAGAATAAAGACCAGTAACTACAGAATAAAGACCCGTAACTACAGAATAAAGACCCGTAACTACGGAATAAAGACCCGTAACTACAGAATAAAGACCACAACTACAGAATAAAGACCCGTAACTACAGAATAAAGACCACAACTACAGAATAAAGACCCTTCACTACAGAATAAAGACCCTTCACTACAGAATAAAGACCAGTAACTACAGAATAAAGACCCGTAACTACAGAATAAAGACCCGTAACTACAGAATAAAGACCCTTCACTACAGAATAAAGACCCGTAACTACAGAATAAAGACCAGTAACTACAGAATAAAGACCCGTAACTACAGAATAAAGACCCTTAACTACAGAATAAAGACCTGTAACTACAGAATAAAGACCCGTAACTACAGAATAAAGACCCGTAACTACAGAATAAAGACCCACAACTACAGAATAAAGACCCTTCACTACAGAATAAAGACCAGTAACTACAGAATAAAGACCCGTAACTACAGAATAAAGACCTGTAACTACAGAATAAAGACCCGTAACTACAGAATAAAGACCCATAACTACAGAATAAAGACCCTTCACTACAGAATAAAGACCACAACTACAGAATAAAGACCCTTCACTACAGAATAAAGACCCTTCACTACAGAATAAAGACCCTTCACTACAGAATAAAGACCCGTAACTACAGAATAAAGACCCGTAACTACAGAATAAAGACCTACAGAATTTCTGTAACTGAAAGCTTGTGTTTGTGTTCCACCGCTGATGTTTTTAGGTGTGTGCAGTCATTCCGAGCTGCACTCCAGACTGATCCGTTTGGGAGTGCACAAGCGCTCGGAGCTTTTTGGATGAAACTTTGATCTCCGAGCGCTGAGAGAGTTCCCCACGGAGCGTTTTAGCCTAGCATTCAAACTGGGGCTAAAAACAACCACACCACACATACACCATTCAGCCTCTCCCCACCAGAGAGAAGCGCTCGCTCGTGTTTGCGCATCGCTCCCAGTGTCCACAGCGTCAGCCGCTTCCAAGCTCTAGTTTGTTTACTCGGCTGGCGGTGTGATGTTGTGCGCTCCAGACGCTTCCTCTTTGTGCGGGAGCGTGTGAGGATGAGCGTCAGTGTGGATAAGTGCTTGTTGTCGAGGGTTGTTAATTATTGAAGAGCACTGGTTGGTTTATTTATCAAGGTTAACCTGAAATAACAGAGGAGACCAACTGTGTGCAGGCACGTGAGGCATTAGCGCATCCCGCTCCACTGAGATTGAGTTTTCAGAGAGTCAGCCTGTCCAAGTGAACCAGCAGCAGAGTCAGGAGCAGCCACAGAGGCTGGGTTTGGGGAGGTTGGACGAGCTACAGGACGGTAGTAAAAACCCCATCCAGCCTAATGAGAAACTCCAGTGCACTCGTTTGTTTCCTATTAATGTGAACGAGTGTTTCCCCAGATATAAAATTAGCCCGGGTCGTCCGGTCCTGCCAAACGTACGTCTCGCCAGGGTTGGAACACAGCAGACTGGTTAATGGTAGCAGATCCCATCATCGGGATACAGCCCTGGATGCTGTAGCAGGGCCGGGGCTGCTTTGGGCCTGTTGTACAGCTGGGCAGGACAGCAACCTACATATACACTGTATTGCCAAAAGTATTCACTCCCCCATCCTAATAATCGAATCCAGGTGTTCCAGTCACTTCCATGGCCACAGGTGTATAAACCGAGCACCTAGTCATGCAGACTGCTCCTACAGACGTTAGTGAGAGAACGGGTCGCTCTCAGGAGCTCAGTGAACTCCAGTGTGGTACCGTGATAGGATCCACCTGTGCTACAAGCCCAGTGGTGAGATTCCCTCCTTACTAAATATTCCACAGTCCACTGTCAGTGGGATTACAACACAGTGGGAGCGATTGGGAACCACAGCAGCTGATAGACCACGTGTCTAGTGTGCATGGATTGGTCAGCTCTAGCAGCATCATACTACAAGCCCCACCCCCCACACTGTTTTAGCTGTTCTTACAATGGTGTTGGTTCAGTTTGATCCAGAGTCCCATCCTGGAAGTCCGGTAGAACCAGCTGGTAGATCCTCCTGCATCCGAGCTACACCGGAACGGCCTGGCTTCAGAGTGTTCGGTTTTTACTGGTATGGTGAATGGGTGTGCCCAGTTCGCCAGTAGGCGGGCAATGCCAAGGGTGTTACAAGATGACATCATAGTGTAGCACAGAAAAAGGAATTTCTGGAATTCCAGTGGGGCATTTAAGGGACCTGGGAAAAGAGGTTTCTCGCGTGTGCATGCACAACAGCTCCATAGCGCACTTAGAATATTAACATAACAGGTCATCTGACGTTGTGTGAGTGGGAAGGGGGGGAGGGGTCCCCTCATATTCAGAATCTGTCCGTCATGCAGTGCGGGTCTGCGTGGTGTTGAGCGCTCCGTATAGGGAGTCGGTGGCGTGATGGCTGTGAGTAACACAGAGTGACACGTCGCCTCCCAAACTGGGTCAACAATCGGAGCCATGCAGTACAGTGGGCGCATGCAT
>JAMWET010001441.1:0-42500 GCA_024036415.1 Prochilodus magdalenae | reverse complement strand
AGGCTGGATAATTTGTTTGGTGGACGATGCCCACAGTCCAGCAGCCCACACTTGAGGTTCCAGCAGCACTGCTGTGTCTGGATCCACTCACACCAGCACGCACCCACACTAACATGCTGGCCACAGGAAGCTGCCCACAGGGACATCATACCTGCTCTGTGGTGGTCCCCTGGGGGTCCTGACCATTGAAGAACAGTGGAATAAAGTACAGTCTGTAGTTACTACTATAATAGATGTGATAGATACGTTTACACTGCTGGCCTCTCTCTCTCTCTCTCTCTCTCTCTCTCTCTCTCTCCCTCTCCTGCGTCCATGCAGCGCTCCTCTCGGAGACGCTCAGCTCGGTGCCCCTGCGGCGCTGGCAGAGTAACTCGGTGGGATTTGTAGATCAGGCTTAGCTCCCCGTACGGCGCACATACGCACGCCAGCCAGATTCTTAATAGTCCTTAAAAATGCAAAACAATCTGCCGAGGCGGAACTAATCGCGTCAGGGTGTCGTGTGCCGGAGGGGAGTCGTTTGCCGCGGCACCGTGGTCAGATCCCGGGTTTAGGAGGGAAGGTTTTGGCCACGGCGGGACAGATTAAATCGGACTAATCCCTGTAATGGAATTCATCACCACGCGTTGCTGGAGTGCTGTTCTCGGCGTTCCAGGTGTGTTTGTGTTTGGGATGGGATGGGATGGGATGGGATGCTGCTCTACACTGCGCGGTGTAATATCAGCCAAGCAGCTTTCTTCTAATTCCCTACACATTCCGGGAAGCTTTATTGGAAACCCCTCCGTTTCCGCTCCAGCTTCCTGGTTTGTGCCAAGAGACGGTTTTGTGTCTGTAGCTCGTCAGCATCTTCCTCTGCCTCTTCCTCTTCTTCATCTTTCTCTTCTTCTTCCTCTTCTTCTTCTTCCTCTTCTTCATCTTTCTCTTCTTTATCTTCATCTTCCTCTACCTCTTCCTCTTCTTTCTCTTTCTCTTCTTCTTCCTCTTCCTCTTCTTCCTCTGCTTCCTCTTCTTCATTTTCCTCTTCTTCATCTTCCTCTTCCTCCTCTTCTTCTTTGTCCTCTTCTTATTCTTCATCTTCATCTGCCTCTTCTTCTTCTTCTTCTTCCTCTTCTTCTTCTTCATCTTCATCTTCCTCTTCTTCTTCCACTTCTTCTTCTTTCTCTTCCTCCTCTTTTTCTTCTTCTTCTTCTTCTTCTTTTTCCTCTTCTTCTTCTTCATATTCATCTTCCTCTTCTTCTTCTTCTGCCTCTTCTTCTTCTTCTTCCTCTTCTTCTTCTTCCTCTTCTTTTTCTTCCTCTTCTTCATCTTCATCTTTCTTTTCTCTTCTTCTTCTTCTTCTTCTTCTTTTTCCTCTTCTTCATCTTCATCTTCCTCTTCTTCTTCTTCTTCTTCTTCTTCCTTTTCTTCTTCTTCTTCCTCTTCTTTTTCTTCCTCTTCTTCATCTTCATCTTCCTTTTCTCTTCTTCTTCTTCTTCTTCTTCCTCTTCCTCTTCTTCTTCTTCTTTATCTTTATCTTCCTCTTCTTTTTCTTCTACCTCTTCCTCTTCCTCCTCCAATTAAATGTGCACAATACCATAGCAACCAGCTAGGATACCACAGCAACCACCTAACAACCCTCCTTATAACTTCAGTGTGAGTGGGCGGGGCTAGACTATGGTAGGCTGTGTAGGTTGACGTCACAAATAAAAAGCCATTCCAGACGATCTGAATGAAATCCGAAGTGTTCGGAGCTGCGCTGGGACGGTGTTCCTGCTCTGCCGTCACATAAACGCCATTCAGCCCCAGCGTAAAGCACCTCCTGCGTCCCTGTACAGGATTATATCCGTGTCTCCTGATTAATCAGATTATTAGTGAGCTGTTTCTGGATTTTCTGGAATAATTGACCTTCCATTATCCGAAATGTAGCAGCGTATTCCACTTCGCTGATGGTCTCTATGCAGCTCTTGGACCCTCCGTGTGTGGTAATAGCATGTTCCTGAATGTGAAGAGGCGGCGTGTGTGTATTTCCCTTTCCGTTCCGAGCTTTGGCAGAACGCTCCGGATCCATTTCCACAGCAATCCTCTTAGCCTCCCTCATCCGCTCACACACTTCTGATAGGTGCCATTACCCAGGTAATTAAAATAATTACCTCGGCCAGAGAGAGAGAGAGAGAGAGAGAGAGAGAGAGAGAGAGAGAGAGAGAGAGAGAGAGAGAGAGAGAGAGTGAGTCAGCTTAATGCTGTGGAGCCTCACACGGAGGACAGGTAGCGATAGGAGTTTGGAATTTAAGGAAAATGGATTCGGTCTGAGTGTGAAATGTTTGCAGCATCCGTTCATTAAGTGTTTGATGATCGACTATTCATAGATGACGCACGATCTGACTGGAGGCAGACTGACTTTCATTCTACATGTTCTAACGGGACTGTGAAGCGGATAACATGGGAAGTTTGTTTAGCAACAGCCTGAAAATACAGATAGCAGCAGGTATCAGTCCACTGGCTGGATAAGATCAGCACCCCACTGACTGTAGACCACTACAGATAAAGGGTACCAGGATCAATAACTGGTGATAAGTTTAGACTGATATGATCAATATTTATTGAGCTACACATACAGAAGTCTGTCTCTCAGTATGGCGTCGGGCCGCCGTGTTTGCTAACCCAACACCGTCTCGGTAACACGCTGATGGTGTCGTCTCGGTATGGAGCTGTAGAGGTTCCTAATGGAGTCTGGACGTGTGATAATCCGTTTCATCCCACCACGGTGCAGCTTGAACCAAGACTAAAGCGGGATCCTCACACCCGCTGCCAGTTCCTGCAGACGACACCCACTGCAGTCTGGTGCGGTGAGGTGGTTGGAGGTGGAGTGACACCAAACCAGGGCGACAGAGGAGAGGAGAAACCCCCTCAGTTAAAAAGAAAGAAACCCCGAGAGGAACCAAGACTCAAAGAGAGAACCCATCCTCCTCGGGTCAACACCAGATACAAGACCAGCACAGGAAAGGAGCGTTCAGTGTTTGTGAGGTGGAGGAATAAACCGTCTGTAAGTAAGTCATCGGATCAGCGGATGGGTCAGCAGGACGCAGGCCAAGCTTCCACAGTCCAGGTCAGCCAGGAGCTCCGTAGGGGTTAACGGCATCAGTGGCTCCCAGTCAGAGCAGATGTAGTACCAGCATCAGACCGCACAGGATGGGCAGCAGTTCAGCTCAGACAGACTGTTAGCTCCGACAGAAGACCTGAACACACTGTATGGTGTTAACAGAGTGCAGCAGTGCTCCGGCAGGCCTGGCTGTTGGGTCAGTCAGGTACAGAGATAAGGCCTGTCCTTGCTTATGTAACGTGTGCAGTCGAATGTGTGACACTTGACCTATTAGCCTCATGATGTCAGAGCTCCCTCTGGGTGCACCTGTCTTTTGATGATGGATGGATGTTAGAATCGTACGTTGTTTATATTTATATTTGGGGAAAAAATTGTGAACTTTTCACAGTTTTTTAGTTGGTGTCAGGTTATCAGTGTCATAGTGGTGATGAACGCTGGCCGGAGGGGCCCCCCGTGACAGTTTAGGGCCCCAGCAGACTCTAGAGTCCCCGCTGAGCAGACGCCTGCTTGATTATGTGTGTCGCAGGGAGAGTGGAGACGTGGCGTGTTCCATCAGTTCAGTGATGCGACTAATGTGAATCATTTAAAACATTCCACATAGCGACGCGTCCCCAAACTTTTGACGGGCAGTTTGTGACATTCGTTTCTCTCTCTCTCACGCTCTCTCCCTCTCTCTCGCGCGCTCTCTCTCCCTCTCTCGCGCGCGCTCTCTCCGCGATGCCGTTAGCTCCGGGCTGACTCAGATGTCAGTGTGTGTTATTTCGGCTCACTGCCCCCCCCATAATGTGTCTTTATTCCGGGCCCTTTGTGGAGCCCTCGTGCGATGGGGGCTGGGTGGATTTTGGACAAGAGGAGGACGAGCCTTAACACCGAATTACACACACTGTCCCACCACCCTGTCACTGCGCTGCTAGGCGCGGGAGGCTTTACGTCACCGGAGCCGTGTTTTATAATAGTGGAGTTTGGGACCCCCTGGTCAGCATCTTCGCTGACCACTGCTTGTTTGTTGGATATTCCTGAAGCCGTGTATAAGAGTTATGCCATGTATATGATGTTTTATTTTTTCACGGTATACACTGTATTGCCAAAAGTATTCACTCCCCCATCCAAATAAGTGAATTCAGGTGTTCCAGTCGCTTCCATGGCCACAGGTGTATAAACCGAGCACCTAGGCATGCAGACTGCTCCTACAGACGTTGGTGAGAGAACGGGTCGCTCTCAGGAGCTCAGTGAACTCCAGCGTGGAGCCATGATAGGATGCCACCTGTGCTACCAGTCCAGTCCTGAAATGTATATTTGTAGTCCCATCGTCCTCGTGCAGCGCCATCTGCAGGAGCCTGAAGGTACTACCACCTTAAACACACGAGGTGACTCGTTTTTATATGGTGAGCTCAGCTTACTCAGCTTTCCCTAAATGAAAAACAATGCTGCCAGAGTTAACAAATCGGAATCTGTGTTTTAGCCTACAGGACTTAACCCCCGCCCATTCCTGTAGAAGCTACGCTAAGTAGCCACGAGTTCTCATATAGTCAGACAGGAGTATCGTGACGGTTGGTATCGCGATACCAGTGAGAGGCCATCAGATCGCCCAGCCCTGGTGCATTGGTAGGCTACGTACGCTGCAGATGTAGCACAGTACGCAGGTGTCTGTTCTCTCTCTTAGTGCTGATGTTTTCCTCTTTAGATGGTTACTACAATGTGGGGACGCTCTCTCTTCCTCTCTCTCTCTCTCTGCCTCCCTCTCGCACGCCCCTCCATCTTATCGCTCTGTCTCTGTCAAGCCGAGCCGACAGAAACATGACCCAGAAAAACCTTTAGCATTTCACTCTCAGATTGTTCTCTCCCTCTCTCTCTCTCTCATTCCTTCCCCCCACTTTCTCTACTCCTCTGCTTTGTGTCTTCATATTAAAACTTTCCTCCATCTCTTATTTCCTTCCCCTCTCTCTCTCTCTCTCTCTCTCTCTCTCTCTCCCCCTCTCTCTGTTTGTCTCTCGTTCCCTGATTCCAGTCTTGTAGTCCATCAATTATTCATATTACCTACTTAAAGCTGTGCGGGGGGAAAGCTGTTGAGAGAAAAGTGCGAGTTTAAATCGGGAAGGCGAGGCAGATTCCTGCTGTTCTTAAACTTCCGAACCGAAAATCTAACAAGGAAGACGTGCAAGTGTCCCACCACGGGTGTGAATCTCTCACCTCACAGCCCAGACCGTCTGATTAGGGTTCTATAAGAAGCATCCTTCAGTCCAAACCCTCACGGGCTGAGCAGCGTTTTCACTGGACCCAGAAACGAGCGAGTGTGTTCAGTTTTGGCCCGGCGCTGAGTAACAGCGAGCTGAGGCGAGGCGAGGTTTAGTTCTGAGGCCCCTTTGTGGTGTTTCAGCTGACGAAGTGCTGGCGCTGGTGTCCTGCATGCGGGGAGGACAGTGTGAGACAGGCCTGGGAGTCATTATCACCCTGTAAGACTCCTCTGATGACTTCTGTGGCGAGGGCTGTTTGTGCCCGTGTTGCCATAGTGACTCGTCTCGTATCCCGCTGTCGGACGGTTGGTGCCTGCCGTTTGGCGTGTTGTGGCATTCGGCTGATCACAGCGGCAGCAGCACGGGGGTGTAAATCTGTGACCTCGCCACCGTTTGGTTCGGATGCCGTGCATCAGGATATCTTGAATTTCAGCACTGTGCTGTAACGGGGTCTGAAGCACCACCTGTACACCTGTAGCCCGTGTCACTCCTCGGCTTCACTCTTACCCCTTTCGACCAAAGGGACCCTGGTTCCTGGACTGGTTCTGTTCAGGCTTCTTAGAACCTTGGTGCTATTCAGGGAACCAATCTGTGTTTGCACCAGTTTTTAATTGGAACAAAGGAAAGTCATACGGCATCACCGTCAACAGAGGGCGCTACACAGTGGTATTACAAAGTAGAACCAAGATGGCGGCGCGTATCGAGTACCTGCAAGTCCCTGTTTTGTTATTCCAGGTGTTTTTTATATCCAGAAAGCAGCATGGATCCACTACTAGAGATACAAAGGTGTAGAAGAGGGTCACCCACAGACCACTGGGTGGCGCCATTGCTGCCTTCTCTGTCGTCACGGTTCATGCTGAAGAACTTACTATTGTTTGGTTCCAGCTAGGTATGATGAAGATGGTGATGATGAGGATGCTGATGATGATGATGGTGATGGTGATGGTGATGATGATGATGGTGATGATGATGGTGATGGTGGTGATGGTGATGATGATGGTGATGATGATAATGATGATGGTGATGATGGTGATGATGATGGTGGTGATGATGGTGATGATGATGATGGTGATGGTGATGGTGATGTGATGGTGATGGTGATGGTGATGATGATGGTGATGATGATGATGATGATGATGATGATGATGATGGTGATGATGGTGATGAAGATGATGATGATGTTGGTGGTGATGATGATGGTGGTGGTGGTGAGGGTGATGGTGATGGTGATGATGATGATGATGGTGATGATGGTGATGAAGATGATGATGTTGGTGATGATGATGATGGTGATGATGGTGGTGATGGTGATGGTGGTGATGATGGTGGTGATGGTGATGATGGTGATGATGGTGATGAAGATGATGATGATGGTGATGATGATGGTGGTGATGGTGATGATGGTGGTGATGGTGATGATGGTGGTGATGGTGATGATGGTGATGATGGTGATGATGGTGATGATGATGATGAAGATGATGATGATGATGATGATGGTGGTGGTGATGATGATGGTGATGATGATGGTGATGATGATGGTGGTGGTGATGGTGATGAAGATGATGATGTTGGTGATGATGATGATGATGGTGATGATGGTGGTGATGGTGATGGTGGTGATGATGATGGTGATGATGGTGATGATGGTGATGATGGTGATGGTGGTGATGATTATGATTATGATGATGATGGTGATGGTGGTGATGATTATGATGATGATGATGGTGATGATGATGGTAGTGATGGTGATGATGGTGATGATGGTAGTGATGGTGATGGTGGTGATGATGATGATGATGATGATGGTGATGATGCAGATAGCACGGTCTCAGCAGCCTGAGGGAAAGTGTTTAGCTGGATGTCTCTGTAGCGTCGGCTTGATTTAGGTCAACCACAGGAGTCCTCTCTCTCGCTATACACCGAGAGTCACGCACATGCCGTCACCATCTGGTGATCTGTGGCAGGTCTGCTCGGCGCCGCTGTGGAAGTACAACTGAGGGCAAATAAAAGTCCCCTATGACTAAACTGTTCCTAATACCTTGTAACACTTCCACGAGCTCCAGTACCGGCTCTGACTGGATTGGGCATGGACTAGACGAGTTTCTGAATGTGGGCCATATCAGTGTTCAGACACTCTCACATCAGAGGATAGGTCAGGTGGTCCAGATTTGGTGGATGCCTTTCCTGGCACAGTTCCGAGGGTTTTGAGCCAGGGTTATTTGCATACTATGTATCGGCCCATAGAACTAAACAGGCCCGTTTACGTCGGTACTGTGCCTTTAAGATGGACGTATGTAAATGAGCTCTGTTCTCCATCACTCAGAGTCCGGCCTGAAACTCTCTTTATGAATTCAGCAGGAATGTAATGTAAATGCGTCTTCAGTTAATGTATACGGAGTGTAAATATCTATAAACCCCTGTGGGGTGTGAGTGACGGGATCCATAGATTGGGAGGAGGTGCTACAGTGCAGGGAATGTCTCGTTCCATGTGTGGAAAATGGCTCCAGAGCAGATGTTAATGATTGGCTAAAAGGAGGGACTGCATGTGGGCGTGGCCAAAGACCATAGTGTGAAGGAAGTAGGTGAATCTGCAGGTGTATGGAAGCGTACGGTCATACGGGTCTACCAGCAGTGGATACAATCCCAGTCTACAGGGAATTCTCCTCGGAACTGTGCCAGGGAAGGCCTCCAGCACATCTGGACCACCTGACCAGTTCTCTGAAGTGAGAGTGTCTGAACACTGATGTGGCTACATCCAGAACCTTGTCCAGTCCAGTCCCATCTGCTACTGGTGCTGGTGGAGGTACGGTTCGGTCACAGGGGACTTGTTTTTTGTCTGGTGAGTTCAAAAGGGTAATTTAAAGGTGCAGAACGGAATTAGCTATGATAGGTGTTAGTGCATAACACCACACAGACTGCCTGTGGACTTCAGGGTGGGGGAAATGAGATACAAGAAGAATGTACAATATGGGCCTCTCAATCAGCCAGTCTGGTTTGGTGAGAGTGCCACCTGTAGTCCTGCTCTGGTACTGCAGCAGGGTCACTCAGGGCCTCCTCAAGCCTGTCCAGCCAGATTAGGCTGGCCCCCGTGCGAGCCGAACACATTCTCACTAATTCCTCAGGAAGACTGGCTCAGATTCTGCCCTTATTTACTGTCCAGTCTATATGGGACATGATGTCCCGTCACAGTCCCGCGTTTGTGCTCTGGCAATATTCTCTAATGGCACATACCAGAGGAGTCTCCTCCCTTTCATCCCTCTCTAATTCCATGTTTGTGATGCAAACACAGAGACTCAGAGTGCTGGTGATGGGAACCAGGGAGGACCCATGATGTCTACAACCCACATACAGACAATCTGCACCACCAGTGAAGCTACACGTGTCTCCTGAGTGTGTATGGAATGTTGATGATGGGAAATCTGGAAAACCTGGAAATACTAAGTCTCTGTGGGGGACTATTTGACCTCACAGCGCCCTGCAGCATGTATCCCTCCACCATGAATGGAGTTTAAGGCTGAGATCTTCTCCACACTATCATAAACAGCGTCTCAGACATCAGGCAGCGTATTCAGAACCACCTCATGTAGGAACTTCCTGTGAGGGAGCTTTTAGAGGGGACGTCTGGTTACCTTCACCACCACTGTGAGCAGGTCTGACTCTCCAGGACGGGGCGCTTCACACCAGACCACTCTGAATGACTGTGTCATGGTTGAAAATTTAAAACCTTTAAAAAGGAATTAATAATGATTTTGGGGGGTTTCAGGGGGTCCGGTGGGGGTGTAAGTGGGTCAGTGTGTGGGCCGTTTGAGGATGTCCCAGAGGGAGGTCTGAATGAAATAAATAAAGGCCGAGTGAGAGCGCCAGCCTGCGGGAGCAGCACGGCTCAGTGAGCGGCCGAGTTGGAGGTTTGCACATGAGCAGTTTTTTCACTTTTTCGGTCTGCCGGCCGTCCCACTTCTCCTCTCTCCCTCTCTCTCTGTCTCTCTCTGTTTTGGGCTTTCTCCCTCCATCGGCATAGATCATCATCTCAATTACTCGCCCAGCTCTCTGTCTATCTCTATCTATCTGCCTGTCCCTTCATCCTGCACGGCCCTCCCTAAAATAAAGCCTCCGACCGTCTGAGCTGTCCATCACTCTCAGAGTGTCTCAGTGTTACATGTAGGTCAGAAAGCTGTCCTGCTCCTGCTCTGATGTCCCTGAGCGAGAGAACAAACAATCAAAGAGCGGTAATGAAAATAGCCCCATGTGGCAATTTAGGGGTCCAAGCACCATTAGGCCTTATGCAGTTTGTTCCAAAGAGGCCTTACTCACAGTCGGAATGGGAGACAGCGAGTCAGCGGGAGGCCAGTAAAGTTGTCAGACCTCTGTAACTCCATGGCTCACATGGGTTCCGAGCTCAGTTCCTGACAGACGTCTCGGTATGGAGCTGTAGAGGTTCCTAATGGAGTCCTGTGATAATGAACATCCTCACACAGTTCCTGCAGATGGTGCGGTAGGGGTGGAGGTGGAGATACACCAGGTCTTCTGGACGTGTGACTACACACCGTTCATCTCGGTGCTGACCACGGTGCCTCCACACACGGATTCGTTGGGCGTCTCCACCAAGACTAAAGCGGGACTCGTCACTGAAGATGACCCGCTGCCATTCTGAGTCACTCCATGACAGTCTGGTACGACACCACTGCAGTCTTTGGTGACGGTGACGTGGTGTTAAGGACAGTCGTGGTAACGGCCTGTGTGCATGTAGTCCTGCGTGGTGCAGCCGTCTGCCGATGGTGCTGCACTAACAGGATGACTCATGGAGGACACCACTGCTCGCTGGAGGTCTGTAATGGTGGTGTTGGGTCAGTCAGGTACAGGGATAAGACCCGTCCTTACGTCACATGTGCGGTCGAGTGTGGAACTTAAATCATTTACATGTCTCACCATGTAAAACCTACACACCAAGTTTCATTCCTATTGATTGATTCCTTCTGTGTGCAGCTATTCTTTTGACGATGAGTCTAATAATAATAATAATAATAATAATAAATAATAATAATAATAATTAATAATAATTAATAATAATAATAATAATAATTAATAATATTAATATTTCAGACCAGTATTGATTATTGTGAATTAAACATTTAGCTTCTTCTTCTCTCTCTTTCTCTCTCTTTCTCTCTCTTTCTCTCTCTCTCTCTCTCTCTCTCTCTCCTCTCTTTCATAGCTCTCCTCTGCTGCCCTTTTTCTCCCCCACTTCCTCTCCCTCTCTCTTTCTCCTCCTTCTGCCTCTCCTGTTCCCTTTCTGCCTCTTTTCTTTCCTTCTCTCCCACTCCCCCTTTTCTCTCTCTCTCTTCTCGCCCACTCTCTCCTGCCCTTTCTTTCTTTACCTTTCTCTCTCTCCCTCTCTCGCTCTTTCTTCAGTCTCTCTCTGAGTCACTCTTCAGCACCTTCTGTTTCTACACCTCCACTAACACCCCTGCCGCTCCACAGAGAGAGAGAGAGATGAAAAAAGAGAGGGAGCAGGACCAGCGAAAGGGAGAGAGAGACGGAGATGATGAAAAGAGAGAGAGAGTTGCTGAGGAGAAGGTGTTTGTAGGTGAGGAGTGAGTGTACTCCTCCGCTGCTCCCTCTGCTGTGTGAGTAATAGAGAACCCGCTCTCAGGTTCTGGGCTCGGGAGAACGCTGTGCTGGGAGCGGTTCCTGCGCTCTGTGCCGGTTCAGGTGGGGGGGTCCGCGGGGAGGCGGATTGTTTAGTGGCTGTTTGGATGGCAGCCCACTGTGAACAATAGACCACCATAGCGGTGCCGTGGTTCTGTAGTTGGCCTCATCTCCATATTAGGAACTCCGGCTCTGAGCTGGATTTCTCCGGGACGGGAGGGAATGGGGTTCTATAGAAACCACGGCCTGTGGTGAACAGGAAGGTTCTAGACCTGGTGCTCTTTGTCCTATCTATCTACCTGTCTCTCTGTCTGTCTGTCTATCAGTCTGCATTACTCCATCAGTCTATCTGTCCATCTGTTTGTCTGTCCCCCATATCTGTCTGTCTCGGTCTCTCCAGCTGTCAGTCATCTATCTGTCTAGATGTCTGTCCTCCTGTCTGTCTGTCTGTCTATGGCTAGATCTGTGTGTAGTGTGCGGGCGGTGTGTCTGATTTGTGCCTGTAACTGGCCCTGAGAGTCAGAAAGCAGTCTGTATGTATTCTGGCTGAGTGCCGCGCTGCTGGAGGGAAGAGCCTACACACACACATACACACACACACATACACACAGCCACACACACACAGCCACACACTGAGTTCACTTCCGTTTTTAACTCAACAGGAATAACACATTTACGGAAATGTTCTTCTCTCTCCACATTCTCCATCTCTCCCTCTCTCTCTCTCTCTCTCTCTCTCTCTCTCTCTCTCTCTCTCTCTCTCTCTCTCTCTCCCTCTCTCTCCCTCTCAGCTACCTCGGATGGCACAAAGCAGGGGATAGACAGCATGCGGGGGGGCGTGTGTGTGACGCGAGGGATGAAGGTGGTGCTCAAAGTGGGACAGAGTGAGTACCATGACCACAGTGTCCAGTCATTAATACTTACCAACTACCAATACACCTCACACCAAACCCTCTCTCACTCACTCTGTACACACCTCACACCAAACCCCCTCACACTCACTCTGTACACACCTCACACCAAACCCCCCTCACACTCACTCTGTACACACCTCACACCAAACCCTCTCTCACTCACTCTGTACACACCTCACACCAAACCCTCTCTCACTCACTCTGTACACACCTCACACCAAACCCTCTCTCACTCACTCTGTACACACCTCACACCAAACCCGCTCTCACTCACTCTGGTACTGTACACACCTCACACCCAAACCCCCTCCAAACCCCCCTCACACTCACTCTGTACACACCTCACACCAAACCCTCTCTCACTCACTCTGTACACACCTCACACCAAACCCGCTCTCCCTCACTCTGTACACACCTCACACCAAACCCTCTCTCCCTCACTCTGTACACACCTCACACCAAACCCTCTCTCACTCACTCTGTTTTGTGTTTGTTTAGTAGAGTTTGGATTGAAGCATGATTAAATAGCAAGGTGTGCATGTTCCTCATTCTCTTATATTTGATCCTACAGCTGCATATGGACTTCCTCCCAAACCCAAGCCTGATCCCGCCCGGACCAACCCCAGGACTCCAGGTGTGAGACAGGGAGAGGGCGGTACAAAATACACAAGCTTTTATTCAGGCACATAACCCACCTGTCAAGGCACAACATATGGACTTCATGTCCAGGTCGTAGCCTCTACTGCCCTGGCTGAGGTTCTGGTTGTTTGAACAGATCTGGGTCCAATAACTACTCACTTATCGACCCAGCTCTTTTCTTACGATGGGACAGAGAGGAGGAGATGTCTGGAGTTGATAATGTAAGATACAGTTTTTATCCCAATGATAAAAACAGAGGCTGGTGCCGTCCGACTCTAATCTCAGCTACCTAGCCTACCTACTGAACGTTAGCTCCTACCTGCTACAGCCGAACTGGCTCTTTGTGAAACCCTGGTCATATGATCACATGGTCTATGGGGTTTAGAGAGTGGTATGTACTGTGAAGCCACATCCTAATGTTTCTGTTGTCAGCTTTGTTGTTCAGATAAGTGCTGAGGAAGATGGCTAGATTGCTAAGCTAACCCGTAGCTAACTATCTTTGACTTCCTCTACATGGAAAACTGTCTAACAAACTGAAATACAAGGGGTTCATTGCAAGAAACCCCCTATAAAACCCATAGACTATATTGTCGCTGTCCAAAGAAAAACAGGTATCTCCAAAATGGCAACTTTACAGGAGAGGCCAAAAACCACATTTAATTTGAATGGAAGTCAATGGAACCGGACGTCCTTCCAAGCGGTTTTGGGGCATTTCCGTTGGCTCATTCTTCAGGAAATCTTCACACAGTGTAAACAGCAGCTCATGTGATCAAATGATCCATAAAAGTAAAAATCAACAAAAATGGAGATACATGTTTTTCAATGGACAGCGACGATATCAAAGGTTTCACAGAGAGCCAATATGGCTTTAGCCACTGGCTGCTAACGTTAGCTAGCTTACCAGCACCAAGCCTTGATTCTCTCCATTCGTTTAGGAACTATCTGCAGGCATCTCCTCAAACAACAAGGATCATATTTTGGGATTTGGGGGTCCGAAGAAGCATCAGACTAAACTTGGGTGACCACACATCACCTGCCCGGTGCAGTACCTGGATGGACGCCTATGGGTCCTCTTTTCAGGATGAACTATTCAAAACATTCACCCGCCCAAAATATTATTATACCATTGGCTCATGTCTGTGTCAGAAGACATGCCTGGCATTTCATTGGTTTAACAAGGTCATGTGACATTGCTTGCTTACAGGTTAATAGCAGGTCAGCCCTTTAAATGCTAGTCAATTAGTAAGCTTCAGTCTGACTCACAAATTTCACCCATTCCACCCAGTTAGGTTAGTAGAGCATCGTGTTTGTGTTATATAGGTTAGATTCTGATTTTAATTCTGTTCTAGTATCGTACCCAGCGGACAACAAATGAGTCCCCGTGAGTTTAAGGTGGTAGTAATTTCAGGCTCCTGCAGATGGCGTTGCAGGAGGATGATGGAGCTATAAATCCCTGTGGGGTGTGAGTGACGGGTCCATAGATTGGGAAGAGGTGCTACAGTGCAGGGAATGTCTCGTTCCATGTGTGGAAAATGGCTCCAGAGCAGATGTTAATGATTGGCTAAAAGGAGGGACTGCATGTGGGTGTGGCCAAAGACCATAGTGTGAAGGAAGTAGCTGAATCTGCAGGTGTATGGAAGCGTACGGTCATACGGGTCTACCAGCAGTGGATACAATCCCAGTCTACAGGGAATTCTCCTCGGAACTGTGCCAGGGAAGGCGTCCACCAAATCTGGACCTATATTTTCTGATATGATCACATGATGCATTACTAGCGTTTTGATTGGCTGTTTAAATGAGACTTTGTCCACAAAGTTGAAATGTAAATTGCGTCTCAGAGCCGCTTGTGCCATTAAGCATGGTCTCTCTCTCTCTCTTTCTTCTCCAGGTCAGAGCGACGACAGCAGCTCCTCCAAGGACGCAGATGCCGATGAGGCCGGTGGACAGGACAACGAGGGCACGGTCCCCGCCTCCAACATCGCCCTGATTGCTGGCGGTGCGGGTGGAGCAGCCTTCTTGCTGCTGATCGCAGTGGTGATCGGGGTGGTATGTTACCGCCGCAGGAAGGCCAAGCACTCCGAGACGCATCACCCGGCCCTGACGCTGTCCTCGATGACCCCGAAACGGGGCAGCAGCACCGGGGTCACGGCCGGCGGCCCCTCCATGGGGGGCAACACCTGCGGCTCGGAGCCCAGCGACATCATCATCCCGCTGCGGACTTCAGACTCCGCCTACTGCCCGCACTATGAAAAAGTCAGCGGGGATTACGGACATCCGGTCTACATCGTCCAGGAAATGCCCCCTCAGAGCCCCGCTAACATCTACTACAAAGTATGAGGAGGGCCCGAGACGTGTGCACACGGCACGCTGCGGAGAAACATGCAGTATACGCACACTGGCAAGTGAGAGAATCTTAAATTTACCAAACGTGACTAATACTTCTCACTCCGGATGTTCATATGACCACTCGGCCTGAGTCCAGAGTCACTCAAACTGACCTGTCCTAACTGGGTTGGCCTAGCCCTACTGTGGAATGCAGACCAGCTCGTTTACATCGACTATATCCGATCCGCGGTTTAGCTCCGCCCACTAACTGAAGTTATTGGGAGTGTTTCAGCCTGGTCTGCTTTTTGTACTAGGCACAGCCAATCGAAACAGAGCTCATTTGCATATACCAGTGTTTCTTTGGTACATACAACAAACATGGCTGATTATGCAATGTGACTTAAACAGTACCGCACAATAACAGTCGTAGCTCTAGCCTGCTACGGCTCATTAGCCCGCTAGGCTAATGCTTTAGCATTACGTTAGGACTCACTGTTCCTTCAAATGAGCGCGTGAGGTAAAATAGCTCACTGATTTATCATAGTATCATATTCACTCACACGTGTTCCACGTAGAACCACGGTAGGATAGCATGAACCACAAACACAGTAGCTGTTTATTGTTTATAAAGGTTCTTCAAGGAACCAAACACCACATCGTTTTCCACACACAGGCACAGGATGACTAGACCACACACGCAGCTTATTTCCTTCGTAGTTTATGGTAAACCATGAATGCCTTATCCCAACCCAGATACATACAGGCCTGCTGGGATGAGCTGGGATAGTCTGGTGGGGGTTCCACCCCCTGATGGGACAGGCACAGCATTCTATACCAATAAGAGTAAGACTTATACGCAGGGTTTGAGTTGGGGGTCCCAGTTTGGGGGGTTTAACTATGGCCAGCAGGTCTAACATTGTTAGTCAGTGTTGGTTGGTTGATTCACGTCGCCCGTCCTAGTGATGGCGTGTGCGGCAGGTGCTGGCGGGTTGCGGTGAGTCTTTAGCCCCTCAGAGACGACTAAAAGTCAGAAGGAGCTAAAGGGTGGGTTCTGGGTGACGTGGCTCAGTGCACCTGATCGGACAGGTTTGGGAGTTTTGGGGTGGGCATGTGGGTGGGTTTAATTAAAGGGGAGGAGTCTTAAGCTGAAAATTACACAATGAAAATGTAGGCGTGTACATCTTATCAGAAGATCCATATTTCATTTAGGGAATAACGCAGTGCTGCCAGACTGGGTGAATTTTGTTGTATTTGGTTGGCAGCCAATAATTTTAAATATTTGATCATTATTTCGTTTTTTTTTTCTCAAACGACATATTAAATGAACAAAGTGGAGCTTAATAGTGCAGCTTACGTTTCAGCAGGCCTGACTCATCCCGCCATTGTTTGTAGATTTCCGTGCAGCAGTTTTTAGAACGTCTACTGACAGTTTCACTTATATGCAAATTTTTTTGAATAATGCTGAAATAATAGCGGCTAATGTGCCAGCTTATTGTGGCATCCTTCACGGGGCATTGATATTGAGGTCATGATTAAATTCTGTAGCCCAGACGCATTTTCAGACATTTTTTTTTTCAGTTTTTGAATTTTTTTTTTTGGAAACTGTAAAGCAATCTGGCAACCCTACACTCCCCCTGAATTCCAACCCTGCTCCTAACCCCACACCGGCCTGCATGCGGTACCGGGATTGGGTTTACGTGGTCTGGATACGAGCAATAACCACCACCCCCCCAATACCACCACCAACCACCCCTCAACCACACCACCCCAACAACCACCATCACCATCCCAACCACCACCACTGCGAGGCACATTCCAGACCTGAGGCAAATCAGTTCCGCCACTTAAGGTCGCCAGCAACAAGGTCAAAACCAAAACATATGCAAAAGAACCATATTATGCATTCAAACTTGTTGACCGAGATTGCAGTCAGTTCTAAGGATACTACAATTCCTACGCACTAACTAGCCTTCGCTAAGCAAACCCCTAACGCTTGCAAAGTAACCTTATCCAAGGCTGTTTCCTGTATTTAAGGAGCTCTCACTTGTCCAGATGTGTTTCTTGCAGTGTCTAACCAATCAACAGCAAAGAATCGCACAGGCCTTATTCCAGAGTAGTTTCCTGCAACCCTAAAGGTAGGTGTCCTGAACCTCCTGACTCGCATGTAACCCGGGCCTATCTCTCCACAACACAGTCACAGGGCTAAATGTTTTTACGTCCCCGTGTACAAACCTCTCGCTCAGAAGCTGCTCTGCCCGCGAGCAGTCTTTGCTACGCGGTACCGCCCCTAATACATGGGGAACTAGGCACGAAGCCCTACTGGGACTGTAATTGTACAATTACACGTTCCTTCACCAGCTGGTAGGCAAATGTCTTGCGACATAAGCGCGTGGAGTTTACGTATGTTGCTCCCAATGCATGTTGCGCGGTGTGACTGCGCTTTGTGTTCAAAAGTATTGAAACTTGAATGGATTTTGCTGTTTCGCCTGTGCATCCCGCAATGATTAAAACGCCCGAAGCGTTACCAGTCAATTCAGCTAGTCACAAAGCAAGACCGGGCTGGCTAGTCGAGACGGAAGACATCACATTCCACCCAAGTACAAAACAAACACAACACAAAACACACATGATGATTGGAATGATTTCAATATTTAATCTGTAGATTTTCTTCCTTCCTTTTTTTCTTTCCGTTCTTTTTTTCATTTCCGCTCACTTCAGTTGCTCCGCGTTTTTGTCGCGGATAGCCTGATCCTTGGATTTACATTCTGCTATGCCCAATTCATTTCTTTTTATGGAAGCTGTAGATAGGTCCCGTAGAAAAACCCTTCTTGCGGCAGGGGTTATATTATATCCGCACCTCGCTTGCTATCAATAGCACGATTGATGCTACTTTTCGTTTTGTTTATGTTTATATATGTATCTGTTTGATTTTTCTTCCAATTGTGTGGTTTGCTATATCCTGCCCCCGCTTCGCTGCATATCTGCCATTGATAGCATACTTTTCAACAAGCACGAAGAACAGGAGAAGCGAAGTGGAAGAAGTCAAAAGAGGTCATGTATCTGCGTAAGAGTGAGAGACAGTATTGGAAGGTTATCATATCCTGTTCTTATTCGCGGCGTACTCTACGATCCGGCTATAGATGACGTCAGGTCAAAAGGTCATAGGTGCAACTATAGTCCACAATAAGTTGTTGAGGACGCAGGCCGGGTCTTAATCGGACTATTATCAACGCTGTGTCCTCCTTCACTTGAACCCCCAGAGCCTCGCCAGCCTCCGAGCCTATACAAGGATCTACAGCAACCCATACAATAGGAATCTGCCGGAGCCGCCCCCCAGTCGCTACCAGATTCGAACCCCACAGTGCATATCCAAGTAAAACACAAGTGTTACACATGTCTGTCTCATGTGAAACACGACCTTCCAAGACCACACAGCACTTTCAAAGCAGGGACATCTTCTATCTAAGTTATACACACAGGGGGTGACGACGAAGCCCTGTGATAAAGAGAGATCCCCAAGTAGGAGACAATCCTAACTTATTCCCAAGTGTCAGTGTCAGATTAATCTTCCATCCCTAGCCTGAGTCTCTCCACTGGCAGTAACAGAGAAACTAACATGTAAAGTGATGCGTAACACTTCAGAATGTACTCTAAAGTATGCTGGAAGAGCTAACGTAGTGAGCATGGTTATTACGACTATAATGTCCCTTATTATCTGTCTGCGAAGACAACAGGACTGTTTCATCAGCTCAGTGTACTAGGTGAACGAGACTTCTAAAGTGCTCTTTCATCGTCACTAAAGATCGATCATCCAGCCACCAAAACACTTGCCAAGCGAGAACAGTTATGACTAGCATACCAAACTACTTCCAAACAGGCCAGATTTTCGATCAGGGTGTTGCCCCGACAAATATTTTGCATATAACTGACAGAATTTGCATATGCCTTTGTCCATAAGACCTTTAATAATTTTATGCACGTACTAGTAAAATGGTGACGCTGCAACATCACATCAGTGCAGGTCTAAGCATGCAGCACCACTAGCCATTAGTGTTTTCCAGGTAGCCCATTAGTGGCTAAGCACTGAACTAGGCAAAATTCAAGCTAGCACTCGGAGTCAGGTTAGACAAAGGGTGCCTAATCTCACCTACCATAAAACAATAAGAACCCACAGACGACGAAAAGTGAGCATAGTCCATATATAGAGGATTCTATTTCTCATCACACAGCAACACGTCGAGCTGCCTAAACACGAGACTTGTTGCCGAGTGCTGCATGTTAGACCCAGCAAGCTAAACACGTGGAGGTTGTAACAAGCTGCTAGCTCGCCTACCATAAACAATAAGAACAGAGAAGTGGTTGATGGATATTACCAGTTAGCAAGAGGATAGCAGCCGCGCTAGCAGCCCATCCATGCCCAATCCTAATGGCTTGTTTTGTTTCACAGTCCAACAAACTTCGAATTACTCCTAATTTCATTCCTCTTAGAAGTTTGTAATATTTCTTTGGGTTTATTTCCAAAATAAAAGTCTGTGTGCACTTAAACTCTGTCTCAGGAGATTAAAAACTAATTTGATCTCGTACTCAGGACACTAAGCAGCTGAGTGTCAGACTTGTCTAGTTAGCAGTCCAATATATGCATGCTCTACCGGAGCTAAGATTACTAGTGTTGCTGCAGTTAGCCTGAAAGCTAACACTGCAGTTAGCAAGCTGCTAATGTTCCTAACATGAACAGTAAGTACAGAGGAGTGAGCACAGTTATATCAGATGATAAGATTCTAACCCCAGCACAGTGCTGCGTACTTGTGTGTAGCTGAAGTTAGCCAGCAAGCTAACATTGCAGTTAGCATGTTGGCTAATTCTTCTAAGACAAACAGCAATAAGGTAATCTCCTGACTGGCTATAAGACATTCAGTCCCGCTTTAAAGGGTTAATGCTAAGAACGTAGGCAAGAAACGTTAAGGATTTTGCTTAAACGCTGCACAAATTAGCGCTATCTCTGTTTTGATGGTTGGGTGTCGCTAAATCACTGGCGCTAACGGTTAAAGATTTAAATCTGCTTATCAGTTTTGTACTAAAAGGTCATTTGCTGTGAAACTCATAGCTCCTCTTAAACGACTCCGTCCCTCCAGAGAACACTGCTCCACTGCTGGAAGGCGTTATACCCCTCTAGGCCACCTTTTGGCGTTGGCCATGGAGGCTCATGTTGGGCTGCTCCAGAACGTCCCTGGAGCAGATTCTATTGTCCTGTGCTTTTCTATGGGGATTTAAAAAGCTGCGTCATCAATGGGTGGCCTTAGAGCAGCCGAGCTGACTCATTAGGAGGACCGTCCGGAAGCTTTTGGACATATACTGCATTCCCCCCATGCTGTCGCTCGCTAACCTTCTTTATGCTGAGACTTCTCACCATGTTCGGTAAAGGGCCAGGAAGTGGAGGAGACGTGGGGTGAAGGAATGCTCCACTGTTAAGTGGGCCGCTTTCAGACTGGTTTATGCAAGTGTGGCCAGAGGTCAAGGATCAAGGTCATTTCAGTTCAGCGTTTTCCTGGAATAATTCACAGCCTGGGATTACCAAGCACTACCCTGGACTCTTTGAGTTCTGGCCCGCTCTGTGCCATGCAGTACACACGTGTGTGGCCTCCTGTAATGTCAATATTGCTTCGTGTTTTCATTCACGTATGGACTGCTGTGTGTTTTATAATGCTTCATAACTGCAGAAGAACCAGAGAGAGGCTCCGGTTTGTCTGAGCGCAAAGCACAAAAGGTTGGGCCTACACAGTGTAACTCCAACTGACCTGTCCGGGCTTTTCTCACAGCTATGTTCCCTTGTAGCTTCTGATACGAGGTTGGACCAGAACAGTCCCACAATCCCATTCAACCTAATGAGAAACAGTCTACACCACAGTACCTACATTTAGAGCTTAGAGTTATACACTCCACCTAATGAGAAACTGTAGAACAGACTCAGTCTATACCACAGTACCTACATTTAGAGCTTAGAGTTATACACTCCACCTAATGAGAAACTGTAGAACAGACTCAGTCTATACCACAGTACCTACATTTAGAGCTTAGAGTTATACACTCCACCTAATGAGGAACTGTAGAACAGACTCAGTCTATACCACAGCACCTACTTTTAGAGTTATACACTCCACCTAATGAGGAACTGTAGAACAGACTCAGTCTATACCACAGCACCTACTTTTAGAGTTATACACTCGGCCTAATGAGGAACTGTAGAACAGACTCAGTCTATACCACAGTACCTACATTTAGAGCTTAGAGTTATACACTCCACCTGATGAGAAACTGTAGAACAGACTCAGTCTATACCACAGTACCTACATTTAGAGCTTAGAGTTATAGACTCCACCTAATGAGGAACTGTAGAACAGACTCAGCTTATACCACAGTACCTACATTTAGAGCTTAGAGTTATACACTCCACCTAATGAGAAACTGTAGAACAGACTCAGTCTATACCACAGTACCTACATTTAGAGCTTAGAGTTATACACTCCACCTAATGAGAAACTGTAGATAGTTGCTATACTACAACTTGTCCATCCTCACAATAGTAGCTATGAAAGAATATAATTGTGGGCGGAGCCTAGCTAGGACAGTTCCAAATGCTCTGTTTTCGTACAACCTGCAGTGACAGCATCAGACCCTCCTCCATCCAGTGCACTGTATTTTATGTTCTCACCTGCGATAACTTGGACACTGCCACCTGCAGGACTGGAGGAGAAACTGTTGTCATGTTTTTGTTTTTACTGTATAACTATAGACTTTTCTAATTTCTGCTGCCTATCTTTTAGTCTGATATGATCGGAATGCAGAGCCCTGATTCGGCTGATGGGGAATGTGTGCTTGAACACGGGTCACGGTCGGACACTTCCAGCAATATTTCTCTCCGTTTCACTAGCATTCCACTGTTGACCTCTCTGCCCAGAGAGCGTATTCTGAAAGCACTTAAATCTTCCAGGTATGTTTGGTGTCTGACGTTTGCTTTAGCGCAGGAGCTAAGAAGCTAATGTAGCTAACAAGTAGTCAAGGCTTGACCAGTTAGCATTGTGCAGACTGCATGGTGCTACTACTGGTGAATCTGTTAGCATCATTGCTGCTAATTGGTGAAAACAAGCTTTAATTATTTGTTAGCATACCAAACATATCTTGGCTAATTTGTTGGCAAGGCTGAGAATGGTCTATAACCAACATGGGCAGACGAGGCGTCCCAAACCGTTATCATCATCTTGTCACTTTACCAAAGAACCAGCGCCTGAGGGGTGGACCTGACCTGAGCCCTGGCCTGCATTTCCTGAACATATCTACGGGAGAGCTATACAGTGAAATGTTTTTTGGGGTGATATGTAACGTGTGGTGCTTTTGTTACTTCACAAATGCTCTTCTTATTGACCTCTGAGGACGTGGGGTCATGCGGTAGTTCACCATTAGCCACAGTACGAGCCCTGGGTATAAGCCGGTTTAGGAATGAACCGTGTTGATTTAGAAACCGACGTTGCTACATACGTGATGCATACAAGCTAAACCCGCACGCTAACACATGCAAGCTAAGCGTGTCGACATGCCGAAGATTTGGAGTGATGAACAGTTACAGCGCCAGCCTTGCATCCCTGTATCGGAATGCTTTCACGGTTTGATTTCTCCAAACTTCCACCAGTCTCAGCCATTCAAATGTCCACAAAGTCATTCCAGTCGTTTAGTTTATTGGAGAGACTCGGATGTTCTTTGCTGTGGTGGTGGTGTGAACCAGACGTCTCTATGTCTACACGCGCATATGGACGTTTAAATTTGGTTGATTTTTTGTTTATCTAAACCACCAGGGAACCTACACGAGTTTTCTGAGTTTTATATGGAATGTTGATGATGGAAAAATCTGGAAAACCTGGAAGTAATATGTTTTCCTTGCCTCACAACATCCAGCATGTGTGTCCCCAACACTTTACAGGTGGACTTTAGGCCAGTTAAGCTGAGCTCATTTCGGATTGATTGAATCTGTTACAGCTAAGGCTGAACTCATTTTAGGTTTTTTGGCACCTAGCGTTTTCTACACGTGTGCAGGTTTTCAGTCCAACACAGCTAAAACAGTGTCCAACTGAAATGCACTCATCATCTAAAGAACAGCTGCACCCAGGAGGAGGTGTGGGATTGGGAATGCTGTTGGGAAGGGAGATAAAGGTGACCAGGATCAATAACTGATGATAAATTTAGACTGATATGATCAATATTTATTGAGCTACACATACAGAAGTCTGTCTCTCAGTATGGCGTCGGGCCGCCGTGTTTGCTAACCCAACACGCCAGACGTCTCGGTATGGAGCTGTAGAGGTTCCTAATGGAGTCCTGTGATAATCCATCCCATGCAGCTTGAACATCCTCACACAGTTCCTGCAGATGGTGCGGTAGGGGTGGAGGTGGAGGGACACCAGGCCTTCTGGACGTGTGATGACAAACTGTTCATCTTGGTGCGGACCACGGTGCCTCCACACACGGATTCGTTGGGCGTCTCCACCAAGACTAAAGCGGGACTCGTCACTGAAGATGACCCGCTGCCATTCTGAGTCACTCCATGACAGTCTGGTACGACACCACTGCAGTCTTTGGTGACGGTGACGTGGTGTTAAGGACAGTCGTGGTAACGGTCTGTGTGCATGTAGTCCTGCGTGGTGCAGCCGTCTGCCGATGGTGCTGCACTAACAGGATGACTCATGGAGGGTCTGCCAATCGTGGCTCAGTCAGGTACAGAGATAAGGCCCTTGCTTACCTCACATGTGCGGTCGAGTGTGAAACTTGAATCATTAGCATGTCTCACCATGTCAAATCCGCACACCAAGTTTCACTCCTGTCTATTGGTTCCTTCTGGGTGCAGCTGTTCTTTTGATGATGAGTGTACATTGAGAAAGCTCAGTGAGCAGGTAGTCGCTCTTGGTTTCTCTCTTGTGGGTGTGTTCTAGGCCGCTCGTCGTTTCTAGGTGTGTACCAGGTCCAGGAAAGCTAGCTAGTTTTAAAATGACATATTTGTGTTGAATTTGACTGGAAACCCAACTGCTTGCATTTTTGGAGAGCTTTATTGGCCGGTTAGCATGCTGGCTAACCTAGCTAGCCATCGACTCACCTAACTCACCAGAGACACGAAAGAAGAAACGCCATTATGAGCTCCTCCTCCATGTTCACCACCACACTACTGAGAACTGGAACCCAATGCTGGTAGGAACCAAAAGCTCAGAGAGCAGAAGCCGGGGGGACCTTGGACCTCCGTGTCTACAGCTGGTCCAGAGAATGGTTGGGAGCCAGTCGTTTAGAATATCCCTTCATCACGCCATAATCTAGTTTCTTAAAGCTGAAAAGATCTCAGCTTGATTTGTTGCTAGCCGGTAAACCGTGGCTTGTTGCTCTGTCGCTTGAACGCAGGGTTGCACATGAATGGTCCAGGCTGAGAGACTGGGCCCGAGCAGGCCTGTTTCGTAAGCCCAGCCTTAATGATGTCGGTTCAGCGTGCTGGATTGTTAGCTTGTTTGTTGCACGGTATGAAGTAATTTTCATAACTTGGCTCATGATCTCGTAGTTCCGAGGGACGTATAAGGGGAAAACGCTGATGGCAGATTTCTTAGGAATGCCACAGTTGCTGGTTTTGATAACACCATTCATTTCTCCCATAGGGATTACCGGTATAGACCCAGAGTTCCGTATATGGAAATACCATCAACTACAGTGTGACGCACGACCTCAGAGCTGTAGCCTTTTCTCACCACCTGTATCCCAGATCTCCTCTCGTCCACCCAAACACTCCTGCTAATAAACGGAACATTCCAGCTATGGAGGACAAACGGCTAAACCTTGGTATAAAACTGAAAGTGTTGCTAAACCCCGTGGTCTCCCGTGTGTTTCATCACTCTTTCACAGATGCCGGCGTGTCTCGTTTTCTCCTTCTCTCCTTTCCTCCTCCTTACTTATCTCCCTTCATACCTATCTGTCTCACTCGCTGCTCTCCTCCTCCTCTCTTTCCCTCTCTCTATGCGTCTGTCTTTGTTCCGTTTCTTTTGTTTTTGTCCAGCGACTGGCACGGTATGCTTGGCTGCGGCTCTGCTGTGAGTTTTGAATGACATCATTGGCATTTTAATTACATGATCACCAAACTGTAAACAGCCCACGTCAAACACGCATTCCGTCTCTCCCTGAGCAGAGCGGAGAGTTATACACCGTCTACTGGCCACTTTATCAGAAACACCTACCTTCATCTTACACTAACTGGCCACTATATCAGAAACACCTACCTTCATCTTACACTAACTGGCCACTTTATCAGAAACACCTACCTTCATCTTACACTAACTGGCCACTATATCAGAAACACCTACCTTCATCTTACACTAACTGGCCACTTTATCAGAAACACCTACCTTCATCTTCCACTAACTGGCCACTTTATCAGAAACACCTACCCTCATCTTCCACAAACTGGCCACTATATCAGAAACACCTACCTTCATCTTACACTAACTGGCCACTTTATCAGAAACACCTACCTTCATCTTACACTAACTGGCCACTATATCAGAAACACCTACCCTCATCTTCCACTAACTGGCCACTTTATTAGAAACGCCCACACTTTGCTACCACTAACTGGCCACTTTATCAGAAACACCCACCTTATGCTTTTAATAACTGGCCAATTTATTGGAAACACCAACCTTATACTTTCAATGACTGGCCACTTTATTGGAAACACCTACCTTGTGCTTCCACTAACTGGCCACTTTATTAGAAACACCCACCTTGTGCTTCCACTCACTGGCCACTTTATTAGAAACACCTACCACTTCTATTTCTCCTATCACTGTTTATTCTGCCTCTCTCTCTCTCTCTCTCTCTCTCTCTCACTCAGTCAGTCAGTGTCACTCGCCCTCGGCTCTCTGTGTTTCTGTCAAGTCTGAATTCTTAATCAAAACGACTTTGTGACAGAAACTCAGATGACCCTCCGCAGCGTCCAGGGCACGAGTGTGCGGCTGAGCTCTTTTATGAGGCGCGTGGACGAGCGAGAGACGCGTCGTCTGGCGGCGGGTGATGGGGATGGGTTTTTTTCTGCAGTCTATTAATAACCAGCTCAGCAGGGAGCTGACAGACA
Organism: Prochilodus magdalenae; assembly: GCA_024036415.1. Lineage (NCBI taxonomy): Eukaryota > Metazoa > Chordata > Actinopteri > Characiformes > Prochilodontidae > Prochilodus > Prochilodus magdalenae. Next base: position 16,514 of record JAMWET010001441.1, on the reverse strand, counting down.
CGCACGTCAAACACTTCCTCCTTACCAGCGTTTTACTCTCGTGCTCACAGAAGGAAGAAATCTCATTTGACATATCAGTTAGAGGATCACTCGCTTTCACTCGCTCCCGCGCACGACTATCATCAAAACAACCGCGTCCCTAAAGCGCTTCGGCCCCGACTGACGCCTGCTAGAGCTGTACGCCCTATCAAAGCAGCTCCTGAGTCTAAATGCAGATCTGCTCACCTGAGACCTGAGCTCCACTCAGGTGACGTCACTTAGATTAGTGCTCCTTTAAAGGGGGATGGTGTGAAAGTGACTCAGGACTGTTCAGAGTGGTGGTGAAGGTAACCAGACGTCCACCTCTATGAGCTCCCTCACAGCCTGAGGTTCTGGCCTTAAATTCCGCTCATGGTGGAGGGATACGTGCAGAGCAGGGGTGTGGTCCTAAGACTGTGGGCCCCGGCTTACTGGGATTGGCTCTCTCTGCAGTCCACAAGGTGGTGGTCCCACTTCTGGCACCAGTATGGCATAGGTTTAGAATAGGAGGTCATGGGAAACATAGTGCTTCAGAGGAAGGCTCTGTTATGGAACGCTCTGTTATGGAACTGGCCACTTTATTAGAAACACTCACCTTGTGCTTCCTCTAACTGGCCACTTTATTAGAAACACCCACCTTGTGCTTCCGCTACCTGGCCACTTTATTAGAAACACCCACCTTGTGCTTCCTCTAACTGGCCACTTTATTAGAAACACCCACCTTGTGCTTCTGCTAACTGGCCACTTTATTAGAAACACCCACCTTGTGCTTCCGCTAACTGGCCACTTTATTAGAAACACCCACCTTGTGCTTCCTCTAACTGGCCACTTTATTAGAAACACCCACCTTGTGCTTCCTCTAACTGGCCACTTTATTAGAAACACCCACCTTGTGCTTCCGCTACCTGGCCACTTTATTAGAAACACCCACCTTGTGCTTCCGCTAACTGGCCACTTTATTAGAAACACCCACCTTGTGCTTCCTCTAACTGGCCACTTTATTAGAAACACCCACCTTGTGCCTCCGCAGCAGCGGGAAACCGACGCCAGTGCTCACTGAATGGCCGGGATAGCAGGTCATCCACAGCTGCACAACTCTCCTGGATAGTAGGCACCAACACTGACCACCTTCTCACTAAACAGCCCCACAGTCCAGCACAGCACAGGCTCCTGCAGATGGCGCTGCTGCACGAAGATGATGCATCCCTGTGGGGTGTGAATGACGGGATCCATAGATTGGGAAGAGGTGCTACAGTGCAGGGAATGTCTCGTTCCATGTGTGGAAAATGGCTCCAGAGCAGATGTTAATGATTGGCTAAAAGGAGAGACTGCATGTGGGCGTGGCCAAAGACCATAGTGTGAAGGAAGTAGCTGAATCTGCAGGTGTATGGAAGCGTACGGTCATACGGGTCTACCAGCAGTGGATACAATCCCAGTCTACAGGGAATTCTCCTCGGAATGGTGCCAGGGAAGGCATCCACCAAATCTGGACCGACGTGGAGGGATTACACGCAGGTACGGTTCAGTCACAGGAGACTCTTATTTTGTCCAGAGGGCTTATTTACATGGTTCAGGTGTCTCGTACTGTGTGTCCAGTGTTCTCCGGGGGACACCACGCTAGCGGGAACGCTGTAATTCACGAAGAAGAATTCCAGTCTGTCATTATCCGATATTAAACTAAACTGGTAATGACAGGTATAAAGGCATGGGAGGCCCCGGGGGTCCGCACCGCTCACACGTCACAATAAAAGTCCTCTGTATGTCATATAATTCACACACTGAGGCCACACAAGCGCTAGACTCACCCAGGGGGCTTTATATCCCCCCGGTGCGCCTGTGGTGTCAGGCTGAGATTTGTGCTGGTGTGAGGATTATCCCTGCTCTGGTTTCCAGGTAGAATTCCATCAGTGCAGCGTCACACACGGGTCACACACACTCATCAGTGCTAGGGCTTTCAGTCGCACACACACACACACACACACTCACACACACACACACACACACAGACACACACGGGTCACACACACTCATCAGTGCTAGGGCTTTCAGTCGCACACACACACACACACACACACACACACTCACACACACACACACGCAGACACACACGGGTCACACACACTCATCAGTGCTAGGGCTTTCAGTCGCACACACACTCACACACACACACACACTCACACACACATGCAGACACACGCAGACACACACACACACACACACACACACACACACTCATCAGTGCTAGGGCTTTCAGTCGCACACATGCACACACACACACACACACGCAGACACACACACACACACACACACACGCAGACACACACGGGCTGAGCCTCATAATCAGCTTTAGTTAATGTGACTCCACACAGGTCCACCATCATCTCCTCACTCACATCTCATCACTCTATTATCCCTCAACACACAGCACACCGCTCGCTCTCTCTCTCTCTCTCTCTCTCTATCTTTCTCTCTCTCTGTCTCTATCTCTGTTTTCTCTCAGTCTCTCTGTTCTCTCTCTGTGCTCTCTTTCTGTCTCTCTCTCTCTCTCTCTCTCTCTCTCTGTCTCTCTGTTCTCTCTCTCTCTCTGTTCTCTCTCTCTCTGTCTCTCTCTCTCTGTCTCTCTGTTCTCCCTCTCTCTCTCTCTCTCTCTCTCTCTCCCTCTCTCTGTCTTTCTCTATTCTCTCTCTCTTTCACTGTATCTTTCTCATCATTTTCTTTTTTCGTTCTCTCTGTTCTCCTCTACTCTTTCTCTCTCTCTCTCTCTCTCTCTCTCTCACTCTCTCTCCTCTCACTCTCTCTCTCTCTGTCTCTCTCTCTGTCTCTCTCTCTCTCTCTCTCTCTCTCTCTCTCTCTGTTCTCTCTGTGTCTTTCTCCGTTCCCCCTCTGTCTCTCTTTCTTTCTCTCTCTCTGTTCTCTCTCTCTCTGTCTGTCTCTCTGTTCTCTCTCTCTCTCTCTCTCTCTCTCTCTCTGTTCTCTCTGTGTCTTTCTCCGTTCCCCCTCTGTCTCTCTTTCTTTCTCTCTCTCTGTTCTCTCTCTCTCTCTCTGTCTGTCTCTCTGTTCTCTCTCTCTCTCTCTCTCTCTCTGTCTCACTGTCGTACTATGAAGCTGTAAGTCACATGATTCATGGAGGCTCTTACTGGAAGCGACTGTCCGGACTGTCCGACTGTCCGGATGCAGCGGGAAGCTGCGCTCCACATTCTGAGATTCCTAATGTAAAGCATGTTAGGAGGATGCCTCTGAACACTGAGCTCCCAGAACTGTGGACGCCGTCGGGGTGAAGTGGGGGGCTCAGGCCTCATTAGGTGCCCTTGCTCGTCCTGCCTCTGAGCTGACCCGCCTTAAATAGAGGAAACCCAGCTACATCTCTCTACATCAGCTCTTAATCACGGTGTCATCACTCTCTCTCTCTCAGTCTAACCTTCATCTCTCTCTCTCTCACTCTCTCTCTCTCTCTCTCAGTCTAACCTTTATCTCTCTCTCTCTCTCTCTCTCTCTCTCTCTCTCTCTCAGTCTAACCTTTATCTCTCTCTCTCTCTCTCTCTCTCTCTCTCTCTCTCTCTCTCTCTCTCTCAGTCTAACCTTTATCTCTCTCTCTCTCTCTCTCTCTCTCTCTCAGTCTAACCTTTATCTCTCTCTCTCTCTCTCTCTCTCTCTCTCTCTCAGTCTAACCTTTATCTCTCTCTCTCTCTCTCTCTCTCTCTCTCTACATCATCATCATCTCTCTCTCTCTCTCACTCTCTCTCTCTCTCTCTCTACATCATCATCTCTCTCTCTCTCTCTCTCTTTCTCTCTCTCAGTCTAACCTTTATCTCTCTCTCTCTCTATCTCTCTCTCTCTCGCTCAGTCTAACCTTTATCTCTCTCTCTCTCTGTTCTCACTTTCTGTCTCTCTCTCTCTTTCTCTCACTCTCTACATCATAATCTCTCTCAGTCTAACCTCTCTCTCTCTCCATCTCTCTCTCAGTCTAACCTCTCTCTCTCTACATCATCATCTCTCTCTCAGTCTGAGCTCTCTCTCCATCACTCTCTCTCTCAGTCTAACCTCTCTTACTCTACATTGTCATCTCTCTCAGTCTAAGTTCTTTTTCCATCTCTTTCTCACTTAGTCTAACCCCTATCTCTCCATCCCCTCTCTTAGTCTAACCCCTCTCTCTCCATCTCTCTCAGTCTCCCCATCTCTCTCTCTCTCTAAGTGTACTATAGATGTGTATGATGTCGATCTGGTTTGTGGCCACACGAACTGTAGGAATGTGTGTGGGGGTAGTGGGAGGTGGTCTGGGGTGGTCCACTTTGTTATTGTCCCCGCAGAACATAATCTCTTGGCTGGAGAACAGAAAGCAGACAGCGCTGACCGCCTGGGCCGTGTGTGAGTGTGTGTGTGTGTGTGTGTGCATGTGTGTGTGTGTGTGCATGTGTGTGTGTGTGTGTGTGTGTGTGTGTGTGTGTGTGTGTGTGTGAGTGTGTGTGTGTGTGTGTGTGTGTGTGTGTGTGTGTGTGTGTGTGTGTGTGTGTGTGTGTGTGTGTGTGTGTGTGTGTGTGTGTGTGTGTGTGTGTGTGTGTGTGTGTGTATGTGTGTGTGTGTGTGTGTGTGTGTGTGTGTGTGTGTGTGTGTGTGTGCGTGTGAGGGGATTTACGGCAGTGGTATATCCCTGTGTTTGGGCTTGGAGGAGTGAAAAGGGATTTTAGGAACGTGTGAGAGAGAGGGAGAGAGAGAGAGAGAGGGGAAGAGAGGATATATGACTATATACAGTATATTAACTATGACTGTAGGCTTGTTAAGTCAGATGTCTGTACACATCTGGAAGGTGTCCCTGATATTGATTGGTCAGTGTTGCTCTCCCTCACATAGACCCTTGGATAGACTCCCTCACATAGACTCCCTCACACAGACTCCCTCACACAGACTATGAGTGTTAGTATTACGGTTGGTAGGTGTGACAGTTTCTCACTCGGCCGCACATGTGACATAAGACAGGACGGATCTTACCTCTGTACCTGACTGACCCAACACCACCATTACAGACCTCCAGCGAGCAGTGGTGTCCTCCATCAGTCATCCTGCACACAGACCGTCACCACGACTGTCCTTAACACCACGTCACCGTCACCAGAAACTGCAGTGGTGTCGTACCAGACTGTCATGGAGTGACTCAGAATGGCAGCGGGTCATGTTCAGACGACCAACGGATCTGCGATCTCCACAGTCTGTACATTAGCAGAGCTACAGTGTGTAACTGTACAGTCAGGCGGAGTGACCACTGGAGTGACCACTGACTGGACGCACTCCTTCATTAACACAACCGTTTCAGCAGCTGGAATATCACGGGACCGTTCATGTGTAACCCGGATATCTGGAGCTCAGCGTGAGCCTCAGTTGAGCTGCTTCTGAAGAGCACAGCTGGTCCGTCTTCTCAGTGGACACGATGCCGACTGCAGGAGGAACGCGATTGGTCCAGCTGTTCATGTTGTCAGTGAAACTTCACTGAGCGTTTCCGTGTCCAGAAAGAATCAGGCTCGGTCTGTCATCAGTGTAATTAATCACACAAGGCTGTAAGGAGCCTGGACCGTGGAAAACTGACTTCGGAATTAAAGGTGTGGAATGTAAGTGCTGTGAAGGTTTCAAAACACACTGGTCACTCCGCGATCTGCACCGCCCGTATATGGAAACTGCAGTTTGGAATGATACATTTGCATAGCTCCACCCATTCTGCCTGCAGCAGTTTAGCCCCACCCATTCATAATGACGTTCTATGGAGTGTAGAGTGAGAGTGGAGTGGATCTCTGAGGAACCTCAGACGAAGAGTTGTTGAAGATCATCAGGCTGGAAGACCCCTGTTACATCTCCCAGGAGTAGCCCACCGAGAAAGGTCACTCCAAGAGCATGACGTGTAAAACTCAGCAAGGTCAGAAAGGGACCCAGGGTAACTTCTAAGGCGCTAAAGGCCCCTGTGGCTAATGCTAATGTTCACGAGTCCAGCATCAGAAGAACACAGAACCACAATGGTGCGCATGGCAGGGCTGTAATACTGCAGACCGGTTTGGTTTGGAGAGCCGTATGTCTGGAGAAAGGAGAACCCTGCATTCCAGCATAAGAACCTCACCCTATCTGTGAAACATGGTGGTGGTAGTTTCGTAGTTTGGCTCAGTTTTTACCAGTTGCCTAGTGTTCAGTGTTCAGACACTCTCACATCAGAGAGCTGGTCAGGTGGTCCAGATGTGGTGGATCCCTTCCCTGGCACAGTTCCGAGGAGAATTCCCTGTAGACTGGGATTGTATCCACTGCTGGTAGACCCGTATGACCGCACGCTTCCACACACCTGCAGATTCAGCTACTTCCTCCACACTATGGTCTTTGGCCACGCCCACATGCAGTCCCTCCTTTTAGCCAATCATTAACATCTGCTCTGGAGCCATTTTCCACACATGGAGCGAGACATTCCCTGCACTGTAGCACCTCTTCCCAATCTATGGGTCCCGTCACTCACACCCTGTAGGTATATATAACACCATCATGCTCGTGCAGCGCCACCTGCAGGAGCCTGAAGGTACTACCACATTAACTGCAAACTCGTGCAAGCTGGTCTGAAGGAATGGAACATACGATATATCGGATATACGGCTTAAATCTAACTCCATGTTTCAGGACAAAGACCGGATGGGAGGAAGAGTTAGGATATGAATTGTGACTAGTTTAAAATCTCCACCGTTATATGTTATATATACCCGAGAGGATAAAATAATGACCTGGAAATATCGCCCTCGTTAGCCCTGGTGGGGTATTAGCTGTAAGTGTGTTTATGGCTGCTGGTTTGAGTCGAGCTGAACATGGCTGTGTGGTTGTATGTGTGTGTGTGTGTGTGTGTGTGCATGATCTTTCCACATTAGCGGAGAGAATAAACGGATGAATAAACGGAGAGCTGTAGATGAAGCCGTCTGTGTGGCTGGAATAAATATTTACCCTCCAGACGATCAGCAGAGAGAGCCAGTCTGTTTGTGCCAGCCTGCTTAAGGTGAGACTGTACGGGGTGGTGGTGGGGGTTGGGGGGTTGGGGCGGTGGTAGGGTCAAACACACACACACACACACACACACACACACACACACACACGCACGCTGCTTGTGGGCCTGTTGGAGACAGAGGAGATATATATAACTTTTTCCGTTCAGGATGACCCGCTGCTGCTGCTGCTGCTTGCTTCTCCGGTGTTAATGAACTCAGACTGAATTGGACTCGAGCTTTGACACCTGCTAGTCTTTCAGATCGGACTGCATCAGTTTGTTCTTCTTACAATCAGCCAACTGGTGAACAAACATGTCGGATTGCTAATGATATAACATGAAGCTAACGTTATTAGCAGATTATGCTAATTATGGGTTTGGGTTCTACAGGAACAGGTTAAGAGGTTTCCCCAGAACACAAAACACATGTCCCGTCTGCTGATGAGCCCTGTGTGCTCTGATTGGTCAGCTCGTCTACTCAGATGGAGCTGATTAACTGCCAGAGCTTTCCTGCTACTAGCCCCGCCCCCCACACTGCTGTGGCTGTTTGATGGTCGGTTCTGCCGTATCAGTTTGATCCAGAGTTCGGTTCCTGAAAGTCTGGTAGAACAAGCTGGTAGATCCAATTCAGAGGCTGGACCGGAGCAGGCTGGTTTCAGGGTGGTCAGGTAACTGGTTTGAATCTCTGTGTTGGGTATAAGAGCATGGTGAAGCTGCACAGTGCTGCCTCCTGCTGTCAGACCTGTGTACTGACCGTGTACTATGTTACAATGTGTACTTGCTGCACACAGTGTGTCATGGGAGTGTCATAGTGTAGCACATTCTCTCTCTCTCTCTCTTTTTACTCTCTCTCTCTCTCTCTCTCTCTCTTCTCTCTCTCTCTCTCTCTCTCTCTCTCTTTTTACTCTCTCTCTCTCTCTCTCCCTCTCTCTCTCTCTTTTTCTCTCTCTCTTCTCTCTCTTTCTTTACTCTCTTTACTCTCTCTCTCTCTCTCTCTTTCTCTTTTCTTTCTCTCTCTTTACTGTCTTTACTCTCTCTTTACTCTTTCTTTCTCTCTCTCTCTTCTCTCTCTCTCTTTACTCTGTCTTTACTCTCTTTACTCTCTCTTTACTCTCTATCTCTCTCTCTCTCTCTCTCACTCTCTCTCATCAACTGTGGATGCCAGCAATGTTTAGGAAAGCCCTACATTCTCTCTTCACCCAGTTCAGGAATGTCTCTCTCTCTCCTCACCCCACCTCTCTTTCTCTTACTCCCTCTGTCTCCCTTTTTCTTCCTTACTCTATCTATCTATCTGTCTATCTATCTATCTATCTATCTATCTATCTATCTATCTATCTATCTATCTATCTATCTATCTATCTGTCTGTCTGATTTTTGTCCCTCAGTCTCTGTTATACTCTCTGTCTGTCCTCTCTCGCTCTCTCTCTCTCTCCCTCTCCCTCTCTCTCTCTCTCTCTCTCCCTCTCTCGCTCTGTACAGCAAAATAGTCTCTCTAAGCTGTGTGAACTGAACCCCCCACCACATACACTCAGCGCTGCCTCATTAGTGCTGTCTCCCTCCCCCCTGCTGGACGCTGGTGGTCCTGCAGCAGGCACTTGTTGCCTGGTTGTCTGGTGTCCGTACATCGTTCCCTCAGTCTGTTTAATAATCCCATAACGAGATTCCTAATAATCTGACCGTAAACATAATTCATTACATCACAAACGTAAAGATACTGCTCCTACTGAACACAGGAGCTGATCCTCATACCGATTCATCTCTAGTCCAATCACAGTGTTTCAACGAACTCCTGATTCACCTGCTAAGACAATCATTCACTAATGAATGAATTAATTAGCTGTTATTAAATCTAATAGTCTACTTTCCCACCCGTTTATTTCTGAAGTCTTCGTTTGGTATGTGTGTGGACGTTCATGATGTCGTAATAGATCCATATCCTCATAGGGTCACACCAGGACACGGAACCCACACTGCAGTACGGTTCTCCTGCGAGGATCTTCATTACTGAAAACATAACGAACGAGGGTCACCTCAAATAAACAGAGAGAGAGAGAGAAAGAGAGAGATGGAAAGAGAGATGAAGAGAGAGGAAGAGAGAGATTGAGAGAGGAAGAGAGCTAGAGAGAGAGAGGGAGAGAGAGATGAAGAAAAAGAGAGAGAGGGAGAGAGAGATTGAGAGAGGAAGAGAGAGATCGAGAGAGCTAGAGAGAGAGAGATGGAAAGAGAGATTGAGAGAGGAAGAGAGCTAGAGAGAGAGAGATGGAAAGAGAGATTGAGAGAGGAAGAAAGCGAGAGAGATGGAGAGAGAGAGAGAGTGAGAGAGAGATTGATGGAGAGATAAATATCAAAAGCTCAGATGTGCCATTTGTCTGGATCTGATGACATCCAGTCACCTGGCAACAAGATAGACAAAAGCGTGGTTACCGTGGAAACCAAAAGTGTCTGTCCATCTGTCAGAGAAGAAAATTGGTTGGTTTGTTTTGGGGGGGGTCTGGGTGGAGGGGGATTCTGGGAATAGAGAGGGAACTGGGCAAAGCCAGGGGTTTGGGTGTTGCGGGGTGGGGGGGTTGGGTTGTGTGGAGAGGGGTCTTGGAAGCAGCGGGGGTCCAGAGAGCACTTACAGAACTCCTTTAGTTCATGTTCGGGCCGCACCGCGATGGCCACTGCGGTCGGCACTTGGGCCGGACGGTTCTGTGCATGGAGGGTATCTCTTCCGGTGGCTTTTCCACATGTCCAAACGGGGCCGGTGCCGATGGGCCAGCATTACATGCGCCATTAACATATAATGTTGTTTAAGAAGGTCATGTGACCCGGTGACTCGCCTACCAGGCTAACCGCAGGTCACACCTCTTAAGTGCTCCCTGATACAGGTAACAGGTGTGTGGGGAGATTTGGCTCCTCGTAGCGTCTCTGTCTGTGCTGCTCAGCCTGGGCTAGCTGTCTTCCTCAGCCCTGACCACCAAGCCAGACAGACACATGAAGACGTTGGTTCGTAGTCCGTAACTATAAAACCCACAGGCTACATCAAGGGGCTCCACGAACAACCAGTTAGGCTTTACCCAGTATGTGCTAACGTTAGCGAGGTTAGCTAGCTAGCTAACATTAGAGCCCACCGGCACCGAGCTGGCTTTGTTGTGCGGATGTGCAGACAGATAAAGAGACCGGAGAAGGAACAGATGAACGAACATGCAGACAGATGGACAAACGAAGACCTGGAAGAAGGAATGGACGAATGGACGTGCAGACGGGACAAAAATAAGGGATCTAGAAGAAGGAACAGATGAATGCCTGTGCAGATGGATGGACAAATAAAGGAATGGAAGAAGGAATGGGCGATGCCCGTGCAGACGGATGGACAAATGAATGGTGGCAGACGGATGAGTCGTCACGTATATCGGCACGGGGAGAACCTGCCGCCAGAGCTGAGCTCCGTTTACCCACGGGTATGTCCCGGCGTGGAATGATTTCCTATTCGTGCTGACTTTAAGTGCAGCTGATGATGTTTGCTCAATAACTCCGACCCCCTCCTCCTCGACTCCCCCACCGACTCCCCGACTCCCCCACCTCCTGACATTCCTAACTATGGGGCCAGAATGAATGGCTTTAACATCAGGACATGGAGAGCTGAGCTAAAGGTCAGAGCCGCCGCTGTATATGGCCAGTTTGACCTTTCAAACCTACAGGAAGCCCAAATCTCTCCAGCATAAGCTAAACAGACAAAGGGCTCCTTAAACACCGGGAGCGCTCTAAAGATGGGGAGCAGAGGGAGGAGGAGAACATCCCGACCCCCTAACGTCGCAGGGAACACATACCCATGTGTGTATATGTACCAAACTTGGCTCGTCTCGTTCCATGTGTGGAAAATGGTGTGTGGTTAATGATTGGCTAAAAGGAGGGACTGCATGTGGGCGTGGCCAAAGACCATAGTGTGAAGGAAGTAGCTGAATCTGCAGGTGTGTGGAAGCGTACGGTCATACGGGTCTACCAGCAGTGGATACAATCCCAGTCTACAAGGAATTCTCCTCGGAACTGTGCCAGGGAAGGGATCCACCACATCTGGACCAGCTGACCAGCTCTCTGATGGAAGAGTGTCTGAACATTGGGGGGGGGTCATTACCAGGTCATGGTCACTGGAGCCTTGAAGGAAGCTGCTCCGGCTAGCCATACTGACTAACCCAGCATCCAGAGTCCAGAACCCGAGCTTCTCACACACACACACACACGCGCACACACACACTCACGCATACACACACACACACACACACTCACGCATACACACACACACACACACACACACTCACGCATACACACACACACACACACACACATACTCACGCATACACACACACACACACAGACACTCACACATACACATACACACACACAGACACACACACACACACTCACACACACACACACAGACACACACACACACACACTCACACAGACACACACACACACACACTCTCACACAGACACACACACACTCACCCAAACAACACACACACACTCTCACACACACACACACACACACACACTCACACAGACACACACACACTCACCCAAACAACACACACACACTCTCACACACACACACACACACACTCACACACACTAACCCAAACAACACACACACACTCCCACTCACCCAAACAACACGCACACACACACACACACACATACACACACACACACACACACAGACACACACACACACTCACACACACAGACACACACACACACACACACTCACACACACACACACACACACACACTCACACAGACACACACACACTCACCCAAACAACACACACACACACACACACACACACTCACACAGACACACACACACTCACCCAAACAACACACACACACTCTCACACACACACTCACCCAAACAACACACACACACACTCACACACACTAACCCAAACAACACACACACACTCACACTCACCCAAACAACACGCACACACACACACACCCATACACACACACACACATACACATGCACACACACACAGACACACACACACAGACACACACCCAAACAACACACACACAGACACACACACACCCAAACAACACACACACACACACTCACCCAAACAACACGCACACACACACACACATAGCTGCACCCAGAGGGATCCTCCTTTTCATTCCTCTCTCCTCCTCTCACTCATCCTCTCTCACTCTCTCTCTCCCCCCCCCCCCCCCCGCCCCCCCCCCCCCCCCACCCCCCGCCCACCCCCCCCCCCCACCCCCGCCCCCCCCCCCCACCCCCGCCCCCTACCTCCCCTCGCCTGCTCTAACCCTCTCTTTCCTCTCCTCCTCTCACTCATTCTCTCTCACTCTCTCTCTCACTGTCTCTCACTCTCTCTCCTCCTCTAACTCTCTCTCTCACTGTCTCTCTCTCTCTCTCTCTCTCTCTCTCTCTCTCTCTCTCTCTCTCTCTCTCTCTCTCTCTCTCTCTGTGGCATCATCTGTTCCTCCTTTGTTCCTCCGTCTCTGCTGAGCAGTTGGACAGATTCATGTCCGAGTCTTTGTGGGAGTTTATTGGTCAGAGCTCTGGTTCATGGCGACCCCAGCAGGTCACACAGTGTGAGGGAGAGAGAGATATTAAAGAGGACCAGGCCAGGCCGCTCTCTTTCATTATCCCCCCGTCTTTATTCCGAGTCATTATTTACCTGAGAGGAGAATGCCGGAGCGCTCTCATGGTGGAGAGACGGGGAGGCGTGAGAACGGAGGACGGGGACGCGGAGCACCCAGCTTTTATTCTCCGTGTGTCTGTGATGTCTTTCCACAGAGCGGTTAAACACGGAGACCCTCGTCAATATTTACCCTGCAGCAGAGACAGGGACGCGCTGCACACGGCGGCTCGGCCCAACACACACTCATACACACACAGTGGCTCGGCTACCCGGCACACACCGCAGCTCGGATACCCAACACACACTCATACACACACTGCAGATCATCTACACACCACACACTCACACACACACACCGCAGCTCGGATACCCAACACGCACTCATACACACACACCGCAGCTCGGATACCCAACACACACTCATACACACACACCGCAGCTCAGATACCCAACACACACTCATACACACACAGTGGCTCATTTACACAACACAGACTCACACACACACTGCAGCTCGGATACCCAACACACACTCACACACACACCGCAGCTCGGATACCCAACACACACTCACACACACCGCAGATCATCTACACAACACACACCGCAGCTCGGATACCCAACACACACTCACACACACACCGCAGCTCGGATACCCAACACACACTCATACACACACAGCGGCTCGGCTACCCAACACACACTCACACACACCGCAGATCATCTACACAGCACAGACTCACACACACTGCAGCTCAGCTACCCAACACACACTCACACACACCGCAGCTCGGATACCCAACACACAATCACACACACAACGGCTCGGCTACCCAACACACACTCACACACTGCAGCTCGTATACACAACACACTCATACACACAGACACTCACCCACACAGCGCAACTCGGCTACCCAACACAGACTCATACACACACAGCGGCTCGGCTACCCAACTCACACTCACACACCGCAGCTCGGATACCCAACACACAGTCAAACACACACACCGCAGCTCATCTACACAACACACTCATACACACACTGCAGCTTGGATACCCAACACACACTCACACACATCAGTTTAGCTCCCCAACACACTGATCAATTTGATCAAACAGGATGTTATTTGTCCTGCATCAACACACACACACACACCCTCACGCCCTTAGACTCACTACACTCTACACTCACAATAAATATTGATCATATCTAAATTTAAATCATCAGTTATTGATCCAGGTAACCTTTATCTTCCTTCCCAACAACATCCCCAATCCCACACCTCCTTCTGTGTGCAGCTGTTTCTCAGTAACCAAACATGGTGTCTTTGTAGTTTGTAGTGCAGGGTGTATTTTCTCGGTGCGGTAGTTTACGAACTGTTTACTCTGGTTTTACTACAAACTCAGAACATCTTTGTACTGAATACGTACCGAGGCAGCGTACCGAGGCAGCGTACCGAGGCAGCGTACAGAGGCAGCGCAGCAGGAAATCGTTTCTCTGCCTCGCAGTGAGAGCGGCTGCTTCGCTGATCTGCCATCTCAACATCTGCGGCTATGACACACTGATTCAGCTTTGCTTGGTCGGCTCACGTTTCACATTTTAACCTTTTAAACTCACTCGAGACAAGTTTCCCCCAACCAGCCCAACACTCCCGTGTGCGGAGGAGCCCACGGCGGCTCCCTAATGAGAGGCTTTTTAATTAGCTCCCCATAAACAATTAACGGAGAGTGAAGACCGAAATGGCAGACGCTGCCCTCGGTCCATTCGCTCCAATCACACCGACCTTTGGAGTGGATTGTTTAGGAAACAGCTCCAGCCTCTGATTCATTATCTCTGCTTAATTAAAGACTGTTATCCCACTTCTTCACGAGGACCTGGGCGGGCGCGGAACAGTGGAGTGTGATGCAGGTTAGGTGAGGTATACTTGTGCGTGGGAAGGAAAGTGGAGTCTGATCGTGGCGAAACGGGAGGACACTAATAAATATGGACACGTGTAGATGTGTTTAGATTAAGTGCCGGTACGTGTGGTAGAAATGAATTAACACTTACATGTGAGATACTCAGGTTTAGACACGGGCTACCGCACACATCCCTACCTAGTGCTTTCAACAAACTGGCCACTTTAATGGAAACACCTACCTTGTGCTTCCGCTAACTGGCCACTTTATTGGAAACACCTATTTCCAGTCATTGGCCACTTTATTGGAAACATCCACCTTGTGATTCCACTCACCGGCCACTTTATTAGAAACACCTACATTGTGCTTTCACTAACTGGCCACTTTATTGGAAACACCCACCTTGTACTTCCACTCACTGGCCACTTTATTGGAAACACCTGCCTTGTGCTTCCACCAACTGGCCACTTTATTGGAAACACCTACCTTGTACTTCCGCTAACTGGCCACTTTATTGGAAACACCTACCTTGTGCTTCCGCTAACTGGCCACTTTATTGGAAACACCTACCTTGTACTTCCGCTAACTGGCCACTTTATTAGAAACACCTTCCTTGTGCTTCCGCTTACTGGCCACTTTATTGGAAACACCTGTTTCCAGTCATTGGCCACTTTATTGGAAACATCCACCTTGTGCTTCCACTCACTGGCCACTTTATTAGAAACACCTACGTTGTGCTTCCACTAACTGGCCACTTTATTGGAAACACCCACCTTGTACTTCCACTCACTGGCCACTTTATTGGAAACACCTACCTTGTGCTTCCACCAACTGGCCACTTTATTGGAAACACCTACCTTGTACTTCCGCTAACTGGCCACTTTATTAGAAACACCTACATTGTGCTTCCGCTAACTGGCCACTTTATTAGAAACACCTACATTGTGCTTCCACTAACTGGCCACTTTATTGGAAACACCAACCTTGTGCTTCCACTATCTGGCCACTTTATTAGAAACACCTACAATCTGTGTATCAACACATGTGCTACTGTTTTTAACTCCATAGCAGTAACGTGGTGGTGTTTCTGATAAAGTGGCCGGTTATCTCTATGTCTGAATGGATTTGTTGTGAAGTGTGTGAACTGAACCAGACAGTCTGAACAAACAGAGCTGCTGTACTGCTTTCACACCGCACACGCTGGAGAGCCGCACGTCTGCTGCACCTGTTTTAATCGCTTTCATTGTTTCATCACACGATGATGTTTAAACTCATCACTCTGAAGGCTGCAGACTGAAACCGCCTTCACAGCAGCACAACATCATGGCAGCTGCACAAAGCCATAGAGACAAAGGCATTGTTCAATTAGCAGCACACTGCACCTGTCTGGAGCCAGGAGCTTCAGCCCTGCTGACCATCTCCCATTAATCAAGCACTGTGTGTCCTCTTCACACACACACACATACACACACACACACACACACACACACACACAGATACACACACACACACACACACACACACACACAGATACACACACACACACACACACACACACACACAGATACACACACACACAGTTACACACACACAGATACACACACACACACACACACACAGTTACACACACACAGATACACACACACACACACACACAGACACACACACAGATACACACACACACACACACTCACACAACACACACACCACACACACAACACACACTCACTCACTCACTCACACACACACACACACACACACACACCAACAGCACGTACACACAAACACACACCCCCTCCACACACTCTTACACCACACAAGATTGATCCACACACGAGGAGTCCTCCCGGCCCCCCACCCCGTCAACTAAGATAAGCATCACATACATCACTACACATCCCATTCCGAAGATACACATGTGACTCGATACAACGACACACAT
>JAMWET010001440.1:0-18762 GCA_024036415.1 Prochilodus magdalenae | reverse complement strand
CCTTGAGTCCAGAAGATCAGTGTCCAGATGAAGACGGGGAGTAAAGTCATGGCTGCTGTGGGTGGAGAAGTGGCTGTAGCAGCTCTCGGTCATGAAGTGTTCAATTCCCAGCTCTAATAAACTCTCCCAGAGCACTGAAGCATGGAGCACTCAGAGCCACGTCTCTTCTGTCTATGTAAATATCTACAGAACAGAGCTCCTCCTTCTCACAGAGCTCCTCCTTCTCACACTGATCTTTCCACTGTACACAAACGTCTGTACCTCCTCTGTAACTGTGCACCCTCCCTCAACATTCTAAAGCTTACAGACGATAGAACAGTCTCTGGTCTCATTCGGGACGATGACGAGTCTGCTTACAGGAGGACGGTTGGTCAGGTAGTCCTCTGGAGGAGTAACAACAACCTGGAGCTGAACACAGCGAGAACAGTGGAGATGATGGTGCACATAGAGTTAATGTAGCCGAAACACACACCTGCTACGTGTGAACACACTTGGCCTATAAAGCCTGATTCTGAAACTGATTTGTGATCAATTGGACAGCAGAAAAACTAAACTTAAAAAACTGCAGGGTTACTGTAGTGAACTGTTCCTATGTTAGTAATTTAGCATGTGCTATTTTCTAGTCAACCACAGGGTGGCAGTATAGGTGGTTGGTGTAGCTCAGCAGATAACACCACTACCTGCCAAGTAGCTACCACCACACGTGGGAGACTGGGGTTCGAATCCCAGGCTGAGTGACTATGCTGTGCTACACCAATAAGAGTCTGTGGGCAAGACTCCTAACACGACATTGGCCTACCTGTAATATGATTAACCTTGTAAGTAACTCTGGAGAAGAGCGTCAGCTAAATACTGTAAATGTATAGGTACTTCAGTAAGCATGGGAAATCTTAGCCGGAAGTAGTTCCAGTTGGTTCTGCCTCATGAAGCCTTGTATAGCCCTTTTTACAACCAACATTGTCTCAAAGCAGCTTCACAGAAAATCAGTTTGTTATGAAAAGAAAAACACAGAGTTAATGTACAGACATGAGAGGGGCGGGGAGACCGGGGGAACAGGGTCCAAGCCCCCCTTAAGCAAGCCAGAGGCAACAGTGGCCAGGAAAACGGAGTAACTGCAAGATGGAGCCGACCCATAGATAAAGTTCATGATCAGAGCCAGACGCTGGTCACTGTAAAGGTTGTGGTCATGCCGGGTGATGAACTACAGAAACAGGGCAGGAGACCCACGGTGGAGCTGATGCTCAGGTGCCTCTAGCTGCTACGCCAAGAGGGTGAAAGTGTTGCAGAGTGTGTTGCTGAATTGCGGAGACTGGCACAAGACTGCAGTTATGGTGAGTCATTGCCACAAATGTTGAGAGGCAGACTAGTTTGTGGGGTCAGTGATGACGGTATTCAGAGGAGACTGTTGGCTGAGCTGGATCTGACATTTCAGAAAGCTTTAAAAACAGCTCAAGCAGTGGAGTCTGCTAACCGGATTGTTATAGATCTACGAGGACAATTCCAGGAGGACTTGAGGAGGTTTGAAGTAGATACAGGCTGTGGAGTGACCATAATGAACAGAGACCAATACTCCAAGCTCTGGCAGAAGACACGCAAGTTACAAACATCCAACCTGGTGCTCAAAACATACTGGAGAAAGGATGGAGGTACAGGGCCAGACGGATGTAACAGTGCATCACAACAACATGACAAAGTCTCTACCACTGGTGGTGGGAGATGGTCCTCAGGTCCTCACCGTGATCTTGCCATCTCATTCGGGAACTCGTTGATCGCCCCGACTGAGGATGTAAGAAGTCTTGGAGTGATTCTGGATGGCCAGTTATCGTTCTCGGCTCATATAGCGAACCTGACTCGGTCATGCAGATTCCTCCTCTACAACATCCGGAGGATACGACCCTTCCTCTCTCAGGAAGCCATCCAGCTGCTGGTCCAGTCTCTGGTCATTTCAAGGCTAGACTACTGCAACTCGCTCCGGGCTGGTCTTCCTCTGCGGGTCATCAGGCCCTTGCAACTGGTCCAGAACGCTGCAGCTCGTCTCATCTTCAACCTTCTGAAATTTACCCACGTCACTCCACTGCTGCGCTCCCTTCACTGGCTTCCTGTTGTTGCTCGGATCAGATTTAAAACTCTGAAGCTGGCCTACAAAGCCAAGAATGGACCAGCGCCTCCCTACCTTATGGCAATGGTGAAGAGTCGATCTGTATCTCGAGCCCTTCGAGCTTCAAGTACAGCTCGTCTCGAACCACCATCCCTGAGGACTCATGGAAGACAAGCGTCCAGACTCTTCTCTGTCCTGGCTCCCAGATGGTGGAATGAACTCCCACTGGGCGTCAGAACAGCGGAGTCTCTCGCCATCTCTTCATAATGCACTTAAGTGAGTGAGCTCTAGTAGACGTGTAAATTGTGTGTATTGTGTGGCAATTTAATAACCTTTTGTATTGCACTTATAGTGACCTTTGTCAGTGTGTATTGTGATGCACTTATAATGACCTTTTCTCCTCTATAGGAATGAGCACTGGGCTGGGGTTGCCAGGTAATGCTTTACTTGCTCTATGTATTAATCTCTAGGTACCAGCACTGGCCCCCTGTTCGGGCAGTGTCTGAGCTCGTGGTGAGTTTTAGGCTCTGACCTTCCTACACTAGCTGGAATATTATCCAACGGAGCACTAAGCACGGTTGTAAGTCGCTCTGGATAAGAGCGTCTGCTAAATGCCTTAAATGTAAATTTAAATGTAGGTGGAACACGACCAAACCTGATGGGCAGAGATTGGTTAACGAAGTAGGCCCTACAGGGAAACTGACACTGGAGGAATGGTTAGAAAACCACTCTGAGGTCTTCAAAGAGGAGATGGATCAGCTCAGAGGCACTACGGCTCATATACATGTGGATAAGGAAGCTCTACCCAAATTCTACAAACCAAGGTTTCAGGCCTTATGCCCTGAAACCTCTGGTGGAAAAAGAACTCCAGCAGCTGCTAGAAGACAAGAGTATAGAACCAGTCCTGTTCTTAGAATGGGCAGCTCCAATAGGACCTGTCCACGGTTTTAGCTCCTCTGCACACACTGTTGAGAAAAGACACTGAGTGGAAATGGGGAAAAGAACAGGAAACAGCTTTCAGAAGTGCCAAAGCCCTGATGCAGACTTCAGCAGTGTTGGTGCATTATGATGCGAGTGAGGAGTTACTGCTGGCCTGTGATGCCTCTCCATATGGAGTGGGAGCAGTGCTTTCGCACAGCATGCTGGATGGCTCAGACAGACCCACTGGGTTTGTGTCTAGAATGCTCAGTGCAGCTGTAAAGAATTACTCCCAGTTGGATACAGAAGATCTAGCGGTGAGCTGTGGAGGTAAAATGTTTCACAGCTATCTGTATGGGAGAAAATTCCCAATAGCTACAGATCAGAAGCCACTCCTTACTTTGTTCGGTGAGTTGAAAGGAGTGCCGCAGATGGCCTCACCAAGGATCCAAAGATGGGAGGTGACCCTGCACACATACGAATATACTATTGTATATGAAGCAGGCAAAGATCACGGTAACGCAGATGCACTCAGCCGTCTACCAGCAGAAGTGACTGGAGCACTGCCGGAATGAAGAGAGAGTGCTGTTGCTGGACCAAATGGACACATCCCTAGTTACAGCCAGACAGGTACAGAAATGGACCTACAGAGACAAGGTGATGGCATTGGTGTGTGAGCATGTACTAAGGTGTTGGCCATCCAAAGTAACAGATCCTGATTTGGCATCATTCGCATAGAAACCGGAGGAACTCGGTACCAATGATGGGTGTGTATTATGGGGTGCTAGAGCCAATGTCCCATTACCAGGTAGACAAGCTGTGCTAAAGCAGTTACACCAGCCACATCCTGCTGAACTCGAATGAAAGCCTTAGCACGCAGCTACATTTGGTAGCCAAAGTTAGCTCCCCTACATCCCTGGGAATGGCCAGAACAGCCATGGAGGAGAGTACATGCAGACTATGCTGGAATGTTCATGGGAAAAATGTTCCTGATACTCACTGATGCCCATTCAAAGTGGATGGCGCATACCCACTCAATTGCTCCACCACTTCTGTCACTATTGAATGCCTGAGGAAGAGTTTCAGTCAGCACGGTATTCCAGAAACGCTGGTAACGGATAATGGGACATGCTTCACCAGTAGTGATTTTACAGAGTTCAGGACCAGAAATGGCATTACCCACGTCACCACAGCTCCGGACTACGCCTTATCCAACAGACTTACAGAGAGAGCCGTCCAAACATTAAAGGAGCTTCTAAAAAAAAGACCACTGATGGAGGCATGGAGACCAGAGTATCCAGAGCACTATTCGGTTATCGAATATCCCCCCAAGGAACCACAGGCAGATCACCGGCGGAGCTTCTGCAAGGAAGGAGACTACGCTCCACCTTAGATCTACTCCACTCCAACTTCAAAGGTAAAGTGCTGCAGCAGCAATTACGACAAAAGCTGTACAATGACCAGCATGCCAGGGGAAGAATCCTGATGGAAGGGGGTCCTGTTCATACATGGAACTTTGGATCAGGACCTACTTGGATTCCTGGAGCAGTCGAGCAGAGAACCGGGCCTGTATCCTGTAAGGTAGCATTGGGAAATGGCAGGGTAGTGAGGAGGCATATTGACCAGGTGTAACTCAGAAGTGCTTCATACTCTTCAGTGAGTGACTGACGTGAGAGAACTCCTCCAGAGGTTGCTCTGTCATATGACTTTGACAGGCTAGTGGTCACCCAACCACAAGGTAAGAATGCACCCTGGAACTCATTGGGACTGATGGTAGTGCACCCTGAAGTCCCTTACTCAGTGGTATTACTGAACCATGACTGTCTTTGTGTTTATAGTTATAGAACGTGAGCAGGAGAATGAGTTTTTTCTTCAGAAGGGGAGGAATGTAGTGAACTGTTCCTTTGTTAGTAATTTAGCATGTGTTCTTTTCTAGTCTAGGGTGGCAGGAAGTAGTTTCAGTTAGTTCTGCCTCATGAAGCTGTAAGGAATGTTACCTCCTGACTCCACTGAATGTGTCGACTGCATCTGAGTAATCTGTCACAGTTCCATTTTTCCAGGTTTCCAGCTTTCAAAAGTCCATAGAGCTGCTGAGAGTCCACTAAAACCCAGTGACTGCATTGTTAGCTCGATGCTAACAGCTACTAGTATTATAGCAGATTGGCTAAAGGCTACTCATAGAGTTACAGGTCTTCATTAAACACTGCAGTGAAAGTTTATGTGTCTAAATGAATGTAAAAGAATTAACCCTACGCTGTGGTGAAGTTATCAGACTCATCAGCTTAAACTAGCACTTCAGCCTCAATAGCGCACAGTTCAACAAAATCAACCACAACAACGTTAGTAACAGATACTTTAGATATATATCTAGATACACCCTGCTGAACAGCTCAGCTCACACCAGCATAGAGTTCATCCTGGTCAATGTCTGGTTAGTGCTGGTTAGTTATGATTAGTGCTAGTTAGTTCTGGTTAGTGTTGGTTAATGCTGGTTAGTCCTGATTTGGACTGGAGGTCTTGGCTACTCTCTTTAGCTTCAGGCACCTTCATACCTTCTCTACAGTTCATGATCAACAGGGTTAGTGTGTAATCATCCAGCAGGGTTTATTAGTTCATCACTAATGAAGCTAAAGAAGTACCTGCTGGCTCTGAGTAAACTGACCGAGTCTTTAGACTGTCAGACACGTGTTTAGACCATCATGAGGTCGTATAGTAACTTTCCAGTGTTTATTTATTAGTGAGTGATTGTGCTGTTTCACATCCTCCAACTCCACCACCTGCAGTAGGTCCCTCTGCAGCAGTGCCGTCTCTCTACAGTCTGAAGGAGGTTTTTGTACGGCTCTGTATCACTGTGTGAACACATTACCGGTGCTGTGGTAACTCTGACAGTAATAATCTCCATCATCTTCAGACTGGACTCCACTGATGGTCAGAGTGAAGTCTGTTCCAGATCCACTGCCACTGAAACGAGCTGGAACACCAGATTGAAGCTTACTGGTATATTTAATCAGGAGTTTAGGAGCTTCTCCAGGTTTCTGCTTATACCAGTGTAAGTAGTGACCATTTGAGCTGTAATAGTACACTGCCTGACTGATCCTACAGCTGATGGTGACTGTGTCTCCTGGTAGAGCAGATTTCACTGCAGGAGTCTGAGTTACAGTATACTGACATGTGGACTCTGGAAAAAAACAAACACAAATAAACTTAAGTAGAGCTGAAATGTATATGGATGATACAGAATTATTAGTTTTACAGCTTTCTTAAACTTAGAACTACACTCTGAACCAGCGTCTGACCTTGAGTCCAGAAGATCAGTGTCCAGATGAAGACGGGGAGTAAAGTCATGGCTACTGTGGGTGGAGAAGTGGCTGTAGCAGCTCTCAGTCATGAAGTGTTCAACTCCCAGCTCTATAAACTCTCCCAGAGCACTGAAGCATGGAGCTCTCAGAGCCACGTCTCTTCTGTCTATGCAAATATCTACAGAACAGAGCACCTCCTTCTCACACTGATCTTTCCACTGTACACAAACATCTGTACCTCTGTAGACCCCTCCACTTTACACTAACAGCTACTAGTGTTGTAGCAGACCGGCTAAAGGCTACTCAGAGTTACAGGTCTTACATTTACATTGTACCTTTATGGCATTTAGCTGATGCTCTTATCCAGAGTGACTTATAAGGGTATTGATATTACAGGTAGGCCAGTTTAGTGTTGGGAGTCTTGGTCAAGGACTCTTATTGGTGTAGCGCAGCACAGTTACCCAGACCGGGGTTCCAACCTCCATCTTGCAGATGGTGTGGTAGGTCTTTGGTGGTAGTGGTCTTATCCGCTGAGCCACACCAACCACATTAAACACCGTCTTCATTAAACACAAGTTTATGTGTCTAAATGAATGTAAAGGAATTAACCCTACGCTGTGGTGAAGTTATCAGACTCATCAGCTTAAACTAGTGTAGCCAGGTCGTGTATGTGTGTGTAACTCAGCTGCACCCATCTACACTCCGACACCCTCTGCGTTGTGTTACCAGGGAAAAACAGTAGGACTGGACACGCTCTGCCATATGACTGGGAATTTATTTGCTCTCTCGTTCTCTCTCATACCTGTGTACAAAATGAGAGTGGCACATGTACAGCACAGAATGAACTCTCAGTCTCTCTCCCAGCTACACAGCACAGTGAGGAGAAGAGGAGACGCCATCTTTAATCTAACTGGCGCCAAGTCACACACCAGTACAAACCTGCTGCACACGATTTACCTCTCGAATATACTCAACACACATACAAAACTGAAACTATCTTACTTCTACCAGCTTTATACACCATAATCAACCGATTACATGTAGAGAAAAGTGCTTAAAGCAACTCTTTTAACAAGAGCGCCAACACTGCCTACCTACCCTCAGCGTTTCTGAGAATAGGGGAAACCGAGCACCGACAACATCGCCACAACAGTGCGCACAAGTTTCAAAATAAAAGTTCGGCACAAAATCTATTAAAATAAAATATACAAGTCAACAAAAACACTCAGATAAAATAAAGAATACTTACCCACAAAAAAATCAGAAAATTATAGAAGGATTTTATGTGAAATGGACCTCCGCTACATTAGCATTTCAGCCTCAATAGCTCACAGTTTAACAATATCAACCACAAGAAGTTGTCCATATAAAGGTCTACATGGATATACACTGTGCATCTAAAACACCAGGGCACAAATAGTTACACCTAAAAGGAACCAACCAACAGGAAAGAAACAGGGTGGGTAGGTTTATCACTCTGAGACATGTAACTGATTCATGCTCGGCCGCACATGTGACCTAAACAAGGACGGGCCTTATCACTGTACCTGACTTACCCAACAGCCACCTTTTCAAACATTCAGTGAGCAGTGTCGTCCTCCATGAGTCATCCCGTTGGTGCCAACATCACTGGCAGATGATCGCATGACGCAGTACTACATTCATGCAGACCATTACAACTACTGCCCTTAACACCACGTCAATGTCGCCAAAGACTGCAATGGTGTCCGTGTGCGGGGGCACTGTGCTCAGCACAAAGAGGAATGGTTTGTTGACACACGTAACACGTTGACACAAAATAAAAAACTTTTATTTTGAAACTTGTGCGCACTGTTTTGGCGATGTTGTCGGTGCTCGGTTTCCCCTATTCTCAGAAACGCTGGCGTCACTCCACATCCAGCCCTACTGCACAATCTGCAGGAACTGTGTGAGAATATTCAAGCTGTATGGGATGGATTATCACAGGACACCATTAGGAGATACTGCAACTCCATGCTGAGGGATTTGACATGTTGGGTTGGGCAAACATGGCTGCCCAACACCATACTGAGAGACACTACTTCTGTATGTGTAGCTCAATAAATATTGATCATATCAGTGTAAATGTATCATCATTTATTGTTCCTGGTCACCTTTATCTTCCTTCCCAACAGCACTGCACTCCGACACTTCCTTCTGGGTGCAGCTGTTCTTTTAGTGATATGTTTATATTAGAAACAAAATCTTAATCTGGTCTGGGTCCTGACTCTGACTGGTGGTCTTGATTACTCTCTTTAGCTTCAGGCACCTTCATGCCTTCTCTGCAGATCATGATCATCAGGGTTAGTGTGTAATCATCCAGCAGGGTTTATTAGTTCATCACTAATGAAGCTAAAGAAGTACCTGCTGGCTCTGAGTAAACTGACCGAGTCTTTAGACTGTCAGACACGTGTTTAGACCATCATGAGGTTGTATAGTAACTTTCCAGTGTTTATTTATTAGTGAGTGATTGTGCTGTTTCACATCCTCCAACTCCACCACCTGCAGTAGGTCCCTCTGCAGCAGTGCCGTCTCTCTACAGTCTGAAGGAGGTTTTTGTACGGCTCTGTTTCACTGTGTGAACACAGGATCGCTGTGGTAACTCTGACAGTAATAATCTCCAGTATTTTCAGACTGGACTCCTCTGATGGTCAGAGTGAAGTCTGTTCCAGATCCACTTCCAATGAAACGAGCTGGAACACCAGACTGAAGCCGATTGGCAAATTTAATCAGGAGTTTAGGAGCTTCTCCAGGTTTCTGCTGATACCAGAATAAGTAATGACCAACTGAGCTGTAATAGTGCACTGCCTGACTGATCCTACAGCTGATGGTGACTGTGTCTCCTGGTAGAGCAGATTTCACTGCAGGAGTCTGAGTTACAGTATACTGACATGTGGACTCTGGAAAAAAACAAACACAAATAAACTTAAGTAGAGCTGAAATGTATATGGATGATACAGACTTATTAGTTTTACAGCTTTCTTAAACTTAGAACTACACTCTGAACCAGCGTCTGACCTTGAGTCCAGAAGATCAGTGTCCAGATGAAGACGGGGAGTAAAGTCATGGCTGCTGTGGGTGGAGAAGTGGCTGTAGCTGCTCTCAGTTATGAAGTGTTCCACTCCTAGCTCTATAAACTCTCCCAGAGCACTGAAGCATGGAGCTCTCAGAGCCACGTCTCTTCTGTCTATGTAAATATCTACAGAGCAGAGCTCCTCCAGAAATCTCACTTCTGTAAATCATCTCTTTGTGAACGTTTCAGAGAGCAATACGTGCCTCCTGCAAAGTCTCCTTTGTGTTATACATTTTGAGCAGTGTAGTAACTGTAGCATTAAAAAAACACAACAGATTAATTTTGTGTTCAAAACACAACTGTTTTTTTTTTTTTTTACAGTTCAACACATCTTTTTTTTATTTTTCACCAACACTAAGGATGTGTATAACACATCTCCCCCCCCTGGACAACCTGGTACATCTGCCTGTCTACAAACCCACGGTTTACAGCCACCTAGCCAATACAAAACAAGTTAGAAGTTGGTCCGATGAGGTTGACAGCCTCACAATCTGCATCACAGACTACATAAACTTCTGTGTGGAGACCACTGTGCCCACCAAGACAGTATGGAGTTCTTCCAATAATGAGCCCTAGGATACCTCAGACCTGAAGCTCTTCTGAATGAGAAGAAGGCTGCCTTTAGATCAGGAAACAAGGAGGAATCGAGGAGGATACAGGACAGTCAGGGAGAGCAGGAACCATTACAGAAAGATAATGGATGGACAGCTGCAGCAGAGCAATGTGAGTGGAGTCTGGAGCAGCTTAAAAACCATCTCAGGATTTAATAAGTCCAACAGGCAGCCAGAAGGAGGCAAACCACCTATATGCCTTCTTCAGCAGATTCAATCTGGCATCTGCCTCTTCTTCTGACCAGCCCACACCACTGCTTCCAGTGCTCATCACACAGCCCAGCTCCTCTCTGTCCTTCACCAGTCAACAAATGAGGAGGGAGCTGAGTAAGATGAAGGTGAGGAAGGCAGTAGGTCCAGACATCAATCCTGGACTCCTGAGACACTGTGCAGATCGGCTGTGTGGGATAGTAAAGGACATTTTCACACAATCGGCCCCTCCCCAAGCAGAGCATCAGATACTTACTACTGTAGACACACTGTAGACACACTATATGGACCCATATCTATCTATACATTCAATATGACTTAATTACGGACCAACATCTCTGGTTACTACAGAGCTGGTTTAGACCAAAGACAGAGCCTGGCATGTTGAGGTGAGGTTGGGCCTCTCTCTTCCTCTGGGAGGGTTGAGTGCTTGTATAGTGAAATGGAAGCATGTAGGAGCAACAACATCTCATCCACGAACCAGGAGACCCCCTTCTGATGAGTGTTGAACCAGGTAGTGTGTAAAAGCAGCTGTCCTCTGTTTAATCTCTCACTGCAGATTTACAAACTGTCCTTTGGAAGCAACATCAGTACACGAGCTGTCCACGAGGAACTCCATGAAATGGGTTTTCATGGCTGAGTAACTGCACACAAGACTAAGACTAGGTTCAGTACCAGGTGTCAGCTGGAGTGGTGTACAGCACACCGGCACTGGACTCTGGAGCAGTGGAAACATGTTGTCTGGAGTGATGCATCATGCTTTACGTTCCTGTTCCAGCATGACGGTGTTCCTGTGCACAAAGCCAGCTCCATAAAGCCATAGCTTAATCAGCTTGGTGTAGAGGAACTCCAGTGTCTTATATGGAGCACTGACCTCCACCTTACTGAACACCTTCCAGATGAATTTGAATGTTGATTGTAAGCCAGGGCTTCTTATTCAACATCAGCGGATAATAACTCCATACTAATACTCATGGTTAATAACTCCATACTAATACTCATGGTTAATAACTCCATACTAATGCTCATGGTTAATAACTCCATACTAATACTCATGGTTAATAACTCCATACTAATGCTCATGGTTAATAACTCCATACTAATACTCATGGTTAATAACTCCATACTAATGCTCATGGTTAATAACTCCACATCAGCCTCCTGCAGGTTTTTCCTCTTTCTCTCTTTACTTTATATCCTGAAAAGGTCTGAATCTGGTCTTAGTCCTGATTTGGACTGGAGGTCTTGGCTACTCTCTTTAGCTTCAGGCACCTTCATACCTTTTCTACAGATCATGATCAACAGGGTTAGTGTGTAATCATCCAGCAGGGTTTATTAGTTCATCACTAATGAAGCTAAAGAAGTACCTGCTGGCTCTGAGTAAACTGACCGAGTCTTTAGACTGTCAGACACGTGTTTAGACCATCATGAGGTCGTATAGTAACTTTCCAGTGTTTATTTATTAGTGAGTGATTGTGCTGTTTCACATCCTCCAACTCCACCACCTGCAGTAGGTCCCTCTGCAGCAGTGCCGTCTCTCTACAGTCTGAAGGAGGTTTTTGTACGGCTCTGTATCACTGTGTGCACACAGGACCGCTGTGGACACTCTGACAGTAATAATCTCCAGCATCTTCAGACTGGACTCCACTGATGGTCAGAGTGAAGTCTGTTCCAGATCCACTGCCACTGAAACGAGCTGGAAAACCAGACTGAAGCTGATTGGCATATTTAATCAGGAGTTTAGGAGCTTCTCCAGGTTTCTGCTGATACCAGTGTAAGTAGTGACCAGCTGAGCTGTAATAGTACACTGCCTGACTGATCCTACAGCTGATGGTGACTGTGTCTCCTGGTAGAGCAGATTTCACTGCAGGAGTCTGAGTTACAGTATACTGACATGTGGACTCTGGAAAAAAACAAACACAAATAAACTTAAGTAGAGCTGAAATGTATATGGATGATACAGAATTATTAGTTTTACAGCTTTCTTAAACTTAGAACTACACTCTGAACCAGCGTCTGACCTTGAGTCCAGAAGATCAGTGTCCAGATGAAGACGGGGAGTAAAGTCATGGCTGCTGTGGGTGGAGAAGTGGCTGTAGCAGCTCTCAGTCATGAAGTGTTCAACTCCCAGCTCTATAAACTCTCCCAGAGCACTGAAGCATGGAGCACTCAGAGCCACGTCTCTTCTGTCTATGTAAATATCTACAGAACAGAGCTCCTCCTTCTCACACTGATCTTTCCACTGTACACAAACGTCTGTACCTCTGTGGACCCCTCAGTCACTGTTACCAGTGGCCCTGGCATTGCACCTCCCCACCACAGGAGGTTGCACTCACCCCAGTTACAATTTGTGCACCGGTTTCCTGTTTAGCCACTTCACTCTGTATTTAAGGAGTCATTATCTGTTCTTATGTGCGACATCTTGTTTGGTTCACCTGCATTTCGAAGCGCTCTCTGTATCCGTTACTGTCTGGCTCTCTGATTTCGTTTTTGTGTTCTCAACCTTGATTTTGGATACCCCTCGTCTGCCTTGTTTGCCTGGTCTCTTGGTCACCATTACAACCTGCTTTTGGATTCAGACCCTGGTCTTGTGTGTAACATAAGACGTCGCCTATCATGGATCCAGCACGTTTTGAGTAACGCATGGCTAACCATGAGCAATAATTGGAGGAGTTGGTCCAGCTTGTTCAGAATTTGATGCAGCGTGTAGCCCCCTTGCGGAAGCTCTAGCTGTAGTTGGCCCTGAAAAAGTCGCAGCCACCGAAACTCCAGTCATTCCTCCCTCCACCGCTTTTGATCATCCAGCTGCCGGAAAAGAGGTGGGTTTGCTGCCGTACAAACTCAGTCAGGGCACCAGCTCTGCGGCAGAATACGTCCTCGACTTGAGCACTCACACTGCTGGCAGTGACTGGAGTGCACCTGCATTGAAAACCGTCTTCCAGAGGGGGTTACAGGCGGATCTTTAGACGGAGTTGGTTTTTCGTTATAAAGAAATGACCCTCGATCAACTAATCGACACTGCCTTTTCCCTCGACAACCTTCTACGAGACAAACGTAAACTTAAGCGGGAAACCCGTGTACACACCAGCCACACCAACTCCACCCCCACCAGTCAACCAATGGAACTGGAAAGAGCTCGTCTGACTCCCGCTGAGACACTGCGTAGGCGCAGAAGAGGGGCTGTGTCTGTATTGCGGCCAGGCTGGCCATATATGCGCTTCCTGCCGTGGTGAGTGTATCTCAATCCCCAGCCAGTATTCAGCAGATGTCTATTCCTGTACAGCTATATTTGGGTTCAGACAAGTTTTCTGTTATAGCCCTTATAGATTCCGGAGCTGCTGAGAACTTCATGGATGTGGAATTTGCCAACCAACTACAAGTACTCCGTCAGCACATGGACACCCTGCTCAAGGTTAAAGCTTTGGATGGCCGTCCTCTGGGCAAGGGAACTATTTCTAAGCGCACAGTTGAACTTTTTCATTATGAAAAACTGACATTTTTTATCTTGGAGTCCCCTGATCACCCTCTAATCCTGGAATATAGTTGGCTCGCTCAGCACGACCCTCTCATCTCATGGAAACAAGGGGAGATCCTCAAATGGAGTGACTACTGCCAAAGTCATTGTCTAACTATGCCTTGTCTTGCTACTACTGTAGAGAGCCCTGATATGTTTAACACTGTCTCCATCCCTGACTGCTATTGTGATCTCATGGAGGTATTCAGTAAGGGACGAGCAACTCAGTTACCACCACACAGGCCCTGGGATTGCGCTGTAGACCTGCTGCCCAATACTACACCTCCACACAGTCATGTCTGCCCCTTGTCTGAGCTTGAAACTGAGGCTCTAGAGACATACATTGATGAGGCCTTGGCTATGGGCCATATTAGACCCCTCCACGTCTCCTTTTTTTTTTCTTTGTTGAAAAAAATGATGGGGGTCTCCACCCTTGCATTGATTACAGGGATCTTAATGCTATTTCAGTAAAAACCCATATCCATTGCCCTTAGTACCATCTGCCCTGGAAAAACATAGAAATGCCCAGTGGTTTACCAAGCTTGACCTCGAAGCACCTACAACTTAATTCGCATAAAGGAAGGTGATGAATGGAAGACTGCTACTGTGACCACTAGGGGGCATTATGAATACCTGGTTATGCCATATGAATTGTCTTGCTCACCAGCCGTTTTCCATGTGTTTGTTAATGAAGTGTAGAGACATGATAGATAGATGGGTAATTGTCTATATGCTGCAATGTTTCTTGGGTTTCGCTAACTTTTACCGTCGCTTTATTAGAAATTTCAGTTCTGTGGCAGCTCCCCTAACCTCCCTGCTCAAAGGCAACAAGACCTTGGACTGGTCCATGGCTGCAGAACAAGCCTTCGCATCCTTAAAGGAGAAGTTCACCACAGCCCAGTTCTAAAACACTCCAACCCTGATCTTCCGTTTGAGGTGGAGGTTGATGCCTCCGACACTGGTGTTGGAGCTGTGTTGTCACAAAGATCTGGGACACCACCCAAACTACACCCCTGCGCGTATTACTCACACAAACTTAACTTTGGCGAGAAGAATGATGATGTGGGTAACCGTGAACTTTTGCCTATGAAAAAATGCACTGGAAGAATGGAGGCACTGGCTCGAAGGGTCCAGACACCCTTTCCTGATGTTCACTGATCAGAGTATCTTAGGACTGCTGGTTGTTATTTTTTAATCGGTTGAACTTCTCTGTCACTTATCGACCCAGGTCCAAGAACGGCAAAGCTGATGCTCTCTAGTGCATGTACACTGAATTGAGCAGCACTAGCAGAAGTAAACCAGAGACCATTCTCCCCCCCTCCTGTGTATTAGCTCCTGTTGTATGGAATATATACAGTGAGATTCATGTTGAATAAGCCTCTGAACCCGTCCCTGCCATATGCCCAGAGGGTAAGGTCTACGTGCCCTCCTCTATGCACAATCGTTTACTCAGTTTAGTTCACTCTGCTCCTAGTACAGGTCATCCCGGCATCCAACGCACCGCAGATGTATTACATCGCAGGTACTGGTGGCCCACTTTCATGGAGGACATGACACGTTTTGTACAGGGCTGTGAGGTATGTGCTCTGAGCAAAACGCCCCGCCCACCACCTGCAGGTTTACTGGTACCGTTAGAAGTCCCTAGACGCCCATGGTCACACTTGGGCATTGACTTTACGGCAGAGGAAGAGCCACTAAAGGAGGGGTAACCCCATATTAATGCTGATGGTCCCGGTACAGCATATCCAACAGCCTCCTGCAGGTTTTCCCTCTTTCTGCTCTTTATTTTATATCCTGATTAAATCTAAATCTGGTCTTAGTCCTGATTTGGACTGGAGGTCTTGGCTACTCTCTTTAGCTTCAGGCACCTTCATACCTTTTCTACAGATCATGATCAACAGGGTTAGTGTGTAATCATCCAGCAGGGTTTATTAGTTCATCACTAATGAAGCTAAAGAAGTACCTGCTGGCTCTGAGTAAACTGACCGAGTCTTTAGACTGTCAGACACGTGTTTAGACCATCATGAGGTCGTATAGTAACTTTCCAGTGTTTATTTATTAGTGAGTGATTGTGCTGTTTCACATCCTCCAACTCCACCACCTGTAGTAGGTCCCTCTGCAGCAGTGCCGTCTCTCTACAGTCTGAAGGAGGTTTTTGTACGGCTCTGTATCACTGTGTGTTCCCATAACCGCTGCTGTGGTAACTCGTACAGTAGTAATCTCCATCATCTTCAGACTGGACTCCTCTGATGGTCAGAGTGAAGTCTGTTCCAGATCCACTGCCACTGAAACGAGCTGGAACACCAGACTGAAGCTGATTGGCATATGTAATCAGGAGTTTAGGAGCTTCTCCAGGTTTCTGCTGATACCAGTGTAAGCGGTGACCTTCTGAGCTGTAATAGTACACTGCCTGACTGATCCTACAGCTGATGGTGACTGTGTCTCCTGGTAGAGCAGATTTCACTGCAGGAGTCTGAGTTACAGTATACTGACATGTGGACTCTGGAAAAAAACAAACACAAATAAACTTAAGTAGATCACGAAATGTATATGGATGATACAGAATTATTAGTTTTACAGCTTTCTTAAACTCGCTCTGACACTACTCTCTGAACCAACGCTTACCTTGAGTCCAGAAGATCAGTGTCCAGATGAAGACGGGGAGTAAAGTCATGGCTGCTGTGGGTGGAGAAGTAGCTGTAGCAGCTCTCAGTTATGAAGTGTTCAACTCCCAGCTCTATAAACTTGTCCAGAGCACTGAAGCATGGAGCTCTCAGAGCCACGTCTCTTCTGTCTATGTAAATATCTTCAGAGCAGAGCTCCTCCAGAAATCTAACTTCTGTAAATCACCTCTTTGTGAATGTTTCAGAGAGCAATACGTGCCATTACAGGACTGAACTGGTACTAAAGAGGTAAAAGGATGAGGCTTCATCAGCTGTTAAATCTGAATCTCCAGGCTAGCTGCTTTCCTTGTGTGACACATGTGGAAAAAAGGAACTAAAAAAAGGAAAAAAAATGTTCTTTTCCACTTTAATATTATTGTTAAAGAGTTTATTTCTGTGCACGAGCCATTTCTGGGTTTTCGATTGGTTGTGCCTATGTGATCGATGTGCGATTGGTTCGGACTGAGCGAGGGGACCTGTATAGCGCGCGCTGGGCTTGCTCCCTTAAAGTAGTGCAGCTGTGAGCAGTACTCAGCGTCGTGTTTGCTTCTGCACTTATTCCTTATCCTTTCTTCTCTCAGGTCCAACAAAGTGAATGAAACAGACTGATAAATGTTCATAGAGACACTCGGGACAGTAAAATATCGTTTTGTGTTCGTTTCCAAGGCATATTTACCCAGTTTATTCGATGTTTGTTTGCTAAATGTAGCTAGCTTAGCACATTAACAGGGCGCTCTGGCGGGAGTTTGCTTTAACTCTGAGACGCTGTTTGTTCGTTTATTGTGAGAGGTTAATGCAATAGTGGTAACTTTTACGGGTTTTGTACTTATATTTTTCTACTGTAGCTCATGTTATGTAACTTTTGTAGAGTAAGTAACTGGCTGACCGAGCAGCCTAGTGGGTTGGATATGTCTGTTTTCAATGGTGGGGGATTTGTAATGTTTGGGTTCGTTAGCCCAGGATGTTTATTTAATATGTAACTGGTCGAGTTAATATGAGGTTTGTGAGGCTCAGCAGCTGTAAATTTAAAGTAACTAAGCATTGTTTGGTGTAGTAAAGCTTGTGAGATATATATTGGAAAGAAATGAGAGAATGTGCTAAGAGCTTTGCTGGTGACTGTTTAAATAAGAGTGTGAGATATTGCACTGAGCAAGTATTTCATTTGAATTAGCTAAAAGCTCCTGTGTTTAATGTACTTGTTTATTTCTTGTTTTTTTCTCCTTTTAATATTCTGTAAATGGTATTTTCTCAAGGTTGCCAGATGTGTTAGCTCTCATTGATAATAAGCACTTCTTTCTTAAGCTATATATATTTATAAAAAAGTGGAATGTAATGAATCTTGAATCTATATACAGAACTATCACTCATGAAGTAATGAAGCTTTGAGCAGTACTCAGTGTCGTGTTTGCTTCTGCAATTATTCTTTATCCTTACCTCTCTCAGGGGCTTAACACTTCCAGAGTGCTGAGGCACTTACAGCATAGCTTCACTCTATCTACCAGGCCTGCTAATCTCTCTTAGCATTTGGGTGGGAAAAGTAGAGAATGCTAAACCAGCTACTACGACTGAACTTTGGAGGTGAAGCTGCAGACTTCTTTAACAAGGTGAAGGTGGTGCTGTGCTGGAGTGGTGTCAGAAACTGAAGTACCAGTTTTCCTACTTGTAATTTGACCTTGTATCACAGACAGGGTCGTATGTACAGCTGGAGAACTTTGCATTCTAGATGATACATGAGTTTATGAGAAGGACCTTTAATCTTGTGTAAATGTAAAATGATAAACTTGCAGTGACTGTGAAAGAATATAAACCCACTGCATGTCTATTAGATCTCTGTGTAGAGAGAGTAGGACTGTACTCTCTGAATCTCCATGCTTTCTTTTACTGTGTGGTGGTGTATCTGTAAACAAGCACCTGAACGAAGTGAAGCCTTATTTCCTAGTTTACCATGTGATATATAACTTAGCATGAGTCATTTGATTGTGAACCTGACTCAGTGATGCAGATCTCTCCTCCACAACATCCGGCAGATCTGACCCTTTTCTCTTTCAGGAGTCCACCCACTTGCTGGTCCAGCTTCTTTTCAGTTCAAGGCTTGACTACTGCTACTCACTCCTGGCTCATCTTCCTCTGCAGGCCATCCAGAATGCAGCAGCTTGGCGTGTCTTCAATCTTCCTAACTTTGCTCGTGTCACTCCACTGCTGCGCTCCCTTCACTGGCTTCCTGTAGCTGCCCACATCAGAGTTAAAAGCCAGATGCCTACAAAGCCAAGAACAGACTGACCCTTACTCCCTTATGGTAATGGTAAACAGTCGATCTGTACCTCGGACCCTTGGAGCCCTTCAAGTACAGCTCAGCTT
>JAMWET010001439.1:117500-130159 GCA_024036415.1 Prochilodus magdalenae | reverse complement strand
GGGGAGGGGGGTTGGAGAATTGTATTAAGTAGAGGGTTGTATGAAGGTATCCAATCAGTAACATCTGCAGCCCTGTGGGAACGTGGGAATGATCATCTTGGAACACGGGGCTAGGAATGCTATGTTCCTCGGTGAGATAATGAGAAAAAGGTTATCCCTGGTTAACTACCCAGCTCCCCCACCATCTTCCTCTATCCCCCCACCCCTCACCATGCCCTCTCCTTAACACCACGTCACCGTCACCAAAGACTGCAGTGGTGTCGTACCAGACTGTCATGGAGTGACTCTTCAGGGATGAGTCCCGCTTTAGTCTTGGTGGAGACGCCCAACGAATCCGTGTGTGGAGGCACCGTGGTCAGCACCAAGACGGACGGTTTGTTGCCACTTGCTAGAAGATCTGGTGTAACTCCACCTCCACCCCTACCCCTACCGCACCATCTGCAGGAACTGTGTGAGGATGTTCAAGCTGCATGGGATGGATTATCACAGGACACCATTAGGAACCTCTTCAGCTCCATACCGAGACGTCTGGCGTGTTGGGTTAGCAAACACGGCGACCCAACACCATACTGAGAGACAGACTTCTGTATGTGTAACTCAATAAATATTGATCATATCAGTCTAAATTCATCACCAGTTATTGATCCTGGGATCCTTTATCTTCCTTCCCAACACCACCGCACTTCCACACCTCCTTCTGGGTGCAGCTACTCTTTTGATGACTATCCTATTTACTGTATTCGCTCTTTACGCTGCAAGTTTCAGACATGGTGTCTTCCAAGTCAAATGGTCAAGTAGGTCACTTTTTCTTCTCCTCGTCCTTCTGAAATGTCCTCCTTGATTAATGAATGATGAAGTGTGAACGACAGAGCCAGAGGAGCATAAGAACACAGCGGGGTGCTAGAGGGAAGTCTGGGGCGTTCCATTTCAGAGTTGGCAAAACAAACCCACGTGGCTCGTTTACCAGAGCAGATAGAGAATAAAACCACAGAGTGCTAAAAGATTGTTCTCACTCTTAATCAGACAACTGGAGGTGTTAAGTGACCCGTGCATAGCACGCCAGTATACACAGGGCACACGGCGCTAATGAGACTGCGGGTCATTACATGGCCATTAAGTATTTCTAATCTTCTTAATCACAGCAGCTTTCAAACATGACGGGAACTGTTGGCGAGTTCCGTAAATGACGGCTTGGTAGCTTGTTTACTATCCACCAACGGGACAGCGTACTTTCATAATACGTGATGTTAAGCCTGGCACAATTCTGGCGATGACAAAAGCCACCAGAGATGGCAGGTAAGAGACTGAGCATCACTAGAGACAGCAGGAGGATGACAAGAGCAGCAGAAGGCATGAGAATGGCACCTGGGCCATGAACCCACCCTCCTGGGCCATGAACCCACCCTCCTGGGCTGTGAACCCACCCTCCTGGGCCATGAACCCACCTGTCTGGGCCATGAACCCACCCTCCTGGGCCATGAACCCACCCTCCTGGGCCATGAACCCACCTGCCTGGCCATGAACCCACCCGTCTTGGCCATGAACTCACCCTCCTGGGCCATGAACCCACCCGTCTGGGCCATGAACCCATCCACCTGGGCCATGAACCCACCCTCCTGGGCCATGAACCCACCTGCCTGGGCTATAAACCCACCCTCCTGGGCCGTGAACCCACCCTCCTGGGCCATGAACCCACCCTCCTGGGCCATGAACCCACCCGTCTGGGCCATGAACCCATCCGCCTGGGCCATGAACCAACCCTCCTGGGCCATGAACCAACCCTCCTGGGCCATGAACCCACCCTCCTGGGCCATAAACCCACCCATCTGGGCCATGAACCCACCCGCCTGGGCCATGAACCCAACTTCCTGGGCCTTGAACCCACCCTCCTGGGCCATGAACCCACCCTCCTGGGCCATAAACCCACCCGTCTGGGCCATGAACCCACCCATCTGGGCCATGAACCCACCCTCCTGGGCCATGAACCCACCCTCCTGGGCCATGAACCCACCCATCTGGGCCATGAACCCACCCGCCTGGGCCATGAGCCCACCCTCCTGGGCCATGAACCCTCCCTCCTGGGCCATGAACCCTCCCTCCTGGGCCATGAACCCACCTTCCTGGGCCTTGAACCCACCTGCCTGGGCCATGAACCCACCTTCCTGGGCCTTGAACCCACCCTTCTCCAGGGGGAGATTAGGGTGTGGGGTGGACGAGGTTGTGGAGGATCTTGATGGGGGGATACAGTAGGTTGGTGGCAGATCTAGGTGGGGGCATGGGCGTGGAGGTTGTTGGGGGATCTGGGTGGGTTGATGGAGGAGGTTGGTGAAGAATCTGGGTAGGGGCGGGAGAAGGTTGGTAAGGGATCTGGGCGGAGGGAATAGAGGAGATAAGTGGCATATCTAGGTGGGGCATGGTGAAAGTTAGTGGGGGATCTAGGTGGGGGGATAGAGGAGGTTGGAGGGGGATCTGGGTAGGTTTTTTTTGGAGAGGTTGGTGTGGGACCTGGATGAGGAAGGGTTGGGCAGGTTGGTGTAGGATACAAGTGGAGGTGTTGGGGGAGGTTGGTATGGGATCTAGGTGGAGGAAATAAAGGAGGTAGGTGGCAGATCTAGGTGGGGGGCATGGTGAAAGTTATTGGAGCATCTAGGTGGGGGGATAGAGGAGGTTGGTGAGAGATCTGGTTGGAGGGATTGGGGAAGGTTGGTGTAGGATCCAAGTGGAGGTGTTGGGGGAGGTTGGTACGGGATCTAGGTGGAGGAAATAAAGGAGGTAGGTGGCAGATCTAGGTGGGGGGCGGTGAAAGTTATTGGAGGATCTAGGTGGGGGGATAGAGGAGGTTGGTGAGAGATCTTGTTGGAGGGATTGGGGAAGGTTGGTGTAGGATTCCAGTGTAGGGGTTGTGGGAGGTTGGTATGGGATCTGGGAGAGAGGTTGGTGGCAGGGTTGGGTGGAGGTATGACCGTGACTGTTTGCAGCCCTGGTCTGTCAGGACTACATCTTTCAATTAAAATATCAACAATTCGAATCATCGCCTCCACCCTCATTAACTCCACATTGGACCCCTATCATTGTTAAACCCCGATGCTGTCAGACCTGAGCAGGGTCTGCCAGGCAGTCCAGGCCCCCCCGCTGTCTGAGAGCGCTGGTGCTTTAACAGGTTGTTTGATGGCTGGTTGGTGGCACTGCTGAAAGGCTGAAGGCCTCCTCAGACCTTTTCTGAAATAAGTGCCAGCTTCCTGTCATGCACTGCGGTGTAGTAGTAGATTAAATAAAGGTCAAATTTAGTAGAGAGTAATAGCCAGTGCCGTCCCCGAGGACGCCGCGCTCTCTCTAACGGCTCTGCTTCAGCTCCGCCCAAACGACACCTTTTCAAATGCCACCAGCGCTCTTAATGCAGGACTGAACTTTAAGGCAGAGTGAGAGTGCTATTCCAGAGAGTGGAGGAGCAGGGCTGGAGCCAGGGACGGCCTCCAGTACACCTCACCTCATGTCAACACCTAGTAAAGATATGTACCTGTATAATTATATAATAATCACATATATAATTCTATTTAAAAACATATATATATATACAGCATTTAACCATATATTTCATTGTGATATATAAAATATTTAAAGTAAATACAGAGTGTAAGAGAGTGAGAGAGAGAGAGGGAGTGAGTGAGAGAAAGAGAAAGAGGAAGTGAGAGAGAGAGAGGGAGTAAGAGAGAGTAAGAGAGAGAGATTGAGAGAGACTAAAAGGGAGAGTGAGAGAGGGAGAGTGAGAGAGAGAGTGAGAGAGACAGTGAGAGAGAAAGTGAGAGAGAGAGAGAGTGTGAGAGAGAGAGTAAGAGAGAGTGAGATTGAGAGAGAGACTGTGAGAGAGAGTAAGAGAGAGTGAGATTGAGAGAGAGTAAGAGGGAGAGTGAGAGTGAGAGTGAGAGAGTGAGAGTGCGAGAGAAAGGGAGAGTGAGAGAGAGAGAGTGCGAGAGAAAGGGAGAGTGAGAGAGAGAGAGAGAGAGTAAGAGGGAGAGTGAGAGAGAGAGTGAGAGAGGGAGAGGGAAAGAGAGTGAGAGAGAGAGAGAAAGAGAGAGAGAGAGAGAGAGATTGAGAGAGTGAGAGAGTAAGAGAGAGAGTGAGCGTGAGAGAGAGAGAGAGAGAGAGAGATTGAGAGAGTAAGAGTAAGAGAGAGCGTGAGAGAGAGAGAGAGAAAGAGATTGAGAGAGTAAGAGTAAGAGAGAGCGTGAGAGAGAGAGAGAGAGAGAGAGAGAGAGAGAGATTGAGAGAGTGAGAGAGTAAGAGAGAGAGTGAGCGTGAGAGAGAGAGAGAGAGAGAGAGAGAGATTGAGAGACAGATTGAGAGAGTGAGAGTAAGAGAGAGAGTGAGAGAGTAAGAGAGAGAGAGGGAGAGAGTAAGAGGAGGAGGGTCTGATAGGCGGCGGGTCTGATAGGCGGAGGGTCTGATAGGCGGAAGGTCTGATAGGCGGAGGGTCTGATAGGCGGAAGGTCTGATAGGCGGAAGGTCTGATAGGCGGAGGGTCTGATAGGCGGAGGGTCTGATGGGCGGAGGGTCTGATAGGCGGAGGGTCTGATAGGCGGAGGGTCTGATAGGCGGAGGGTCTGATAGGCGGAGGGTCTGATAGGCGGAGGGTCTGATAGACGGAAGGTCAGGACGGCTGTGAGGAAATCAGTGCGTGTGTCCTGTTATGCTCGGTAGCAGGTGACCTCCCGTGTTAATGACCTCCTGTGATTTAAAGGGCCTCTTACCGCACGTGTCCACAGCGTTAACAGCAGCGTTCAGGATGAACAGTGACCGTCTTGCTAACGAGACTCTGTACTAAAGATCCCACGCGTTTCAGCACCTCAGATTCACGGTGGTGTCGCATGGCCTCACTGGCGCTGGGTGAGGGTGTGGTTGGCTGAACCCTATCAGCTTTAAACAGAGGAGGTTCCAAAGTCCAGCTGAGTGTTAGGTGTTTTTTTAGCTGGTAGTTGGGGGGTGGGGGAGGGTGGGATACGAGCTAGTGCTGAACTGACAGTATGTTGGGCCTTGGAAGACCAAACGTCACTCCTGGGGAAAGTGTTAGGGGAGTTAACACCTTTAAATCAGCCCTCAGTGGGAAATGAATCAGTCTCCTGCCACGTTCAGTCTGGCCTGAACCCACTCTGTGGCTACAGTTCTACACTGGGCCCATGATCCGGTCCTAGAATGAACCTGGCTGTTTCCCTTTAATTGGTGAGCTCATGAATAGTTAGATGAGCTCTGCTCTGATTGGCTGGTTCAAAGTAAGACACCATAATGATCACACAGAAGCAACATGTCAAAGCAGACATCTCACAGTCCACATAAAATGACCCTCCATATTAATAAGCCTGTTAGCCATGCTAACATCAGAGCTTGCTAGGACGCTAACGCTACCTATAATACCTGCTTCTCCGTTGTTGTGGTTTCCTGCTGAGCTGGCCACTGTATAAACAGCAGCTGCTATGATGATGCATAAATGTAAAGATTGACCAAAAAAATGGACATACATGTTTTTCTTTGCACAGCGACAATATGCAAATTGGGGGGGGGGGGTGGGGGGTGCGGTGTTAGTTTGGGTGGAGTCAAGATTCTTATGTACAGTGTAGGATTTTGGAGTTGGCTGATTTTACTAAGGTTCCTGGTATGTACAGTTCTATGTATATAATGACCTATAAGAACAGTGAAACATGGTGGTGGTAGTATCCCACATCAATACTTATAGAGCTACACATACAGAAGTCTCTCAGTATGGCGTCGGGCCGCCGTGTTTGCTAACCCAACACGCCAGGCATCTCAGTATGGAGCTGTAGAGGTTCCCAATGGTGTCCTGTGATAATCCATCCCATGCAGCTTAATCATCCTCACACAGTTCCTACAGATGGTGCGGTAGGGGTGTAGGTGGAGGGACACCAGGCCTTCTGGACGTGTGATGTGCTGACCACGGTGCCTCCACACACGGATTCGTTGGGCGTCTCCACCAAGACTAAAGCGGGACTCGTCACTGAAGATGACCCGCTGCCATTATGAGTCACTCCATGACAGTCCGGTACGACACCACTGCAGTCTTTGGTGACGGTGACGTGGTGTTAAGGACAGTCGTGGTAACGGCCTGGGTGCATGTAGTCCTGCGTGGTGCAGCCGTCTGCCAATGGTGCTGCCCTAACAGGAGGACTCATGGAGGACACCACCGCTCGCTGAATGTCCACAGTCAGGCTGTTGGGTCGGTCAGGTACAGTGTTGAGTGTATAAGGAGTGTATCTTCCTGCAGGCCCCCTAGTGGCCACACACATGTACCAAACACACTGTGTACACAATGCACATGTCCATTGAGCTAGTACTGTACATTCCAATAAAGCCATGCATGGTTCAACTGATGGCGCTCGAAACCTGACGGAGATTGCATTTCATGGCTCCTGTTCTACGACAGTCTCCATCTAAAAAGACTTCTCAGAAAGCCTGCCAGAAAACAACCCAGCCACTGCCAACATGCTCTCCAGCATTCGGACCCAGTTTAAGAAGGATCTGTTGGCTCGCTTGCACTATGCTAAACATGCTAATCACCACAGCAGCATCTCTGCACCCCCACCATTCTGACTCCAGCCGGAGCCAGGAACACGCTAAGCCATCCTAACAGTATGTGAACAGAGCTATCTCTGCCTCTGTAGCCATTTGGCTAAGCCCGGTCGTACCAGTGATATTTGCATTCATCCGAAGACTAGCGCTGTGTTATTAGCATGGGGATTTGGGGACTTTCACTCTCCGCTTCGTTTCACCATCTGGGGCTCCATGCTATTGCTCTCGACTGTCTGTGATACAGATGAACCGCAGTTACGCAACACACAGGTCCCATCCGCCATCCGACCAAACAAAGCGGGAGACCTTTAAAAGTCATCCGTGATAAAACTGTTTTGGGACGATTTTATAAAAATGGAGGCTATTATCCCCGGCGATGACCTTTCAGACTATCAAAACTAACTTCGGCGCCGACCCGAAAAGTCACAGTGACACGGAAATCATTTAGAGGCTTTTCTCTTCCATCCAAAGGTCCGTCCAAACATACCTACATGCATCGTCAAAAGAACAGCTGCACCAAGATGGAGGTGTGGGAGTGCGGTGGTGTTGGGAAGGAAGATAAAGGTGACCAGGATCAATAACTGATGATGAATTTAGACTGATATGATCAATATTTATTGAGCTACACATACAGAAGTCTGTCTCTCAGTATGGTGGAGTCGGGCCGCCGTGTTTGCTAACCCAACACGCCAGACGTCTCGGTATGGAGCTGGTGAGGTTCCTAATGGTGTCCTGTGATAATCCATTCCATGCAGCTTGAACATCCTCACACGGTTCCTGCAAATGGACCGGTAGGGGTGGAGGTGGAGCGACCCCAGGTTGAGTGGTCTCCAACAAGACCGAACCGGGACTTGTGGCTGTTGGGTCAGTGAGGTACAGCGATAAGGCCCGTCCTTGCTAGCCTCACATCGCCAGTCGTAGCAGCAATAGCCACGAGTCCCGGTTTGGTCCTGTTGGAGACGACTCATGGATGCTATAGGACTGCTGAACTCTAAATCAAATGCTGCCGCAATTCGTCTTTGGTAACTCCGTATCTGGGAGCTCCGGTGCAATACAGTCTCTTGTATATATACTTATTTAAAATTGTATTTTTCTGTCGATATACATATGTTTACATGTGCATTTGGCACTACACTGCACTTCCAGTTTCGTGTACTGTATGTTGTAAAATTGAATGACAATAAAGTCTGTCGAAATCGAAGTCTAATCTACCCATCAAGTTTCATTCCTGTCGTTTAAATTCTTCTGGGTGCAGCTACTCTTTTAATAAGTGTAGACTTTGTCCTTATTTACTATGTACCAGTATACTCAACACAGCAGCCAACATGCGTCATAGGTGGGGCTCGTTAGATCCAACCCAGTTAAGGCCTTCACAAGTCTTATCAAGTTCCATATATCTATCAAGGGGCAGATACAGTACTAAATGTGCATGACTGTTATATTCCTAAATTAGATTTCCTTAACAACAACAAAACAGAAATGACAGACACCAGAAAATACATTACATTACAGCGACGTCATGCCATCAATGTGTTCTGGTAGGCGTCTTGCCCACTGCAAAAACCAGCATATCGTATCTCCATTTTTTTTTATTTTTACTTTTAGGCCTCAT
This sequence comes from Prochilodus magdalenae, assembly GCA_024036415.1. Classification (NCBI taxonomy): domain Eukaryota; kingdom Metazoa; phylum Chordata; class Actinopteri; order Characiformes; family Prochilodontidae; genus Prochilodus; species Prochilodus magdalenae. Next base: position 121,968 of record JAMWET010001439.1, on the reverse strand, counting down.
TTTAACACATGAGCTGCTGTTTACACTGTGTGGAAATTTCATGAAGTATGGACCAACAGAAATGGCCCAAAACTGCTTGGTAAGACGTTTGGTTCCATTGACTTCCATTCAAATGAAAGGAGGTTTTTGGCCTCTCCTGTAAAGTTGCCATTTTGGAGATACCTGTTTTTCTTTGGACAGCGATGATATACAATGACGGCATGCCTTCCATGTTGGTTAAAGCTGGTCTGTGCTGGTTTGATTTGGTATAGTGCTAGGCTGGTGATGGTTTAGCTGGTTGACCAACGTACCACCATCAGAACCACAACTGGGTCACATGGTAACCAGACTAGCTGTTTTTTTCTAGAAGGGAAATGGTGTCATGAAGTGTTAGGACTGAACATTTCCATGTTATTGCTGTGTCACATGACAAGTGTACTCTTGTTAAGTGGTATGTATGGGCCACAGATTCCTATGTTGATCAAACAGATCTGCCTCTATGGTAGGAGCCAGCCCCACCCCTGACGTAGGCTACAGTTTTTATAGGTTTCTTGCTATGAACCTACCTTTGTTATTCTGTGCTGCCCAGCTAACCTAGCCATACTAACCTAGCTACCTTTGTCAGCCCTGGCCAACAAGCCTGGCTACCAAAACATAAAGATGTGGGTTCATAATAAGAAACAGCCCATAAGTCTCATAACCTACATTGAGGACACCCACAAAGGGCCCAGTAGACATTTGCCAGGTTGGTGATAATGTTAGCTAGGCTAGCTAGCGTGATGCAACCTGTGCTTCCCCTACAAGGATGCTGGAGGCAGGAGAGACAGCCGCAGCAATCATTGTCTAAACATTAGCTTAGCATAAACACCTTAAACGTAAAGAAGCAATTAGACGTGATATACTTGCTGCTTGCTTCCTCTTACTATGAGAACAGCCTCTATTGAAAGACTCAGTGGCCTCTAGTGAATGTTTTTAGCCTAAGGTACCTCTACCGATTGGTAGAGATGGCACAATCAGGTTCAAGTTCAACCAAAAAGTTGAACAGAACATTAAAGAGGTTTAAAGGTGGCTGCACTTCCAAAGCCAAGTTTCACCCGGCTCTTATTATGAAGCAATCCGCACACCGGAGCTGAAGGAAAGAGGGACTGCTCCTCTGCCGTTTGGGTTACCAGACTTTTTCCATTGCTTGGCCACCAGGATCAGGTGTAGCACAGTGACCGTGCTGCGGAACAGGAGGTGGGGCACAGGGGACATAGGGGACACCAATTCTGGACATCAAAGGCCTACTCCTGCCATCCCTGGTGGTTGTTGTTGGCAAATGAGCACCAGGCACAGATAGCTAATGCTGTTCAAACAATCAGAGCCTCAGCCAATGCAGTAGAAGCTTGGACCTGGATTTGAATGTTGGTATGTCATGTCTTAACAATGGGATCCAACATAATGACATAACAATTACATGGCTTTATTACATTGCTGGCCATAAGAATTTATGACAGGATATAACAAACTTCTATAAAATGCTAACGTCAATGCTTTGCCTCAGGCTTCAAGCACTGGGAAACACTCTCCGAGTGCACAGGGACAGTTTTTAAGTGGGCAAAAATTCCGCAATATGTTTCTGATCCTACCGGCTCTCACCATTTTGGACGATTAGCATAAGCTTCCTTGTAATCCCGGCTAATCTCCGGCAGGACGGACATCGCACAGATGCTGCTTTCCTTTTGTCTTGCATGTAAACGGATTTAGCGCTGGCTGGCGGTGAGTCTGATCACCGTGTCTGATGGTTTTGGGCTTTGATGTGGATGCTGTTTACTTAGCTGTTAGCATCCTAGAAAGCAGCCCGATGCTAGCAGCAGCTTGTTTCAGAGCTCTTTAAAGTGTCTCACCATCTAATTCCAAGATAAATGTGCCGTCGTTGGACGCTGCCTGCTTAAAAGTTGGTTACAAGGCTTAAATGTTTGTGTTGGCTCTTTATTAAAGGCCCATTTCCCTTTCCCCCAGAGGAAACTGTGTTAGCCAACTCTGGAGACAGTTCCCCCAGAGTGGTTTTGGTATTCTGTGATCTCATTGGGAAGATCTACAGCTGCTAGGTTATCCACATTCGTGCCCTTTAGGCCTATTGATTCCCAGGAGGGGGATAAATTCTCAGAATGACTCCGTGTCCTTGCTTTTACAAGTCTACAAGTAGAGTTACTAGCATAGACTTAGCCATCCAATTACACAGCGAGAAGTTTAAAGGTGTAATGGGGCTGAAAGTAGCGGCCATAACTCATCCTGCCTTATCCTGCTCTAACAGCCGTACTGATATATGGGTGTCTCTTCATGCACTGCACCGTATAAGTTGACAGGATATTTATGTATCATTTTATTTAGCATATATTTAGCATATTAGCTTATTGGATTTTGGATAGAGGCTGTAGAAGAAGCCCATTAGGAGTCAATTGATGGTTCTTTAGGGCTGTACAGTAGTTCTGGTTCTGAAGGCCCACTGTTTTGTTCCAACCCAACTGACAAAACCGGTACACCGACAGAAACGGGGCCCTGAGGAAGAACCACAGCTTTAGCAGACTCAACGTTGTTGTTCTAGAGCATGGCTCGAATAAACCCTGCTATATTTATCTTCATGGTCTTACGTGAGTCTCCTTCTCACCTGCAGAGCTAAGTGTCTAATCTAACCCTAATCTGATCTGAACACGCCAATGGTTCTTTGCGAGGTGCTTAGAATTAGAAGTAGATTCTAATTCTGAAAACTGAAGCTAAAACGTCAGCTGTACGTTCCGAATGCTGCCTACACAGCACCACCCAGCCAACTGCAGTCGCTGGAAGCCCATGTCCAACTACCTATATCCTGAGGAGCTGCTGCCATGTTGAAAGGTCAGTAAGGCCGCCATTTGGGAAGCGAAGGACAAGAAATTCTTCAATGTCAAAGCAAAGGAAAATGCGGATTAGCTAGCATTGGCTAGCTACCTAAAGTTCATCCATGGACCATTAGTTGCAGGGTCACTGTAGTCAGCGATCCAGGCTAGCAGCGAGAAGACGGTCATATTTCGGTTCTTCTAATCTAAATAAAACACCAAAGGCACGATCCAAGCGTTGGATCCAAGACCTTCTCGTAGTGAATCCAAGTCAAGACATCTATCCGGCATTATGGTCAAATGAACCTGGCAAAAATCAGATTTGGAGAAAGAACTGTTATGATCAGCCCTCAGAGTGACCGTCTTCAAACAAGGGTCTAACGCCACATGGCATGTACTTCGGGAATCCAGACATAACAACATATCCCAGTATCTAATCTTTGAAGCAATGTAGATCAGTGTAGGAGTGTTCGTACGAAGTCAATCTCCAATCTCGGGAAAGCATGGTATTTCCCATTCCAGAAAGGCCTGGATCCGCATAGTTAGCTCTCGGGATATCAGCGATACGGAGCCAGTCAATGGGGGTGCGACGTCTACTGGGCACAAAGTCTCAACAGAGGGCTATCAGGGCTAGGCAGGACAACTCAGACCATACAGACACACTCTGGTCGTAGATGGTTTTTCGATTAGCTGGGATGCACCAGGAGAGAGTTTGAATGACGACCTCAGTGAAAAGCCAGCAGATCGGATCGCCTGATAGCTCTTTCCGCCCACTACAAGGGTTCCTGCAGTGACCTCTCCATCACCCAGAAGGAGACAACCGACAGGAGTGAAACTTGGTGGGTGAGTTTGACATGGTGAGACATGCCAATGATTCAGGTTTCACACTCGGCCATGCATGTGACGTAAACAAGGACAGGCCTAATCGCTGTGACCCAACAGCCATGACTGCACACATTCAGCGAGCAGTGGTCATCCTGATGGTGCCAGCACCATTAGCAGACGGCTGCACCACGCAGGACTACATGCCCTCAGACCAGACGACTGCTCTCCATACCAAAGACTGCAGTGGTGTTGTACCAGACTGTCATGGAGTGACTCAGAATGGCAGCGGGTCATCTTCAGTGACGAGTCCCGCTTTAGTCTTGGTGGAGACGCCCAACGAATCCGTGTGTGGAGGCACCGTGGTCAGCACCGAGATGAGGGGTTTGTTGTCACATGTCCAGAAGACCTGGTGTCACTGTAATGGTCACTTCAGGTGCCATGGATTTGGTGGATGCGTTCCAGAGTGTATGGTGAGAGTAGAGGCGTAAACAGGTATGGTGGTCGCTCCAGGCTGTAGCCTGTATCTTCTATCCCCCTGCTGCTATCCTGGATTGTGTTTAATGAGGTGTGGGTGCTACCCTGCCCAACAAATGGTCTCCACTACACAGCACTGGCGGGCTTCTGAGTTGTTTCTCTATGGAGGACAGGGCAAGTAGCTATCCACCATTTTGGATTCCTCTCCAGGGGAGCATTTGTCTACAGCAACCATTCGTTACACCACCTCCACCCTTAGCTGCTACCTGGGATGGATGATCACAGGACACCATAAGGAACCATTAGGCTGGGTTATCTTCCTTCCCAGTAGCACC
>JAMWET010001439.1:0-110000 GCA_024036415.1 Prochilodus magdalenae | reverse complement strand
TGGCTCGGTTGAACCGCTGATGTTCCCCCAGTACGAGCTCCAGAAGTGTGCGTGTGCTGAATGAGCAGGTTCTCCAGGCTCCAGAACTCCGCCGTGATTATTTAATCACATTCATATGACTGAGTAGAAGTGTTTCTGGATGCAGGAATGGGAATAAAACCAAAACAATATAAATGAGAGTCTTGGTGACCAGAACTGAGTCATATGATACGTAACGTCCCTCATTTCTGTAGACCTGGACGGGTGGAGGAGGCGTAGAGCTCTTCTCCAACTTATTACAATCTGGCCTACTAAGTTTGAGCACCCTCGACTTCATGTGTCCAGGCAGGTTACCTGCCTGGACACATGAAGTCGAGGGTGCTCAAATATTAGGCAGCATATACAAGAAACAATATGACCTGCCGTCTATTCTTCATCACCAGCTCTTCCGTCTTATCTAATATCTCAATAAGCCCACTGGGATCAGTTAGTTACCTCCACCATTGAGTTCTACCAAACTCCAAAGGATAGTTCATCAAGGGCTCTTTAGTAAAGACCATGGTTCTGGAACCATGAAGACTCAGGGAACCATTTGCATGCTCAGATGGATTTTTGCATGGTGGAATGATTTGGTTCTTCAGACGAATGGAGAACATGTGCAGTATATGGGTTCTTCTGTTGTTACAACGTCAAGCATGTTACAATAGAAAAACCATGGGACCATGTAACACGCTTCCCATCACTCTGAAGAACCAGTTCACCATGCAGTAGGGTTCTTCTATTGTTACTGCCAGCTTATATTGTTCTATTATTATTTTCCTCACCTCGTGGTTTGGTTCTTCAGATGGATGGAGAATGTGCTGCACAGTATATGGTTCCACAGAGCTCCATAAAGTGTACTTCTTATTACAACGTCAAGCTTGTTACAATAGAAAAACCCTGTTTAGGTGTTATACTGAACCATATAACGCATTTTCCATCAATCTAAAGAACCAGCTCACCTCGCAATAGAGTTCTTCTGTTGTTATTGTCTTCTTGTATTGTTCTATTGTTATTGACCTGGAATCGTAACACTAGCAGAACCCTTCCCAGTGGCCTATAAAACCATTTTCCAACAGGATCCATAGAGAACCATATACAATACTTTTTTTCATCAATCTGAGGAACCAGTTTACCGTGCCGTAGGGTTCTTCTATTGTTACTGACTTGACAACGGAACACTAGCGGAACCATTTTGGGTTCCCTATAAGACCATTTTCCAAAAGTATCCATAAAGAACCATACACAATGCAATCTCTGTCAATCTGAAAAAAAAAAAAAAACAGTTCTCCAAGCAATAGGGTTCTTCAGTTGTTATTGTCTTATACTGTTCTATTTTTAATAACTCATCATTGTAACACTAGCAGAACCCTTTTTGGTGCATTTTCCAATAAAATCCATAAAGATCCATACATAACACTTTTTTCATCAATCTGAAGAACCAGTTCATCATGCAGTAGGGTTCTACTATCGTTATTGACTCGACAACAGAACACTAGCGGAACCAATACTGGTTCCTTATATGACCATTTTCAAAAAGCATCCATAAAGAACCATCCACAACACTTTTTTCATCTGAAGAACCAGTTCGTCATGCAGTAGGGTTCTTCTATTGTTACTGACTTGACAACGGAACGCTAGCAGAACCATTTCTGGCTCCTCATAAAACCATTTTCCAAAAGGATCCATAAAGAACCATATACAAAGCATTCTCTGTCAATCTGAAGAACCAGTTCACCATGCGGTAGGGTTCTTCTATCGACATTGACTCGACAACGGAACACTAGCAGAACCATTTCTGGTTCCCTATAAAACCATTTTCCAAAAGGATCCATAAAGAACCATATACAAAGCATTCTCTGTCAATCTGAAGAACCAGTTTACCATGCGGTAGGGTTCTTCTATTGATACTGACTCAACAACCAAACACTAGCAGAACCATTTCTGGTTCCCTATAAGACCATTTTCCAAAAGGATCCACAAAGAACCATACACAATACATTCTCTGTCAATCTGAAGAACCAGTTCTCCAAGCAATAGGGTTCTTCAGTTATTATTGTCTTCTTATATTGTTCTATTTTTAATAACTCAACAGTGTAACACTAGCAGAACCCTTTTTGGTGCTCTATTAAACCATTTTCCAATAGGATCCATAAAGAACCATACATAACAGTTTTTTCATCAATCTGAAGAACCAGTTCATCATGCAGTAGGGTTCTACTATCGTTATTGACTCGACAACAGAACACTAGCGGAACCATTTCTGGTTCCTTATATGACCATTTTCAAAAAGCATCCATAAAGAACCATCCACAACACTTTTTTCATCTGAAGAACCAGTTCGTCATGCAGTAGGGTTCTTCTATTGTTACTGACTTGACAACGGAACGCTAGCAGAACCATTTCTGGCTCCTCATAAAACCATTTTCCAAAAGGATCCATAAAGAACCATATACAAAGCATTCTCTGTCAATCTGAAGAACCAGTTTACCATGCGGTAGGGTTCTTCTATTGATACTGACTCAACAACCAAACACTAGCAGAACCATTTCTGGTTCCCTATAAGACCATTTTCCAAAAGGATCCATAAAGAACCATATACAATACATTCTCTGTCAATCTGAAGAACCAATTCCCCAAGCAATAGGGTTCTTCAGTTATTATTGTCTTCTTATATTGTTCTATTTTTAATAACTCAACAGTGTAACACTAGCAGAACCCTTTTTGGTGCTCTACTAAACCATTTTCCAATAGGATCCATAAAGAACCATCCACAACACTTTTTTCATCTGAAGAACCAGTTCGTCATGCAGTAGGGTTCTTCTATTGTTACTGACTTGACAACGGAACGCTAGCAGAACCATTTCTGGCTCCTCATAAAACCATTTTCCAAAAGGATCCATAAAGAACCATATACAAAGCATTCTCTGTCAATCTGAAGAACCAGTTCACCATGCGGTAGGGTTCTTCTATCGACATTGACTCGACAACGGAACACTAGCAGAACCATTTCTGGTTCCCTATAAAACAATTTTCCAAAAGGATCCACAAAGAACCACACACAATACATTCTCTGTCAATCTGAAGAACCAATTCCCCAAGCAATAGGGTTCTTCAGTTATTATTGTCTTCTTATATTGTTCTATTTTTAATAACTCAACAGTGTAACACTAGCAGAACCCTTTTTGGTGCTCTATTAAACCATTTTCCAATAGGATCCATAAAGAACCATACATAACAGTTTTTTCATCAATCTAAGGAACCAGTTCGTCATGCAGTAGGGTTCTACTATCGTTATTGACTTGATAACAGAACACTAGTAGAACCATTTCTGGTTCCCTGATAGACCATTTTCCAAAAGGATCCATATAGAACCATATACAACACCTTCCCTATCAATCTGAAGAACCATTTCACCATTTCATGGAACCATGGCCTTTACTAAAGAACCTGTCGTTTGCTGCCTATTCATTTATATACACCAAACATTCTGAGGAGACAGCCCCAAACCAAAGCTCCGCCTACTTGGTGTAATCCTGTTGTCTTGGAAACTAAGCCCTGTTGCCCATTAATTGACGCAGTACATCTGATAACTGTACTTAATAAAGCAATAAGCAGCAGCGTGATAATGAATAATTAACTAATGATAGAATAATGATAGAACTTATATTATTATTTTCTGTTCTATTTATCATTAATAAATACATGTAATATCACAGTTAATCATTAAATAACAATTGCATTTTAATAGTAATTAAACTAATGTGACTAATTATATTAAAATGAATATTAATTAATTATTATAAAAACTAATCAGCAGGTGGGACAATAATAACCACGCACTATTGAACAATCTATTCAATGCTATTATAATATGTAATAAAGTCTTAATTAATAACTTATAACTGAATAAATCCTATAAAAACAGAAATAATAGACATAGCGTTATTTAGTCAGTACCTAAAGACTCATATTAATCTTAAATCATTGTTTAAGCATTAATTATTATAACCGCTGAAGGACTTATTGGGAAACTCTTCAGACAGACGTATGACTGAGTCGTTGATTCTGCTGCTGGAGGATTCCTACCCCCCGGGTGTTTTGTTCAACCTAATCAGCTCTCAGTCTCCCAAAAGGGTCTTAGAAGTTAAGATGGTCTTTCAGAATGCTGAAAGATGCCAGTGCTGAGATAAGACCCCTAGGGGAAGGCTGAGATGGGTGTACAGGCTCCATGGATCTCTTACATTTACAGCATGTATCTGACGTCTCATCCAGAGCGCCTTACAAGGTTAGTCATATTACAGGTGGACCAGTGTAGTGTTAGGAGCCCTGCCCAACTCTTATTGGTGTAGCACAGCGTAGTCACCCAGACCGGGATTCGAAGCCCCAGTCTCCTACATGTGGTGGTGACTCTCTGGCGGGTAGCGGTGTTATCCACTGAGCTACACCAACCCCTAAAGACACCTGTCCATTTACGGCATGTAGCTGACGTCTTATCCAGAGCGACTTACAAGCTTAGTCATATTACAGGGAGGCCAGTGTGGTGTTAGGAGTCTTGCCCAAGGACTCTAATTGGGGTATCATAGCATAGTCACCCAGGCTGGGATCGGAACCCCAGACTCCCGCATGTGGTGGTGGCTCCGCTGAGCTACACCAACCGCACCTTCTACACCTTCCTCTTCTCTACAGGAAGCATTTGTTTACACTTGATGGCTGCACCGCGCAGGACCATTATGACGACTGTCCTTAACACCACGTCACCGTCACCAAAGACTGCAGTGGTGTCGTACCAGACTGTCATGGAGTGACTCAGAATGGCAGCGGGTCATCTTCAGTGACGAGTCCCGCTTTAGTCTTGGTGGAGACGACCAACGAATGCGTGTGTGGAGGCACCGTGGTCAGCACCAAGATGGACGGTTTGTTGTCACACATCCAGAAGGCCTGGTGTAACCGCACCTCCATCCCTACCGCACCATCTGCAGGAACTGTGTGAGGATGTTCAAGCTGCATGGGATGGATTATCACAGGACACCATTAGGAACCTCACCAGCTCCATCCCGAGACGTCTGGCGTGTTGGGTTAGTAAACACGGCGGCCCGACGCCATACTGAGAGACAGACTTCTGTATGTGTAGCTCAATAAATATTGATCATATCAGTCTAAATTCATCATCAGTTATTGATCCTGGCCACCTTTATCTTCCTTCCCAACACCACCGCACTCCCACACCTCCTCCTGGGTGCAGCTGTTCTTTTAATGATGAGTGTATACGCAATCCAGTTGGCATCTAGATCTGTTCGTCACAGCTGGTGTCTATTAAAGTTCTTCATGAGAAACGACATAGCATTTCACTCTCTCAACGAGCCCCCGACGGCCAGTCCCTCCCTGAGGGGTACTGTTAAGCATGGTTAAAGCCCAACCCCAGCAACAATGTAGCAAGCCTGGTCTCTTACCTCCTGTACCTCAGTCCTGCTGCATGGCTGTGAGCCTGTCCCCGAGTCGTGTGTGAGTGAGGCTGTGCTAAAGAGGGTGGTCTGGTGCTGCAGCATGGCCCCCTGAAATGATTTCCAGGAAAGCCAGACACTCTACAGAAAACTGGATCTTTCTCTTTCACTTTCCTTTTAGCCAAGACTCTCTCAGACACGCTGTCCAGGCTCACTGGGCTCATTACATCACCCCTTTAAAAGCTGTTCCCAAACAAACCATGGCCATTTAAAGCTACCCTGTATATCTTGTGCACATTCCACGAGGAAGTGGCTTGGCACAAACGTTCCACTGACTTACACTGGAAGTAAACTAAAGTTTTTGCATGGGGAAATGGTTTGGTTCTTCAGACGAATGGAGAACATGTTGTACAGTATATGGGTTCTTCTGTTGTTACAACGTCAAGCATGTTACAATAGAAAAACCATGGAACACGCTTTCCATCACTCTGAAGAACCAGGTCACCATGCAGTAGGGTTCTTCTATTGGTCCTGCCAGCTTATATTGTTCTATTATTATTTTCCTCACCTCGTGGTTTGGTTCTTCAGATTGATGGAGAACGTGTCGCAGAGGATATGGTTCCACAGAGCTCCAAGAAAGGGTACTTCTTATTACAACGTCAAGCTTGTTACAATAGAAAACCCTGTTTAGGTGTTATATGGAACCATACAACACATTTTCCATCAATCTAAAGAACCAGCTCGCCTTGCAGTAGGGTTCTTCAGTTGATATTGTCTTCGTGTATGGTTCTGTTGTTATTGACTTGGAATCGTAACGCTAGCAGAACCCTTCCAAGTGCCCTATAAAACCATTTCCCAACAGGATCCATAAAGAACCATATATCATCAATCTGAAGAACCAGTTTACCGTGCCGTAGGGTTCTTCTATTGTTATTGACTTGACAACGGAACACTAGCGGAACCTTTTCTGGTTCCCTAAAAGACCATTTTCCAAAAGGATCCATAAAGAACCATACACAACACATTCTCTGTCAATCTGAAAAAACAGTTCTCCAAGCCATAGGGTTCTTCAATGGTTATTGTCTTTTAATATTGTTCTATTGTTAATAACTCAACATTGTAACACTAGCAGAACCCTTTTTGGTGCTCTATTAAACAACTTTCCAATAGGATCCATAAAGAACCATACACAACAGTTTTTTCATCAATCTGAGAAACCAGTTCTTCATGCGGTAGGGTTCTACTATCGTTATTGACTCGACAACAGAACACTAGCGGAACCATTTCTGGTTCCTTATAAGACCATTTTCCAAAAGGATCCATAAAGAACCATATACAATACTTTTTTTCATCAATCTGAAGAACCAGTTTACTGTGCCGTAGGGTTCTTCTATTGTTATTGACTTGACAACGGAACACTAGCGGAACCATTTCTGGTTCCCTAAAAGACCATTTTCCAAAAGGATCCATAAAGAACCATACACAACACATTTTTCATCAATCTGAGGAACCAGTTCATCATGCAATAGGGTTCTACTATCGTTATTGACTCAACAACAGAACACTAGCGGAACCATTTCTGGTTCCTTATAAGACCGTTTTCAAAAAGGATCCATAAAGAACCATCTACAACACTTTTTCATCTGAAGAACCAGTCGTCATGCAGTAGGGTTCTTCTATCGATATTGACTCGACAACCAAACACCAGAGGAACCATTTCTGGCTCCTCATAAGACCATTTTCCAAAAGGATCCATAAAGAACCACATAGAGCCCCCAACGTGACACGGTAAACCATTCCATTAACTTACATTGGAAGTAAACTTTGTCTTTTCCATCTCCTTATACGTCGTCATTTTGAAGGTACAAGGTTTTGTTCGGACTGATTTGGGGGATGTGTACTATATCGTCGCTGTCTGAAGAAAAACGTATCTCCAAAATGTCAACTTTACAGGGGAGGGCAAAAACCTGGCTAAATCTGAATGTAAGTCAATGGAACTAGAAGTTTTCCCAAGCATGATTTGGACATTTCTGGTGCTCCATTCATCATGAAATGTCCACCCAAGGTAAACAGCAGCACATGTGATCAAATGATGCCCAAAAAAAAAAAAAAGTCGGCCAACTTAAAGATACATGGTTTCCACTGGACAGTGACGATATTCATTTTTAATTTCCTAATTTTGTTCATTCTGGCTGTAGGAGTGTCAGTGCCCCTTTAAAACCAGACTACCCTTAAACCAGCGCTTATGAATGGTTTATAAATAGTTTATTAGGCATTAATAAACTGTTATAACACATTCATAACAAAAACACTAAACTGAGAATCTTCCACCAACCAGAACAATCCAGTCAACATCCAGTCATCCTAATAAAGGACTAGAGGATGACCAACACTGCACTGTGCAGCAGCAGATGAGCTATCGTCTCTGACTGTCCATCTACAAGGTGGACCAGCAAGGTAGGAGTGTCTAATGGAGTGGACAGTGAGTGGACACAGTGTCTAAACACTCCAGCAGCACTGCTGGGTCTGATCCACTCACACCAGCACCACACACACTAACACACCACCACCACGTCAGGGTCACTGCAGTGCTGAGAATGACCCACCACCCACATCATACCTGCTCTGTGGTGGTCCTGTGGGGGTCCTGACCATTGAAGAACAGGGTAATACAGTATACAGAGAAACAGATGGACTACAGTCTGGACCTGTACACCTACAGAGTGTCCTGTATGGTCAGTGAGTGTAGATACAAGGAGGTGTACCTAATGTAGTGGCGGGTGGGTGTATATGTAGTCATTCTAATACACTGTGTTATATGTGACCACTAGCTGTAGATCTTGGTTGGGAATGGCTGGGAATGACAGAGCTCTGGTTTATACTGTGGAGTATCAGCTTACCTTGCCTCTCTATTCCTCTCTGACAGCGCTTCACCCTGGAGCACCGATTTCACTGGGACTTCCTTCTGCCCGAGAGCAGCCGAGGGATTTGCCACATTGGGAGTTTTCAGGTAAATTCCAATCACTGACTGATTCACTGAGTGATTCACCGCTCATTCCACTCTCCCCTCCGCCGCTGCACACTCCGACATGTCAGCGCAGCCTTTCAGCATGCAGGAGAACAGGTGTGGGAGGGTGAGCTTTAATCTAATCCAGCGTTACAGAACTGGGGTGAGGCCTGAAGCCTGTCTGGCTAATTTAGAGCCTTAAAGCCCCGGTCTGGCTTTCCTCACAAAGTGCAAGTGATCTATCATCTACAGATACTGGCCTTCCACAGAAAACGTGGAGAGGCCCCTTTCAGATATTCAGCTTCTAAACTGTGGAGCTCTGTCGTCGTATATGTGTTGTAAAGCACAACAAGAGGGCATACACACACACACACACACAAATACACACACTCACACACACACACACACACACACAAATACACACATACACACACACACACACACACACACAAATACACACATACACACACTCACACACACACACACACACACACACACACACACACACACACACACACACACACACACACACACACACACACACACACACACACACACACAAATACACACATACACACACACACACACACACACACACACACACACACAAATACACACATACACACATTCACACACACACACACACACACACTCACACACACGTATGTGTGTGTGTATATATACACACACACATACACACATACAAACATACATACACATGCATACAGACACACACACACATTCACGCATACACACACACAATCATATATACACACAAATACTCACAACCATATATTGACACATACACACTCACATATACACACACACACATATACACACAAACACACACATATACACACAACCGTATATACACACATACACACACACATACACACACACACACACACACCTATACACACACACACATATACACACACATACACACACCTATATATATATATATATATATATATATATATATATATATATATATATGGGTATATATGCATATAAAAGTATAGCACACTTTTCATAAAGCGACATATATATACACCTCTGGGAAACTATTTAAGACCACCTCAAACTGATGATAAATTAAATCTCTCTAGTTTCACGATTAACGCATAGGTGTTTGACCACAGTGAGGAGTGTTGGTTCATTCCATACACTACTGGAAACATGTCTCTCAAATTCCAGATCAGATACTGTACTTTAGATCTGTTTATTTAGAAAATCACTAACGGCCAAAATAACAGAAACGCCTCCAGACCCCTGTTTCAAACCATCCTCCCTGTGCATTTTGCCCAACCGCTGCTCACCATTCTTTCTGGAGGTCACCTGGTGTCACCTTACGCTGGTTAAGTGTCATTGGTATGAGGTTGAGGTCATCACGGTCAGTAAAGACTGGTTTTGGCCCTCTGCCAGGCTGTAGCGCTAGTGTTGCTACTTGACACTCACAGTATCTACTAGTAGAGCTAGAACTGAACCCCCTGTTCCTCATAGAGAACCTTTCTCCTCAGCCCTGTTGGTTTGTAGGTGTAGCTGACCACCTAATCAGCATCTCATTAGGTAGAATCAGGTGTGTCAGTGAAGGAGCTCTCTTCCGAACGGCTGCTGTACAGTACATGCTGCACACTTTTCATAAAGCTCTGCATAATTCGAACTATGTCATGTATAGATGTAGCCACTGCAGCTGAGTTTGGATTATGAAATCTCCTACCTTCCTCTCCTGATCATATCCAGATGTGGCTTCTTCCCGAGCTCTCTGTTCCCAGGGCTGAGAAACACAGCACTGAAGAGGGAGGCGTACTAACCCTTCGGCTTTATCCTCTCTCACAGACACAGAGTGGGGTTTTCCTGGACATGAGTGGTCCTGGAAAACAAGGGTCTTTCCGTTTCCTGCCAAGGAGAATGTGAGTGGAATCCCTTCCACCCTGAGGAAATGATACTGGATGAATGAATTTGCACCTTATCTAGATCTCCTATAACACTTTCCCCGAACACGGCCGCATGACGCAGACATGCCATCAACATGCTAATGCTAATGTCATGTGATCCTTACAGAGCAGTGTTCAAATACAGTGTCACTGCTGTTTCATTGCCCCGGTTACTTTCTCTTTCACTCTCCTCGTCTATAGCAGCCTATAGCAGGGGAGGCTCAATATTGGTTCTGACCACCCTGGAAAGTCCATAGCCATTTCCGGGGCTAAACCACAGATGGGCCGTTTGTGGACCCCCATATACAGTATGTGGGTGTTACAGGGTCTTTCTTGCAAACCGCCATCTTCATATTCCGGTTGTCAGCTGTTTATATACACTGCTCAGTGAAGATAGCTAGCTTTAGCTAGCAGGCTCTACATTAGCCTACTAGCTAGCCTTGGCTCTGCATGAGCTAGCTCATCTCATAGCTAGCATGACGGCCCATATCTAAGTAACAGGTGTGTGGGAACCGATCTCTCCATGGTGGTAGACCTTCAGCACGGAACTTGTTCACCCCTGCTGTACACAGGAGAACCTTAATTTTAGGCTTGGGCCTTAAAACGGTTCAGTAAACTCTCAAGTAACTTACAGTAGTGGTTTAGCATCAGTCTAGCCAAACGTCTCAGAGGCGGATTAGTACTACACTGCAAAAATGAGCTCTTGGCAAGTAAATTGATCTTATATCTGATTAATATATCTCAAAATTCTCACTCAGAGACTTTGTTACTAAGCCAGTTTTTCAATTTTGGCAGATATATGTCCTGTTACAAGCAAATTTCATAAATTAAGCACAGTCATCTCTATTTGCAGTGTATCTATGTGATATATTTTACATTTCTAATTTTAAGATTGTTTTACGCTCATTGTTTTACCTGTTTCTAAATATGTTTAATTGTTTAAAGTGATTTTAGTAAATCCAACTACATATATTGGCATATATTTTGGCCTGCTTCTTAAGGAAGTTTCTTAAAATAAGCTAAATTATTTGCCAGTGTAGTTGGAAAATTTGTCTTAAATTTAAAACAAGGTAAAATATCTAAAAAGTAAAAAAAAAAATTAAAAACCAACAAATTTTTAAAATGAGAAATATTACATATATCAACTAAATATAAATCATTTCCTGGGCATCTGGGATGTGCTGTAGTTTTGAGTCATGGCAGATAAGATCTGTGGTTTGTACCAAGTATGAATCTGTAATGTCTAACTGAGGCCAGCAGGTACAATGGAGCCAATTCCTTAATCCTGAAGTTCATAACAACCCTCCTGATATCCACAAGACCGGATGTGAAGTCTCCTCCCTCGTTCCAGCATTGTTGCGTCATGTATGTGTTACGCATTGTTATTGTGTGGACATGTGCCACCTGTCACATCATGCGTATATAAACATCAGTGTATGTGGGAAGCTTACACAGAGCCTTTTGAGTCACCCACATGTTACAGTAGCGGACCTCCTCTGGTAAAATGGATGTGGCTCAAACATGGCTCGATAAAGACAGGGCTTCTTAACCAGCATAAACAAAACAAACAAACAGACGATACACATTAGGTGTTATCATTACCACAGATCTGTTCACAGAACACACACGTTCAGAGTCAACAGGCCAGTCACGTTTACAGCTAATTGCCCGTATATATAAATAGTTAAAATGCATTTATGTGCACTTTAAATATTAAAAAAAAAAATCTGCAGATTAATAATATTACATATACACACACACACACATACATATATTGCTGAAACTGGACTAACTATTGCGATTTTCAGGTATTGCAAGGCTGCTATGCATGTATCACATTGGCTACATGTATCTGTCTGTCTATCAATCTATCTATCCACCTATCTATCTATCTATCTATCTATCTATCTATCTATCTATCTATCTATCTGTCTATCTATCTGTCTATCTATCTATCTATCTATCTATCTGTCTATCTGTCTATCTATCTATCTATCTATCTATCTATCTATCTATCTGTCTGTCTATCTATCTATCTATCTATCTATCTATATAATTTAACAAAAATACATTATATTTATTTTATTATAATATATATATATATATATAATATATAAAATTTAATATAATATATCATATATATATATATTAGTTATATGTAATTTTATCAAATGAATTTACTAAATTTACATAAACTGAATGAACACTACTGCTTTCTGTTTTTTTGTGTTGTACTTTGCATTAAGCCCTGCAGTACAGCAGTGAAACTGTGTTTCAAATAAACAAAAGAGCTGACCTAAAGAGCAGCTTGCATGAACAAGCTTTAAATATCGAACATCAGAATTCCTTAATGAGCTGGAGGAGGTGTGTTAGACTGAGGTCACTGGGTCAGAGGTGGACCTGAAGGAAGGCAGATCTGAGAGAGAAGGGTATTTGTAAGTTTTAAAACTTGAAAAATGATTCTGTAAAGAAACATCCACTGAAAGGTCATTGCTAGGGCGTAGCACGCCATTGTGCTTTATGGCACCATTAGTCCTAACAGTGCACCTGTGCAAAGTTAGAAAGGAGGAGGCCTTTGAGGAGGCATCCCAGATTTCCTACTGACAGTCTGAATTAGGGTTGGAATGGTGACTGTTTCGCTCAGTGATTTATCAGCTGATCTGTTTTCATGTCTTGAGGCATGTTTAGAAAGCAGATCCAGAGCTGTGGCATCTCATTTTCAAATTGACATGATGTTAAACCATCCCAAGGTCTTACAAAAACAGCCCCCTTCCTAGGGACTTAAAGCTGTGGATGATTTCAATATTACTGAACATTCAATCTAAGGTTTCAAATGGAGGTTCACCACCTTTGGAAACTCATTGTCCTCTTGGGGGTGGTTGGGGGACTCCACCTCATTGCAATGGTTCTCCTGCTGGTCTTAGTGATGAAGGCCCATAGCATGCTAGGAGACATATAAGTGGTAAAGCTAGGACTTGGATCTTTGCCAGAGCTCAGAAACTGTTTGTTCATTTATTCTCAAGATGAAGAAAGGATATGTATGGTAGCGATAAGTATGTCCCAACCACCTGGGAAACCATATCAGCCACATAGAAACCACCTGGGATAGCACAGCAATCCCCTAACAACCACCTTTGATACCAAATCAGCCACCTAGCAACCACATGGGATACCATATCAACCATCTAGCAAACAACTAGCGATTCCCAGGGCTCCCATATTAACCACCTGGGATAGCACATCAATCCCCTAACAACCACCTGGGATACCATAAAAACCTAAGAACATCCCCTATTACCATACAAACCACCTAGCAACCACCTGAAATACCATATTAACCACCCAGCAACCACCTGAAAAGCCATATCAACCATCTAGCAATTACCTGGAATAGCAGATCAAACACCTAGTGATCCCCTGGGATACCATATCGACCACCTGGGATAGCAAAGCAATCCCCTAAGAACCTCCCAGCATACCATATCCACCACCTAGCAAAGGCCTGGAATAGCACAGCAATCCCCTAACAACCACCTGGGATACCATATCAACCAGCTAACAACCCCCTGGGATAACATATCAACCACCTAGCAACACCATAGCAACTCAGACCATGTAAGCTGAATAATCACACTGTAATCTGAAGCATCAAAACTTCATTAATTTTTTTATTTCTTAATGTTTTAGTTGAAATGAAAGACGTCCAGATTGTCCAGATGTGATCTCAGACCTGCTGAACCCCACTGTACCTGGATAGATCTGCCATGCTCATCATTACTGCCCGGGACTTTCTGAAACCCAGACACTGATAAACGGCATCTGTCTAACCACTCCCTCATCCCAGAAACCTACGGCAACAACAGGAGCCCGAGGACATCCCGGCAAACTGGATGTCAGAAAGAGGAGGATGTAATTAGCAAGCAAAACAAGTCCATAACCGTTCCTGCCTCAATAATGGGGTCTGCCAGCAAACGAGTGTACAGTCTAGAGTCTGATTAAACAATAGAAGGCTCAAAGGAAAGCCCCCCATAACCTGCCCACCAAGGGAAGTACCAGACACCTTCATTTGGGCTGATGCAGGTGGGGGAATTACAGAGTGGAGATGCTTCAGTGCATGATGAGGATACAAGAGCCTACACGTCTCTGAGTCTACAGCTTACGGTATGAGTGTTATTCCTGACAGAGGAACAGCTCCTCATGGCTATGGATGCTAACACGATGCTGTAGGACAACCAGCGTTCATAAAGAAGCAAGGATCTGCACCCAGAAGGAGATGTGGGAGTGCGGTGGTGTTGGGAAGGTTACCAGGATCAATAACTGATGATAAATTCAGACTGATATGATCAATATTTATTGAGCTACACATACAGAAGTCTGTCTCTCAGAATGGTGCGGGCCGCCATGTTTGTTAACCCAACACGCCAGACGCTCGGTATGGAGCTGTAGAGGTTCCTAATGGTGTCCTGTGATAATCCATCCTATGCAGCTTGAATATTCTCACACAGTTCCTGCAGATGGTGCGGTAGGGGTGGAGGTGGAGGGACACCAGGCCTTCTGGACGTCTGACGTGCCTCCACACACGGATTCGTTGGGCGTCTCCACCAAGACTAAAGCGGGACTCGTCACTGAAGATGACCCGCTGCCATTCTGAGTCACTCCATGACAGTCTGGTACGACACCACTGCAGTCTTTGGTGACGGTGACGTGGTGTTAAGGACAGTCGTGGTAACGGTCTGTGTGCATGTAGTCCTGCGTGGTGCAGCCGTCTGCTAATGGTGCTGCAACAACAGGATGACTCATGGAGGACACCACTGCTCGCTGGATGTCTACAACCGTGGCTGTTGGGTCGGTCAGTTGCAGAGATAAGGACCAGCCTTGGTTACATCTCACTATGCCAAATCTACCCGCCGATTTCATTCCTGTCGGTTGATTCCTTCTGGGTACAGCTATGTTTTTGAACATGACCGTATCTTAAAATTCAAAGCTGATTTAATTTTTTCTTGTTTTAATGAATTTGAATAAATTTTAGTAACTATATTGCTAAATAATTTGGCCTGTTTCAAGCCAATGTCTTTTAACAAGCAATATAGACATACCTGTGTTGCTGAGGTGAAGGACACTAGGAAGCTGGTGCTCCCAGAATTTTTTTTTTGACAAAACAAAAAACATAATTATTATATAATTGTAACTTTTTAAAAATATAATGTCATAAAAAATGTGCTTATTGCCTGACTATAATACAAAAATGTATATTTAGAAAATAGATTTATGAAAAATATTTATTTCGGGAAGACAGGATCACCTCCTGATTTGGGTTCAGGCCAACCGGAGCTATCAGATATGTTCGGTATCATTGACTCAAATCTTGATCTTATCTGGTAGGTTGTGCAGGTCACCGACTCGGATCTGATTGGATTCCATTTTGGGCCAGTGAAAACTAAGAGTGCAGAACATAAAACAAAAGCGGGAGAAGAGGGAACCAAAACAAGCGGCAAACAAACAGAACCGAGAACCTACTGCTGGGGATAATTACACTGACGCGGGACCATCAAAGACAACAGTCACCTAGCAACACTGAACAACGAACTAAAGGGGTATGGCACACTCACTGAGGGCTTCAGAACCATTCCAGGTGGAGAACTCGCACCCCTGTTAGCATGTTAGCAGCTCAATTTATACCACAATTTACAGTAAATTTAACTATAAATGATAAAACTTTGTCAATAACAGTCAAGTTTCATTTGTGTTTATATTTTTGTATATATTCATGTTTATTTTTAATTTTTTTCCTGTTTTCCAGCTTTCCAAAGCAGGTACAGCTGCTGTATTAGCTCCACCAAGGATCCTCTGGGTTTGCTAACATGTTAGCAGCTAATGCTAATCCCAGTTTAGTGAATCCTTCACTCTCCAGATGAAGATAAAGTTCCACCAGCACTAGTATACTCCAATAAGAGCTCCAGAGTGTATACTAGGACGGTGTGATGATGTTCTGATCCATATGTTTGGAGTTATGACTCTGTAGAGAGCATTACTACATCAAGAAACCAGCTAGGAGAAGCTAACGCTATTAGCGCTCATGCTAGCAGCCACAGAACGAGTGGTTCTGCTCATATTAACACTCGACAGGGAAAAATAAAAGCTGGGTTTGGTTCTTCAGTGATTCTGTGTAAATGTGTGTGTGTGTGTGTGTGTGTGTGTGTGTGTGCAGAGTAGGGCTGTATATCGGTTCATTGGCTGCCTAAGCTAAGCTAAGCTGCAAGTTAGCTAGCTAGCTAGTTAGCCATGCTAGATGCTTTAGAATGATGAAGTGACCGGAAAAATCATTCATCTCTCTGATTATGATGGTTCTGTCCTACAAGAAGGTAGAAAACATGCTAATGCTAGAACCATAAGCTTAGTTGGTTCCTGTTTGGGTTCTGTTTTTGCAGTGTGTATTTGGGAGGACATTTTTATGAAGTAAATATTTCCTTATTAAAGTACACTGTTCTCAACTGACATACAAAACAGACTCCGAATAGGCACAGCTAGAACTTCACACTTCTTCTTGGTTCCTCCAGGGTTCTTTTAGAAAAAGAGAACAGTTCTGTTTAGAACCATGAGTTGAACATAGAATCATTTCATGGTTCAGTAGTTGTTTGCATGGTGCAATGAGAACTACAATGTGTTTTATTGTTATGGTGGCAAGCTTGTAACAATGTCAGAACCCTTTTTGTGCCAGCTAAAAAAGGTTCTATGTAGAACCTTATACAACACATTGAATTTCCATCAATCTGAAGATTCACTTTGACATGCAAATGATAATGAATTGTCTGTGGTTCTAGTTAGTGCTGATGTCCTTACCAAAGAGAGTTGCACCAAAAAGCGTTCTACTATTGTTACGACTGTCAAGCTTGTAACAATAGCAGAACCCTTCTTGGTTCTGTATAGAACTCTTTTAGGGTTCTATATAGAACCATATGCAACACATTCAATCGGAAGATCTTCTTTTTGAAGATTTAGGTTCCTCTATTGTTCAGACCGTCAAGCAACAATAGAAGAACCCTAAAATCTTCTATGTAGAGAACCATTTAAAGCAAATACCATTATGCAAAGAGTCATCTAAGCATACAAATGGTTCTTTCAGTGTTTAGGGTTCTATGCAATATAGAACCAGTGTCCTTACTGAATAACCCTTTAAGTATTTTCTTTTTTTTTAAAAGTTGCACCAAAGAAAAGTTATATCATGGCTATGATGTCAAGCTTGTAAGAGGAGAACCGTTTTTGGTTGGTGGTACATATAGGGAACCAAAGACAACACGTTTTCCATCAGTCTAAAGAACCGTTACACAGTGCATGCACATGTAGAACCTTTCCTTTTACTAAAGAACCCTTAAAAACCTTTAATTAAACAAAAATACTCATAATAGAATTATAATTACAGTTATAGATTTATGATGGGGAGACAGCATCACCTCCTGATCTAGCCTCAGGCCACCCGGAGCTATCTGATATGTTTGGTTTCATTGACTGACGTCTGGATCTTATCTGGTAGGTCATGCGGGTCAGGGACTCTGATTAGATTCTGTTATAAGCCAGTGAAATCTGAGATTGTGGAACGTAACACAAAAGCGGTTCTATAAGAGACACGACAGGTTTATTTTGATATCTGTGTCTTTCGGTAACGGGAGATTTCATGTTTACATATTTTCGAGTTTGTTTTGTTCAACAGCCGTGAGAGGCAGGTTAGATAGGGAGCAGTTTCCTTGTTTTTAAAGTGTGTGTTTGTTTCGGCTTGCAGAACCTTAGAACCCTTACATTTAGGATCTAGCTTCAGCTAACTACTAGAGAACAGACACCAGTAGTTACACTGTTGTACATGTGTTGTTACTGAGTAATTACACAGTTATCTCTCTCTCTCTCTCTCTCTCTCTCTCTCTCTCTGTCTCTCTCTGTCTCTGTCTCTCTCTCGCTGTCTCTCTCTCTCTCTCTCTCTCTCTCTCTGTCTCTCTCTCTGTCTCTCTCTCTCTCTCTCTGTCTCTCTCTCTCTCTGTCTCTCTCTCTCTGTCTCTCTCTGTCTCTCTCTGTCTCTGTCTCTCTCTCTGTCTCTCTCTCTGTCTCTGTCTCTCTCTCTCTCTCTGTCTCTCTCTCTCTCTCTCTTTCTCTCTCTCTCTCTCTCTCTCTCTCTAGTACTCCCGCTCTGTCTCTCTCTTAGTTCCTTTCTTTACTTCTCATTTTTTCTCTCTTTCTTTCTCTCGTGCAGTCTCTTACTTCTCCCCTCTATCTGTTCCCCTCTATCTGTCTCTCCCCCTGTCTCTCTTCTCTTATCCCTCTTTCTCTCCCTCTCTATCTGTCTCCATTTTCTTTCACTCTCTCTTGTTCTGGTACTATCTGTCATTCTCTAGCAGTCTCTCTCTGTCTCTCTCTCTCTCTTTCTCGCTCTCCCACTCTCTCTCTGGCTCTTTTCTCATCTCCCTCTTTTCTCTCTCTCTCTCTCTCTCTACCCACTCTCTTTCTCATTCTCTTTCTTTGTCTTGTTCTCTCTCTCCCCCCTATCCCCGGCTCTCTTCTTGTCTCCTTCTTTTCTTACCCTCTCTCTCTGTCTCTCTACCGTCTCTCTTTCTGTCTTGTTCTCTCTCTCTGTCTCTCTGTCTGTCTATTTCTACCCTCTCTCCCTCTTGTTCTCTCTCTTTGTCACTCTCTCTCTCTTTCTGTCTCTCTCTCTCTCTGTCTCTGTCTCTCTCTCTCTCTCTCTCTCTCTCTCTCTCTCTCTCTCTCTGTCAGTTGAGTGGCAGCGTGTTAATGATGGTGACGGTGTTAATGGTATCAGGGTGTAATTAGCTGAACGTGGTGCTGAGCTCTGCTGCTTTAGATGGTGTGAAATGGATCAGTCATTAGTGCTGAACGCTGAATGGCTGTTTAAGAGGTTCTAAATGGCCTGACTGGATCACTCACTGCCATCTACACCCTGGAATCACCACCAGCTGTGAATCCGGATCCATATCCGTAGGGCTCTGCATGTAAACAGGCCAGCTGGACACTGCTTGTAACTCAGTGTAATGGGTCATCTGTATACTGGTCATTTGGGAGGAGGGTGCGGGTTGTGGGGGGTGCTTGTCACAGCTACATGACACCTGTAGATATGAATCATATGAACTGGTGGTGAACTGGTTGGTGCTGCCATCCCGCTGCTCTTCATGTTCACTCAGGTTTGTTGAGGGTGGAGCAGAGGGGCGCTGACTCATGTCTGTGTGACCTTCTGGCTCTCCCTGTTAGTCCTGCTGTAGGAGCCAGGCCTGCCGGAGTCACTGCTGCACTCTGTTAACACCGTACAGTGTGTTCAGGTCTTCTGTCAGAGCTAACAGTCTGTCTGTTCTCTCTGTCTGAGCTGAACTGCTGCCCATCCTGTGCGGCCTGATGCTGGTACTACATCTGCTCTGACTGGGAGCCACTGCTGGCCTTTAACCCCCACGGAGCTCCTGGCTGTCCTGCACTGTGGAGGCTTGGCCTGCGTCCTGCTGACCCATCTGATGACCCACCAACATAATTACAGACTAATCAGACTTTTATTATTCTACCCTACAAACAGTATACTCCATTCTAGTACTGTCTTGTATCTGGTATCGAGGAGGATGGGTTCCTCCTTTGAGTCTTGGTTCCTCTCGAGGTTTCTTCCTTCCTAACTGAGGGAGGTTTTCCTCACCTCTGTGGTCCTCGGCTTGCTCACTGGGGGCTCGAACACCAGATTCTTTGTAAAGCTGCTTTGTGACAACATCTGTTGTGAAAAGTGCTATATAAATAAATGTTGACTTGACTTGAAATAGAGACCACCACCGTTCATTCACTCAGCACACCCAACCAGCCCTATGAGCATGGCATGCTTGGGATCGTCAGTGCCAATCAGGTAGCTCTCATCTGGAATGTCTGTAATTAAAATATAAGTTGTGGTCAGGAGAACATAAAGGTTCTCATCTGGAGATCACAAGGACAGTAAGTTGTGATCTCAAGAAAACAGCTTTCATCAAAAGACAGTTAAGGCTTGATCTCAAGGTCGCAGTCTATAATGGTATATCCCATGGCTGCTCTGGGCTTCGGTACTCCAGGGTTCTAGGGCTAATGTTCTTCTCTTTTGTCTTCCCTTCTTCAGTAATGACTGATTTATGGTGTGTTTGGGAGAAGAGCCTGGGAGGGATAAATATTTTAAGTAGCCTTTGGGATTGTTGTGTTAGTGAGTACACAACTGCGGCGAGAACACTGAGGCGCTCTAGTCTGTACAGCCGGCTTTATCACAGTAGGGCCTTTTTAAACACACACCTGCACACACACGCATGCATCTTTCTATAGGTTTTCCTTTCACCAGCGTCTTCCTGGAGAATATGTCATCAGGTAAATCCCACCCGGATCTGAATGAATGGACTCTGGTTTGTTTGTAGTACAAGTAAACACAACTTACAATTTACAGAGCGTCGCTGCTGTTGACACTGTGAGCAGTTTCACCGTGTGCTTGTGAAGGAGTGTGTAGCACTCGGTTCTCTAGTGCCCTGAGAGAGAGGACAGAGTCCCGATGGAGGATCATCGGCATGGCCTACAGTGTCCAGAGCAGCAGTAACAAGTGTTAAAGATGCGCATGTGTTAAATATATGGATGTGTGTTGTTAAAGATGCGCATGTGTTGTTAAAGATGTGCATGTGTGCTGTTAAAGATGCGCATGTGTGCTGTTAAAGATGCGCATGTGTGTTGTTAAAGATGCGCATGTGTGTTGTTAAAGATGCGCATGTGTGTTGAAGATG
Source organism: Prochilodus magdalenae (assembly GCA_024036415.1). Classification (NCBI taxonomy): domain Eukaryota; kingdom Metazoa; phylum Chordata; class Actinopteri; order Characiformes; family Prochilodontidae; genus Prochilodus; species Prochilodus magdalenae. The sequence goes on along the minus strand of JAMWET010001439.1, from coordinate 88,828 downwards.
CGCATGTGTGTTGTTAAAGATGCGCATGTGTGTTGAAGATGCGCATGTGTGTTGTTAAAGATGTGCATGTGTGTGGTTAAAGATGCACATGTGTGTTGTTAAAGATGCGCATGTGTTAAAGATGCACATGTGTGTTGTTAAAGATGTGCATGTGTGTTGAAGATGCACATGTGTGTTGTTGAAGATGCGCATGTGTGTTAAAGATGTGCATGTGTGTGGTTAAAGATGCACATGTGTGTTGTTAAAGATGCGCATGTGTGTTTATAAAGATGCGCATGTGTGTTATTAAAGATGTGCATGTGTGTTGTTAAAGATGCGCATGTGTGTTGTTAAAGATGTGCATGTGTGTTGTTAAAGATGCGCATGTGTGTTGTTAAAGATGCGCATGTGTTAAAGATGCACATGTGTGTTGTTAAAGATGTGCATGTGTGTTGTTAAAGATGCGCATGTGTGTTGTTAAAGAGGCGCATGTGTGTTGTTAAAGATGCGCATGTGTGTTGTTAAAGATGCGCATGTGTGTTTATAAAGATGCGCATGTGTGTTGTTAAAGATGCGCATGTGTGTTGTTAAAGATGCGCATGTGTGTTGTTAAAGATGCGCATGTGTGTTTATAAAGATGCGCATGTGTGTTGTTAAAGATGCGCATGTGTGTTGTTAAAGATGCGCATGTGTGTTGTTAAAGATGCGCATGTGTGTTGTTAAAGATGCGCATGTGTGTTGTTAAAGATGCGCATGTGTGTTGTTAAAGATGCGCATGTGTTAAAGATGCGCATGTGTGTTGTTAAAGATGCGCATGTGTGTTGTTAAAGATGCGCATGTGTGTTGTTAAAGATGCGCATGTGTGTTGTTAAAGATGCGCATGTGTGTTGTTAAAGATGCGCATGTGTGTTGTTACAGATGCGCATGTGTGTTGTTAAAGATGCGCATGTGTGTTGTTAAAGATGCGCATGTGCGTTGTTAAAGATGCGCATGTGTGTTGTTACAGATGCGCATGTGTGTTGTTAAAGATGCGCATGTGTGTTGTTAAAGATGTGCATGTGTTTTGTTAAAGATGCGCATGTGTGTTGTTAAAGATGCGCATGTGTGTTGTTAAAGATGTGCATGTGTGTGGTTAAAGATGCACATGTGTTAAAGATGTGCATGTGTGTTGTTAAAGATGCGCATGTGTGTTGTTAAAGATGTGCATGTGTGTTATTAAAGATGCGCATGTGTGTTGTTAAAGATGCGCATGTGTGTTTATAAAGATGCGCATGTGTGTTGTTAAAGATGTGCATGTGTGTTGTTTAAGATGCGCATGTGTGTGGTTAAAGATGCACATGTGTGTTGTTTAAGATGCACATGTGTGTGGTTAAAGATGCGAGTGTGTTGTTAAAGATGCGCATGTGTTAAAGATGCGCATGTGTGTTGTTAAAGATGCGCATGTGTGTTATTAAAGATGCGCATATGTGTTGTTAAAGATGCGCATGTGTTAAAGATGTGCATGTGTGTTGTTAAAGATGCGCATGTGTGTTTATAAAGATGCGCATGTGTGTTGTTAAAGATGCGCATGTGTGTTTATAAAGATGCGCATGTGTGTTGTTAAAGATGCGCATGTGTTAAAGATGTGCATGTGTGTTGTTAAAGATGCGCATGTGTTAAAGATGTGCATGTGTGTTGTTAAAGATGCGCATGTGTTAAAGATGCGCATGTGTTAAAGATGTGGTGTGTGTTCGTAAAGAGTCTATGTGTGTCTAGATGCCATGCGTCAAGCATGTCGTCTGTTAAACTTGTGCTGTCATTGACAGGATGCGCATGTGTTAAAGTAGGGCACCACTGCTGATTAAGATGCCATCTGTGACTGTTAACAAGATGCGCATGTCTGCGTTAAAGTCGGACTGTAAGTGTTGAGGACACCTCTCTGTGGTTCATGTAGGTCTCCCATATCCTTCATGTCACTGATGCATGCCTGCTTCCATCCACTGCCACCAGTAGCATGCCATGCTAGTATCTGCATGACCGGGTATGTCGCGCAATACTTTGATGAGACCATCCCGCTTCCCGGGGCCCTACAATGCAACCCCTCTCCAACTTTTCCAACTCTTCTCTGAGGCAAACTTCACTAGCAAAGGATGCTGCCAACACAACAGCACGAGTCACCCATAACAGGACGACCTTATAGAGTCGGTCCTGTATGCTGCAAGTCACATGTGTGGTTGAACGTGGAACATGAATCATTAGCATGTCTCACAATGTCAAACCCACGCACCAAGTTTGAGTCCTGTGGGTTCCTCAGCAGCTGTTTCCTGCGTAGTTCAGACCGATGTATAAACTGAGCGACAACCCGCATAACGAGTCGAGGACAATAACGATTAACAGTTGTGATTCAGGGAGAAGAAGGAATCCTGTCCAAGAGCTCCGGCAGAGGGGTTACATAAGCTCTTTGGAATGACATGGCTGGTTTCTGTATGAGCACTGGCAGTCGCTCTGGCAGAACATTCTTGATTTCGTAAGAGCACAATAGATCAAATTCAACAAGAGACGTGTTGGGAGTCAACAAACGCGAGAGTGCTTTCACTCTTTTAACTGTGAGAGTTTAAAACCCAACATGAGTCACAGCCAGAGCTCCGATCCACACACAGCTACATGGGAAACGGCGTGAAACACCATCCATACATTAACACCAGCCCACACCCAGCACACGCACATACGTCCTGTACGGGCTACATATGGAAACTCTATTGTTAGGTCTGGCCTAAGTAGCCATTTCCCCCCCAAAACAAATGACCATCCCAGAACTGGGGCGGCACTGAGGGTTAGAAGGGTCCAAATTCTTTCCACTCCTCTCCACTTGTTAGCACGTCCGGGTCTGAACCTAGGGTGACCACATGTCCACTCTTAGGCCGGACAGTCTGTTTTCTCAACTCCCAGTCTGGCTATACCTGGACGGACGCCTCTTAGTCCTCTTTCCAGGATAGACTATTAATATGTTCACACACTAACAATATCCATGAGTGCCATTGGCTCATGTCTGCGTCAAAGACATGCCTTGCATTTCATTGGTTTAACAAGGTCATGTGACATCGTGGCTTGCAGACTAGGATGAAGGAAGGACTGGGAGATGGAAAACGGGACTGCTCAGCCTAAAATCAGACGTGTGGCCCCCCCTAGTGTGAATGTAGATTTAGCTCTAGCTAGCTATCTCGCCCTTACCTAGCTAACTAGCCTTAGCTAGATAGATTGTTTATATGAGGAGCCTGACGGCTGAAACCCGAAGCTCCATAGCAAGAAACAGTCAATAACACCCACCGATTATTTAAGGGTATTTATTAAGGGTCAGTTCGGCTTTTGTTCGTAAAGGCTAACGATAGCTGGGTTTGCTAACGAGCTAACATTAGAGCCCAGTAGCAGGAAACTTTGTATTTCTTCATTGGTGGAGGAACTGTAACTCTGCTGGACAGTTCCAGACCTCTTCTCTTCTCTTTCCCGTTACAAGGAAAGAGCTGGAATTTGGAGTTTTTTAAACTCAGATCTCAACCAGACCAAGAAACTGGACGTCAAAAGTCAATATTTCACTCCAAAGATAAATATATACCTATCTATTCTTGTTGATTTGTACTTGTATGCTACAGTGGCCGAGAAGTGCAATGCAATTGAATATTTCAGAAAACAAAATTACAAAAATAAAATAAAAAAATTACAAATAAAAGAAATACATTTTAGAAAACAAAATTACAAAATTAAAAACTAATCTGCAAGTCATGAAACACTTATCAGTACTGAAACAATTTTACAAACTGAATTGTGACAGAAAGGGCGAACTCACAGGAAGTGCTTGTTGAGGACCCTTGTCAATCAGAAAGTTTGGCGCTGGTAGTGGGTGGAGTTTGTAATGGTCACGACGCTAAAGCCTATGTTGTCAATTTTGTGCCATGCGTTTGTGGCATAGCTCTAAACATCCAACACTCCACTCACTCTACCTCCATGAAACAGTTTGATTTACAAGGGTCCTTAACAAACACTTCCTGTGTGTTAGACCCACCCTTTCCATTAGAATCCAGAGTTTGTAAAATTGTTTTGGTACTGTTAAAAGTGTTTTTCACGTCTTGTAAAAATTTTTTTGCTTTTGTAATTTTTTCTGAAATGTAAATTTTTTGTTTGCAAATTTGATTTTAGTTTTGAAATTTTGTTTTCTGAAATGTCTTTTTTGTTTGTAAATTTGTTTTTAGTTTTGAATTTTTTTTCTAAAATGTAATTTTTTGTTTGTAAATTTGTTTTTAGTTTTGAAATTTTGTTTTCTGAAATGTATTTTTTTGTTTGTAAATTTGGTTTTAGTTTTGAAATTTTGTTTTCTAAAAATGTCATTTTTTTTGTTTGTAAATTTGGTTTTAGTTTTGAAATTTTGTTTTCTGAAATGTCTTTTTTTTGTAAATTTGGTTTTAGTTTTGAAATTTTGTTTTCTGAAATGTAACTTTTTGGTTTGTAAATTAGTTTTTAGTTTTGAAATTTTGTTTTCTGAAATGTCTTTTTTTGTTTGTAAATTTGTTTTTAGTTTCAGAATTTTGTTTTCTGAAATGTAACTTTTTGGTTTGTAAATTTGGTTTTACTTTTGAAATGTTTTCTGAAATGTCATTTTTTTGTTTGTAAATTTGTTTTTAGTTTTGAAATTTTGTTTTCTGAAATGTCATTTTTTTGTTTGTAAATTTGTTTTTAGTTTTGAAATTTTGTTTTCTGAAATGTCTTTTTTTTTGTTTGTAAGTTCACTCATGCTCAACTAGGAATCAATCAGAACTACAGGCAGGGTCCCTCCCTCTGGAGCCATGCCTTGTAATGTGTGCAGCATGTTGTTCTGCGTAGTCGTGTTGAACAGAGTGCGACGTTCCATGGAATAGACGTCTTCTGGAAGGAGCATATGTGGCTCTAAGATGTCAGTGTACTTTTCTATGTGAATGCTGCATCACAGAAACGTGAATGACCCGACACACTGACCCCATACCATGACAGACCCTGGCTTTTGGACTTGCTCCTGATAATGGTCTGGACGGTCCTTTTTGTCTTTGGTCCGGAGCACAGCGTCCAATTCCTCCCAAGACACCTGGAGTATTGATTCGTCTGACCACAATACTGGTTCCCATAGCATGATCGATCGTCCATCCCAGATGCCTTCGGGCCCAGAGAAGTCGGCGCCGCTTCTGGACAGAGTGAACATGAGGCTTTCTTTGGCCCAGTGAAGGTTTAACTGGTGTGTGCTGCGGCGCTTGGCGAAGGTTTAATCCTAATCCCATATGGTTCTATGGCTTACAGGTGGATGCGGGATCTTGCACTGAACATGAGCACCTGTCATTTGTATCAATCGATCCCTCTAAACTGACCCGGTCCCGTTTGTTCTGAATCTCATGCATGCCTGAATGACAGGGATGATGGATATGGCTGTGCCTACCCGCTCCCTGTGCATATCCGTTAGTGTTATATATGTGTAAGCGATGATGGACAGATTTGGTCAGACAGCTTTGATACATAACGATGAGTTCCCACATGTGTACAAATACAAGCACATTCCCTCTCACACACGTCCACAGGCAGGTTCTCCTCCCGGTTCTCCGCTGTGCTTGTGTAAGTGATTACGGCTCTATAAGCATTCGGCTCGCGTCGCGCTCTCGCGGGTTTACAGCAGCAGTCGGTCCGAGTCACTTCCAATCACATCTGACCAGCGCGGTCTCTACAGTGACCAGGTAACTGATAGAGAGCACAGAGCGTGGTGGAGTTCATCTCTCTCTCTCTCTCTCTCTCCCTCTCCCGCTCTCTCTTTCTAACTCTCTCTCCTTCTCTCTCACTCTCTCCTTCTTTCTCTCTCTTCCCCCCTCTCTCTCTCTCTCTCTCACTCTCTCCTTCTTTCTCTTTCTTTCTCTCTCTTCCCCCCTCTCTCTCTCTCTCACTCACTCTCTCTTTCTTTCTCTCTTCCCCCCTCTCTCTTTTTCTTTCTCTCTCACTCTCTTCTTTCTCTTTCTTTCTCTCTCTCTTCCCCCCTCTCTAACTCTCTCTCTTTCTCTCTCACTCTCTTCCCAATCTCTCTCTCTCTAACTCTCTCTTTCCCCCCTTTCTAACTCTCTCTCTTTCTCTCTCACTCTCTTCTTTTTACTTTCTTGCTCTCTCTCTTCCCCTCTCTCTCTCTCTCTTTCTCTCTCTCTCTCTCACTCTCTTCTTTCTCTTTCTAACTCTCTCTTATCCCCCCTCTCTTTCTTTCTCTCTCTCTTCCCCATCTTTTTCTCTAACTCTCTTTTCCCCCCTCTCTAACTCTCTCTCTTTCTCTCTCCTTCTGTCTCTTTCTTTCTCTCTCTTCCCCTCTCTCTCTCTAACTCTCTCTCTTCCCCTCTCTCACTCTTCTTTTTTCTTTTTCTTTCTCTCTCTTCCACCTCTCGCTCTCTAACTCTCTCACTCTTTCCTTCTTTCTTTTTTTCTCTCTATCTTTTCCCTCTCTCTCTTACTCTCTCTCTTTTTCCACATACTCACTAACTCACTCACTCACTCTCACTCTCACTCTCTCGCCTACCCTCGCTCTCTCTAACTCTCTCTCCCATTCTCTCCCTTACTCTCTCTTTGCCTCTCTTTCTCCCCCTCTCTTTCTTTGTTCTCCGTCTCTCTCTTTTTTCTCTCTCTCCCTCTCTCTGTTTTCTCTCTCTCAGACAGACCCACGGTGCAGCAGATGTCCCCCACTGTGGGGTGTAAACACAGTTATCCGTTGTTGTGTTGTGACTGGAGAAGCTCGCTGTGTGCAGAACTCTGCACGCGCATCTTCGAATACAAAGCCTCCAGTTTGCCACGGCAACAGCACCGGCTCTGAGCTAAACCACACCCACTGGTACAGATGACATGCTTTACCCAGCATGTGAATTAAACCCGCAGTGATCTGGACACGCCGTGCCCATGAGAAGCGTGTGTGCTTTCTGTGCTTCTGTTTTCTTCCCTCCGTGTAGATGTTCCCTTTCTCCCAGGTTGGGTTTGTAAGGGCGGTATTTCCCAGCCTCCTCGCTGCCTCGCTGCCTCACTGCCTTCCTGCTTTATATTTAGTGATGTTGAGAGCTGCCCGCATGTTTCCTGCCTGTCAGGATCTGGTCCTGCCTGGGACTGCCTGGTAAAGGCTGGATTCTGACCCCAAGCTGGCTGCGCTCTGACCTCACGACTGAAGAGTTATGGCTGTAGTTTCTGGAAAGCTCTAACAGGCATGTACATGTGCCTTAAGCTCCCCAGTGTTATTACAGTGCCACTGAAATTAGAGTCAGCATAATATAGAAAATCTTATTTCCTATTATCATAAACCCTGATAAAGCTCCCGACTTGTTAAACATCCTCTTGATTTAGACCACATATTTCCTTCTCCTCACTCCGAATGTTCATGTCCACTTGGGTGATCAGATAACGGGGAAACTCTGGCCTACAAGAGCTAAACAGCAAATCAGATTTCTGCTTTACAGCCAGCCAGAAAACATAAACACTACTTACACCAACACGCTACTTACAGCACACTAACACATTACACTTACTGAGTTACTGTACACCAACACGCTACTTACAGCACACTAACACATTACACTTACTGAGTTACCGTACACCAGCACGCTACTTACAGCACACTAACACATTACACTTACTGAGTTACTGTACACCAACACGCTACTTACAGCACACTAACACATTACACTTACTGAGTTACTGTACACCAACACACTACTTACAGCACACTAACACATTACACTTACTGAGTTACTGTACACCAACACGCTACTTACAGCACACTAACACATTACACTTACTGAGATTTGACTGCTACACCCAACACACTACTTACAGCACACTAACACATTACACTTACTGAGTTACTGTACACCAACACTGACTACTACTTACAGCCACACTAACACATTACACTTACTGAGTTACCGCTGTACACCAACACACTACTTAACAGTACACTAACACATTACACTTACTGAGTTACTGTACACCACACGCTACTTACAGTACAACTAACACATTACACTTACTGAGGGTTACTGTACACCAACCCACTACTTACAGCACACTAACACATTACACTTACTGAGTTAATGTACCACCAAACACACTACTTTACAGTACACTAACACATTACACTTACTACCCGAGTTACTGCCACACCAACACACTACTTACAGCACACTAACACATTACACTTACTGAGTTACTGGTTACACCAACACGCTACTTACAGCACACACCTAACACATTACACTTACTGAGTTACTGTACCACCAACACGCTACTTACAGCACACTAACACATTACACTTACTGAGTTACTGTACACCAACAACACTACTTACAGTACACTAACACATTACACTTACTGAGTTACTGTACACACAACACACTACTACTTACCAGCAACACTAACACCACATTACACCTTTACTGAGTTTACTGTACACAACACCCACACACTACTTACAGCACACACTAACACATTAACACTTACTGAGTTAGTTACTGAAACACCAACACACTACTTACAGTACACTAACACATTACACATACTGACCTGAGTTACTGTACACCAAACACACTACTTACAGCACACTACACTAACACATTACACCTTACTGAGTTACTGTACAACCAACACGCTACTTACAGCACACTAACACATTACACTTACTGAGTTACTGTACACCAACACACTACTTACAGCTCACACACATCAACACATTACACTTACTGGAGTTACCGTACACACCAACCAACTACTTACAGCACACTAACCTACACATTACACTTACTGAGTTACCGTACAACCAACCAACACTACTTACAGCACACTAACACATTACACTTACTGAAGTTACTACCGTACACACAAACACACTGCTACTTAACAGCACACTAACACACATTACACTTACTGAGTTACTGTTACACCAACACACTACTTACAGCACACTAACACATTACACTTACTGAGTTTTACACTGTACACCAACACACTACTTACAGTACACTAACAACATTAACACTTACTGAGTTACTGTTACACCAACACGCTACTTACACTACACTAACACATTACACTTACTGAGTTACACCGTACACCAACACACGCTACTTACAGCACACTAACCGCATTACACTTACTGAGTTACTGTACACCAACACACTACTTACAGCACACTAACACATTACACTTACTGACTTACTGAGTTACTGTACCCCAACATGGCTACTTACAGCACACTAACACATTACACTTACTGAGTTACTGTACACATAACACAACTACATACAGCACACTAACACATTACACTTACTGAGTTTACCCACCGTACACCAACACACTACTTACAGCACACTAACGCATTACACACTTACTGAGTTACTGTACACCAACACACACTACTTACAGCACACTAACACATTTACACTTACTGAGTTTACCGTACACCAACACACTACTTACAGCACACTAACGCATAACACTTACTGAGTTACTGTACACCAACACACTACTTACAGCACACTAACACATTACACTTACTGAGTTACTGTACACCAACATGCTACTTACAGCACACTAACACATTACACTTACTGAGTTACCGTACACCAACACACTACATACAGCACACTAACACATTACACTTACTGAGTTACTGTACACCAACATGCTACTTACAGTACACTAACACATTACACTTACTGAGTTACTGTACACCAACACACTACTTACAGTACACTAACACATTACACTTACTGAGTACTAACTGAACGTCTTCCTGCTAGAACCTGTGCTAGTCTTTATTTCGTAGGCTGATGGATGTAATATGACGTAACACTGTGGCTCTGGTTAGCTCAGCTCTGCTAATAGGCTGTTTTCACTGAGTCATTATTTCAATGAACTAGAGAATGTCTTTAGGCTACTCTACAACGCTCTGCGTACACGGTGGCTTTGCTCCGCCGACAAGCAAAACAAGGCTGAATCAATACGGCGCCTCAGTGCCACACTGCCTCTCTCTCGCTGCCACTTAGCTGGTAGTATATGGTGTCTTCACATGGCTGGGATGTAAAAGGGCTCAGGCTTGGGCTGCCTGTCGCCTTGATGGTGATGCATGGCTTTAATTACGTCAGCCCGCTCCTCGCTGCTCCGTACTCCCGCAGCCGTGCACCCACTCCTGTGCCGAAGCAATTTGTTCCACTTACGTCAACGAGATGTCTCTCTACTGAGCCGTCTCGAGCTGTTACAGCACAGTGTCAGAGTGTAATCAACCCATAGCTGACGACTCTGGTGGCTATATCGTGACCCGTGCATTCAAAAGTTTGTACGTCCCTGGTGATTTTAACAGGTAGCTTTAGCATCGAGGAAGACATGGAGAACATGGAACTTGAGTCACTAGGGCAGGTCACCTCTAGCCATGCTGCTTTACTGGCTGGTAGACTAACACCCAGTACCAAGCTCCAAAGTCCCAAGTGAATCTGAGCACAGCGTCCTCCTCCCCAGTGTGGTGGAACTCCTCAAACCATCGGGGGTGGTGACAACAGCAGCTCTTGGACACTGATTGGTCGGACACCAGCCATCTCCGCTGGGCTTGGATTCCTGTCATTTCATCTTTGAGTTTGTGGACACACCATTCCTCACCCATCAACTGAGGCCCTCACAGTCCTGAGTGAAACTGAGCACAGCATCCTCCTCCCCAGTGCGGTGGAACTCCTCGAGCCACTGGGGATGGTGGCAACAGCGACGGCACAGCCTTGGCCCCTATCTGTTTGGTCCTTGATGGAGATCTTTGTCAAGCTGCAAGCCATCTCCATAGATCCCGACTTTCATCTTAGAGTTTGTGGATGCAATATACCTCACCAGTCACCTGGGGGCACTATGCCACTTCTGACACCAGAGTAGAACGGATGTAGAAGATGACTGAAACATAAAACGTTAAGTGAGGCCTCCTTTATAGAGGTAACTGGTTGGCATTAACACCCAGTACCCAACCCCACAGTCCCAAGCAAAATTGAGGACTGCATCCTCCCTCCCAGGGTGGTGGCACTCCCTTCACCGCTGTCCGTTTGGTTGGCTGAGCCCTTAATGCTGCTTGTGTAGGCTAGAGCCCCAACTCCCTGCCTACTCAGGGCCCTACGCATTGCTAGTGTGCCCCAGTCCACCCTGCCATTCCACCATGCCGCTCCACAGGCATGTCCTCATGGCTGGCTACTCCCCGGGCATCCTTGCCGGTCCTTCAGACGGCTCTGCTGATCATTTCCACTGTGCTGCATCCTCTGCAGTCTTTCCATCCTCAACAAGCTGCTAGCATCTCTGAAGTTCCCGACCGGACTCAGACAGCAGTTTTTGGAAGTGTCATTCCTTATCAGTCAGCTAGGGGGCGCAATCCCACCTCTGACGCCATAGTGGAGTCAGCGTAGAAGAAGACGCAGCCCAGATGAAACTGTGTTCAGTGGCTGCACGGGCCAGGAAGGAGGCAAGTCACTTCTAGCTACCCTGTTTCACTGGCTGGTGAACAATAACATCCCAAACCAGCCCCACACGGGCGGAGAGTGACACATCAACACCCTAACACATCTTTAAGTTGACAATAGCAACTTATTCACACATCCAAGTCTCGCCTAGCCCAGCCACCATCTCTCCTGAGAGCCAGAAGATTCAAATACTGGATATCCCAACAAAACATCAGGGCATCCGGGCTTTTAATCTGATGCAGATACAGGAAGTGAGTGAAGGGAATGCAGCTGTGGCCTGGGAGCTGCTGCATTCTGGAGGACCTGGATGAAGCCTTGAGATAACATTTACATTTACATTTAAGGCCTTTAGTAGACGCTCCTATCCAGAGCGACCTACAACCGTGCTTAGTGTTCTGTTGGATAATATTCCAGCTAGTACAGGAAGATTAGAGCCTAGAACTCACCATGAGCTCAGACACTGCCCGGACAGGGGGCCAGTACTGATACCTAGAGAGATCAATACACAGACATACATAGAGCAAAAGTGCACTACCTGGCAACCCCAGCCCATCACTCATACCTATAGAGAAGTAAAGGTCATAATAAGTGCAACACAAGTACACACACATCTACACCTCTACTAGAGCTCACTCACTGAAGAGCATTACGTAGAGATGGGTCTTCAGTCTGCGTTTGAAGACCTGCTGTTCGGACGCCCAGTGGGACTTCATTCCACCATCTGGGAGCCAGGACAGAGAAGAGTCTGGACGCTCGTCCTCCATGTGTCCTCAGGGATGGCGGGTCGAGTCGAGCTGTACTTGAAGCTCGAAGGGCTCGAGCTACAGATCGACTCTTCACCATTGCCATAAGGTAGGGAGGGGCTGGTCCAGTCTTGGCTCTGTAGGCCTCAGAGTTTTAAACCTGACCCAGGCAGCAACAGGAAGCCAGTGAAGGGAGCGCAGCAGTGGAGTCACATGGGTGAACTTTGGAAGATTGAAGATGAGTCGAGCTGCCGCGTTCTGGATCAGTTGCAGGGGCCTGATGGCCCGCAGAGGAAGAGACTAAACAAGAGACTGAAGAGAGAGAATGGCCTTCTAGAGAAACACCGTCTCTGGATGTCGTAGAGGAGGAACCTGCATGACTAGATCAGATCAGAGGTTCGCAACCTGAGCCCAGAGGTCATGTACCTTCTTTTTTTTATATTCACTGTTATTCAGTGAGCCAATCACTTAGCTTCCCATACAGAGGCCTGGTTCAAACGAGGCCTGTGGGGGGGCTCGGAAACTACCCACTCTTGTAACCGAGTAGGACCCTTACAAACGGTTCTATGCCAAAAACCAGGAAGGTAGTATGCCAAGTCGTGTTTGAACAGATCCCTGAATGGGGTGGTCATACCGCTTCAGGTTAATCAAGATAGTGTTAGCCGGGTGACTGCTCATGTAGACTGAAGAGTGCGAGGTGCAAGGTGACCACCCTCCACTGAACATCACAGGCTCTGCTGTCGTCAGGAGCATCAAGTTATTCCATGCCCATATCACAGAGAACCTCACCTCGTCCCTCAACACCAACTCCATGGCCAAGAGAACCCAGTAGTGCCTTTACTTCCTGGAGACCACACGTTTGTCCTAACCCCCCCTGCATCAGCAGCTGCCTATCAGTAGTTTCAACAGCACCGCCTCCGAACTGGAACCTACCATAGTAGTTTCGCCAGAACTGGGCTACCATGCGGAACCACTGCAGAACCGGAAGGCTTTCCTGTATCTTCTTATTCCAAAGAGCTCTTAAATGAGACGGAGCAAGACCACAGTGAGGACCTGTACTGCTAGGGACGAATCCAAACTCTCTCCTGCTATATTAGCAGGTGCTACGTTAGCCTCTGTGCTCTAATAGCCCGTGTTTGATCCGTTTAGGTGACTAGCACGTAGCGCCTTCATGTTACCTGAACACTGACAGGCATTTCATCTTACACTGATTACCCGCCACAAGGAGTTTCATATTTCTCAGAGGGCATGGTTTCCCCCAGACGTTCGACAGACAGCGCACCTTTCAATGGAAACCCACACTCATGTCTCCACTGAGCATCCGAATGCTTCGCCCCTGGCTGTACTTAACAGATCAGATCTAATGGTACTACATCATGACTTTTCCAGATGTCTTTTTAAAATGTGGACAGTGTGTCTTGCCGAGACAAGTCATCACATTTTTAACAGTTGCTGACGTACTTGGAGCGAAGCATTTTTGAACCTGGTCGTAGATCATACATCTTTGGAAACGTGGCCTCATTTTCACGGGTGAATAATAAACAGCCAGTCTGAACATGACACGCCTCAAAAGACCTAACGTCAGGGTTTCAGCAGGCACCCACCCTAATGAGCAACAGGCAAGGACATGCTGAAGGGTTGGCTAAGCCGCTAGGATCATGGCTGTGGATCAGGGTGGCTTAGTGATTGAATGAATGACATTGCTAAAAAGATCACCCAGCATTGGACTGGTGGAATGATGGGCCAGACAGCGCCCCCTGCGACCCAGGGGGCCATGAATGAATCAATAAATCAACGGACCAATGAATGAAAGAAGCTGTGCAAGGCTGAAACCCTACAGGAACCAAGGCACTTCCAGAACCTCTTTCAATGGATGGTTCTGGAAAGAACCATTTGCTAGTCTACACCACACCCTCTGCATACGTGTAGCATTGGCCAACTCAAGGATCTGGTCAGTAACTCTGCTTTACTACAAGGTTCACAGGAACACGGTGCAAACAGCTAGCTTTTTTAGCTTAGTTAGCGTTAGCATTAGCATTCACCCTGTTTACAGCTAACCTACTACTGGCCGTAGCTCACTCCCCACACTGTCACTGCCACAAGCATCTCAAATTACCACAGGGAAGCTGGCCAGCTTTCATAATCTCTTATTTCGGGCTGATGTATCGGAATTCTAGGGGTAGATTCACCACCTGTGTACGCTGGAGTCACATCAGGAGCTGGTAGAGGTATTGATCGAGGAGGCTGTGGAAGATATCATGTTAGTGTCTGATTGACCTGTTGACTGATGTCGGTCAGCTATTTCTTTAGCACCAGTGTAAAAACAAACTTGTTCAGGTTGCTGCTTTCCTTCACCCCCTTCCGAACCGTAAACTCCTCCCCCTGGCCTACTGGACTGGGTTCTACGCATGCCTCTCTTAGTGAGCCCTAGTTGAGGAGTGCTGTTGTGATCGGACTCTCGTTCCCAGTTCTGATCCCGCTCTGACAGCATTGTTGAGTTTGGGTTCTCCAAGGGAACTTGTGCTTCTCAGTTTTACCATCATTTTACAGGGACCTCACAGTGCTATCGGCTAGCTCTCATGGTCACCATGGCGACCCAAACCAGAGGAGCGAGCTCCCTTTCAGGTGTATGTGATGATGTTAACGATTACCAGCTGGCACCAATTTGTCTGTGGCAGCATGGGCACATCACCGTAAGGGTTCAGGCAAATCCAACCCCCCCGGGATGACCCTCTGGACACAAGGCAGGTTCCTAAGCCTCCAGCCAGAACAAACCACCACCCGAATGAAATCTGTTCCAGTCTACTCATGTGGTTGCTGTTTCCAATAATTCGGCCAGTGAGTAGAAGTACACCATATTGCCAAACGTATTGGCATGTCTACTTTCACATGCATATGAATTTGAGTGACATTCTTAATCCATAGGGTGTTACACAATGTGAGCACACCCTTGGCAGCTATAACAGCTTCAGGTCTTCTGGGAAGGCTTTCCTCAAGGTTCAGGAATGTGTTTATGGGAATTTCTAAAATTCCTCCAGCACATTTATGAGGTTAGATACCGATGTTGGATAAGAAGGCCTGGGCGAGCTGCTTTAATTCAGCTCTCTACATGCTGTGCCTGAGCTGATCTGAAGGCCACATGAAGTTTGGAGGGGGCTGCAGAGCGTGGGTGACCTCTGTGCACATGGCCGAGTTCCCAATCGTCTCCACTTTGTTATTAAAGTTGAATGTGGAACATTAAGTAGTGTGATGATGTAGAGCTACACATCACCAGTGTAGATTATAATATGTATATACTTAGCCTCCACTAGTCTTTACCCGTACAGTCTGAAAGAGTGATGAGAGTGAAGCTCAGGCTTTTATTTACCGGGGCTAGTCTAACCTCTGCAGAAGGGGAGGGAGGCACAGAAATTGTAGTATGTTAATTATGTATATTTACATTTACATTTAAGGCCTTTAGCAGACGCTCTTATCCAGAGCGACTTACAACCGTGCTTAGTGTTCCACTGGATCATATTCCAGCTAGTACAGGAAGTGTAGAGCCTAAAACTCACCATGAGCTCAGACACTGCCCAAACAGGGGGCCAGTGCTGATACCTAGAGAGATCATTACACAGACATAGAGCAAGTAAAGCATTACCTGGCAACCCCAGCCCAGCGCTCCTACCTATAGAGAAGGAAAGGTCACTATAAGTGCAACACAAGTACATACACATATACAGCTCTACTAGAGCTCACTTACTGAAGAGCATTACGAAGAGATGGGTCCTCAGTCTGCGTTTGAAGACTGCGAGAGACTCCGCTGTTCTGACGCCCAGTGGGAGTTCATTCCACCATCTGGGAGCCGGGACAGAGAAGAGTCTGGATGCTTGTCTTCCATGTGTCCTCAGGGATGGCGGGTTGAGTCGAGCTGTACTTGAAGCTCGAAGGGCTCGAGGTACAGATCCACTCTTCACCATTGCCATAAGGAGGGAGGCGCTGGTCCATTCTCGGCTTTGTAGGCCTCAGAGTTTTAAATCTGATGTGAGCAGCAACAGGAAGCCAAGAAGGGAGCACAGCAGTGGAGGGACGTGGGTAAACTTTGGAAGGTTGAAGATGAGACGGGCTGCAGCGTTCTGAACAAGTTACAAGGGCCTGATGGCCCGCAGAGGAAGACCAGCCAGGAGCGAGTTGCAGTAGTCTAGCCTTGAAATGACCAGAGACTGGACCAGCAGCTGGGTGGCTTCCTGAGAGAGGAAGGGTCGTATCCTATGGATGTTGTAGAGGAGGAATCTGCATGACCCAGTCAGGTTCGCTATATGAGCCGAGAACGATAACTGGCCATCCATCCCGACATCCTCAGGCGGGGCGATCATTCCCGAATGAGATGGCAAGATCACAGTGAGGACCTGTAGTGCTGGGGATGAACAGCAGCTCAGTCTTGCTGGGATTGAGCTTAAGGTGGTGAGCTGTCATCCATGAGCTGATGCCAGTCATTGATCTGTCCATCTCTGTATATAGAGTTCGTTATATGTCGTTTTGTTTTTCGTCTATACACATAGCTGTCTGTGTGGTGTGAATAAGTGTAGGTGAAGGGGAAGTATCTCCAGTCTTTGTGCCGACCAACTTTATCCAGGCTCCTAGGCCTCTCGCCCGACCCTGCCCATAGGGTGTGACACACTGTGGGCCATGCACTATTACAAGCACTGCGGAAATTACACAACTGTACTTGTTGCACATGTGGCATCCTGTCACTATCCTGGTACATGCTGGAACTCACTGGGCCCCTGAGAGCGACCCATTGTTTCAGTGTCTATGAAAGCATGTGGCCGTGGAACACGTGATTGAAACACCAGAATTCAATGATTTGAATGAGGGAGTGAATACTTTTGGCAGTGTTGGTGGTAATACAAGGCCGGTGCTGCTACTAAAGCGGCCAGTGGGTGTGAATCGCGTGTATCGATGTTTACTGAGATGGAAGTCTCCATTATGGATCAGTTATTGGAATGTAGATGGTAATACGAGATGTACACTTAGCTGTGCTCTGCTTCACTGCCCGTTGTTATTGAACCCAGACAGAATGCGTCTGAATCCCAGCCAGGGTATTAAATGCATTGCACCCACTTAGTAACCTGGAGTGGCTCTTATGAGGAGAATATTAACCACACTGTTGAGAAAGGAACTGGCATGCAGGAGACAAATGCTTCAGCGTGATCTAATTTGGAGGGTTGTTTTTTTTTTAGCAGTGGAGCTGTTTTATTGCGCAATGGCATTAATATCTGTTATGGTTGTTCTAAATTGGAAAACAAGCCTCCCGAGTGGCCCGGGAAAATATGGACCCGTGTCACTGGTTCCATTTAAATCCCTTAGCAAGCAAGATCATTCCGAAAACACTATCTAAGTATCCCTTATTTTTAGAGCTTTGAAAGCGAATGCCTGCTACGTCCGTGAGAGATGCGGTAGTTCTGACAGATTCAGGAGCAGTTGGGCAGTTTGGAAATGGCAGCTCATTATTCACCGTGGTTTGGGCCTCTCAAACAAAAGTAATAATGTCAGCGAGTGCGGTTTTTATCCGCCTTGGGCTTTACTGGCGGATGGAAGACATACAAACCCGAGCATCCCAAATGGTATCAAAGCTAATGCTACCGCGCTGCTACTGTGCTCTGTTGAGGAACTCATTCTTCGAGAGGTCAAAACGCTAATATCGCTATCAATCAATTAAAGTAGATGCCCAACAATTAGCATTATGGGATGGCATCATGTTTATTTTGGGTCCCAGCATTATACGGTAACAACCATCGACTAGGAAAGTGATTGCGCAGTGTAATCTACTGTAGGTGCTAGCTCTCTGGTAATGGGAGTCTATGGGAGGAATGAGGGATGAATACATGACACAGAGGAGTGCAGGTCAGTATGGTTGTGGATTAATGTGAGTACAGGCCAGGCAGTTTGGTGGCTGTAGATTAAAATGACCAGTAGGGTCTAATTGAGGGTGAAAATGAATGGCGCTCTAAGGGCCGAATAAGTGATTGGGGAAAAACTGATAAACAGATGAGTGTGGGTCAGACCAACATTGAAATAGTGCTCAGGGGTCTGCCCTGAGATAGTGTATGTGAAGTGGTGTTTGTCGGTGGAGCAGAAGAAGTACAGTGGATGGGCATGTACTTTTCCAAGCCCATTCATTCTTAATGGAGAAAAAAATCAGAATTTACCAAAGATTTCCAAAAAAGGAGAGTGGGATCAAACAGCTGTACATGAGCGCATCTTTTCACCCGGTCAGACTGAACGTGCGGTGTTGGAACGGTGTGGATATCTAATCACTTGCCGAATGTTTTTAATTCTTGAGGATCGCATGTGTATTAGGCAGAGGGGAATTCCTATGGCCTGCTATGCTTCCAGGGAACTCTGAAAGACTACAGTATACCTGGTGTCTCTGAACCACTAATACGAATGAAAGCCGTTTGGCAGACGGTGATGCAATTTTGGACGTGAACTACATGGGGAACCTGTTAGGCCACTGACACTGATGTTGGCTGAGAAGGCCTGGGCGAGCCGGTTTAATTCAGCTCTCCACACACTGTTCCTGAGCTGATCTTAAGGCCACATGAAGTTTGGAGGTCTGTAGCGATTGAAAGTTGGTGACCTTTGCATGTGGCTGAGTTGCTGTCGTTCCCAATCGCTTTCACTTTGTTATAATCCCATTTAAAAGTTGACTGTGGAATATTTAGCAGCAAGGAAATTACACAACTGGACTTGTTGCATGTGTGGCATCCTATCACTATCCTGGTGCATGCTGGGATTCACTGAGCTCCTGAGAGTGACCCATTCTTTCAGTGTCTGTTAAAACAGTAGGTGCTTGGTGTCGCCAACATGGCAGCCATCTTGAATTTAGTTTCAGGTTTTCCAATGGGAAGGCATGTGAGTGATACATCAAACTGGCAGAGAATTCTAGGCTGTCCTGACCCCACTCCAACCACACACCGAAACCGAATCTGACCTTTGAAGTGCTCTACATAAGGTTCTAGATAATGCTGTAGAGAAATCTTAGCACAAAGCCAAAACTACAGAAAAGCCCTGAATCGCTTAGCTAGTCTTTAGAAAATTTGAGAAATTTGGAAATTGCACTAGTCTGTTCTTGACAGTGACTGTAAAAATCAGCTGTAGTTTAATCAGGTTTCCATCTTTTATCAGAAATGGAAGCTCATAGCTCTAATGGCCATGATATGTAAAGATATATATATATATATATATATATATATATATATATATAATGTATATATATATATATAAGTACTATATATAATATATGTATATTGCTATAATATATATATATATATATATATATATATATATATATATATACTCACCAGACAATTAATTGAGACTGAGATGCACACCACCCGCACCAGCATTCAATGTGTGACACATGCCAGAAAGTCGTTTTTTGCAGTGTAGCGATGCTAGCCCAGCAGCTCTGAGGGAACAAAATACCTTCCCCATCCCTAGGAATCCTAAAGCGGCTGCAATCTGTTGTAAATGAAATCTGCCGGAGCAGTTTGATGGTTTCACACACGTCTTTATTCCCACAGACGGCAGAATTAACTCGGGACGGGCGTAGAGGCATCATTTCATGCGGGCTGCATGCTAACTAGCACTCTCCTCGTTCCCAGGATGACGGAAACCAGGGCTCCCTCTTCACACATGAGCCGGCGTGCGGCGGAGACAGACTCTAATGCTATCAGAGTTGTAATTTCCATCTCAAAGTGGGAGACTGATTAGGTCGGGAGAAGAAGTGGAGATGGGAATTAATTCTGGGATATGAGAGATGTCAGAAACTGTCTGCTTCTGCCCCGGGACGCCAGAGCTGCAGCTGGATTAATTCATCCACGCAGAGTGACGGCCGGGGTTAAGAGTGAACACGCGTGTCTCTATTTTCAGACAGTTCTTGGGTGAAAATGTCCCGACTGTGTGGTGAAACCAGCACAAGCAAGAAGCTCCTAAATATTCACCCAAAAAATAGAATGGCAGTGGTGAAGAGCTGATCTGTACCGCAAGCCCTTCAAGCACAGCTCAGCTTGACCCGCCATCCCTCAAGATGCATGGAAGACCAGTGTCCAGATACGTCTCTGTTCTGGAGCCCAGATGGTGAAATGAACTCCCACTGGCTGTCTGACCAGCGGAATCTCTGGCGGTCTACCAACACAGACTGAAGACCTTCTCACACACGAGGTGACCACTAATAGATGTATACCGTGTGTTGGCGAGTACAGTGATCCCATACCTAGCTGATGTGATGTAAGCTGTAAGCTCATTTTAATAAATTGTATTTGTTATTTCCAGACATTTTTTGCTTTAGTCATTTGGGATGACTGGAGGTCATTTGGGATGACTGGAGGTCATTTGGGATGACTGGTGGTCATTTGGGATGACTGGACGTCATTTGGGATGACTGAAGGTTTGCTTATGTCACTCCACTGCTGCGCTTCTCTCCATCACTGGCTTCCAATAGCTGCTCACGGCAGATGTAAACTCTCATGCTCGCCTACAAAGCTAGGAATGGACCAAGGCTGTGGCAATAGTCAAGAGTTGATCAGTACCTCAAGCCCTTCGAGTACAGCTCCGTATAGTCTCCACTCTAATCCATCCCAAAGGTGTTCTATCGGGTTGAGGTCAGGACTCTGTGCAGGCCAGTCCAGTTCCTCCACACCAGACTCCCTCATCCATGTCTTTATGGAGCTTGCTCTGTGCACTGGTGTGCGGTCATGTTGGGACAGGAAGGGGCCGTCCCCAAACTGTCCCACAAAGTTGGGAGCATGAAATGGTCCAGAGTCTCTTGGTCTGCTGAAGCATTAAGAGTTCCTCTCACTGGAACTAAGGGGCGGAGCCCAACACCCAAACAACAACAACCCCACACCATATTGACTCATCACTCTGGAGAACAGGTGTCCACTGCTCTAGAGTCCAGTGGGGGCGTTTTACACCAATTCATTTGACACTTTGCATTGTGCTTGCTGATGTAAGACTGGAATCCAATTGGGTGTTGGATCCATGGAAGTTGATTGGAACGCACCTAAAAGATCTGAATGGGATGTGTTGAATGAATACTTGTTGGCAGTTTAGGATAGTTGAAAATGATTTGTATTTGTACTTATACTGAACCATAACATTTCTTCTCTGTAAGGGTCCGGATACATACGATAAAGCACACCGCCTCCAGGCCAGCAAGAGGGCCGGCCAGCAACAGCACCGTTCTGGGGGGACTACAGTCCGGAACTCCAAACACCAGAATGCCCCGGGCTGATCAGGCCAACAAGCTGCACCTGAGGCGTCAGCCATATAAGCCCCCACCGCACCCCACTGCAGAAAAAGATTTCTGTTCTTTTATAAACTTATCCTTTCGTTTGAGTATGTTGTCCTGGCGTCTCCTTTGTTTGCTTTTCCCACCATTCTACCTCTCCCTCACAAAACCCCTCCTGACTCAACTCACTGCCACATAGCGCAGTGGTAATACGTGGTGTTAACACGTCGGGGGTTCGATCCCTGCCTACACCACAAAGCTCCAACACATTCCCACAAACAGTTCACTCCCCGCACACATGGTTTCACGTGCATCCACATCCAGGAAACTTGTTTGTTTGCAATTTAGCATTTACCGCCGCAAACGGGTTCCTGCCCTGCGCTTGGGTCCACACCCCCCAACCGCGCCATGTCATTTTCTCTAGATATGAACGCTGGCCTAGGATTGCTAGGTAGTGCTCTCCTGCTGAGTTTAACTGTGCATTCTTAATTCTAGGTACCAGCATTGTGCCTTGTTCAGGCAGTCTCCGATCTCAAGTCGAGTTCTAGACTCTAACCCTCTTGTACCAGCTAGGAAAGCTTCTCTGATGGAACACTAAGCACGGTTGTAAGTCGCTCTGGATAAGAGCGCCTGCTAAATGGGCGTCTATGTAACAGTAACTACCACACACTCTGAGGAATGTGGATCATGTGCGTGACAGGAAGTGAAAGTGAATTTCTTATTTTTACGATTCCGTGTAATTGTAGGAAGCTGGTAGAGACCAGTTGAGCGTGACTCGGGCGTGTGGGAGGAGGCCAAGTGTCTGTTGCTCTGTTCGTGCAGTCGGGCTCGCGTCTTGTTTTGCTGGTTGATGATCAGACCCACTCCTAACCTGCAATTCCACCGGTGTCATCAACGGTCCTCCAGCCTGGAGGCAGGCGTCAGGAAGGAGGGAGACATCCAGCCTGAAACTACACCGTCTGCCAAAAGACAATTATCTGTACTTTCAGCCTTTCAGTGAACCCCGGGAAACAGTCACTGGGCATGTTTATCGCCAACGGTCAGGCTAGGAGCGGGTTTAACCGAATCTGTCTATCGTATTGAAGCCTATCCATCAGACTGAGTATCTCAGCAATCAAATCCTCACAGCAATCATGCAATGCACAGCCATCGTGGAGGCTGTTGCTGTATCACTACCTGAGGAAACCTTGGAGACACAGCGCCACACACTGTCTTGTTCTACTCTAATTGAACCTCATTCATCCTTAACGGGCTCATTCCCAAATGTGTCCCCAAACTTTTGCCTGGCAGGGCCTATCTCCCGCCGCACTCCTTGACCTCCCGTATGTCCTCCAGTTTCACCTTCAGCGTGAATACGTTCTGCCGAATCTACGAGTAAGCGTGCGGCACAGGGCCGGCCGACTGGCTGGCCAGCCAGCGGAATGATTAACGAGACTGCGCCCGCTTCAGCTTTCAGCTTTTGGGATGGCAGCGTTGCGTTAATGGAAGGGGGGGGGGGTTGTTTTGTTTGGCCCTCTGCGACTGCACTTTAGACACCCAATTATCCCTCCTATTGTTGAGCCGAGTCAGTGACGGCGAAGGCCGGTGGGACGAGGGGGGTTCTCTTTTATCCACGCTGCACAACGGAGGAGAGGAACGAAGAGTCAGGAGTCATCGCTGACAGGTTTAAGCAGAGCTAGCCCTGAGGGGGGAGAACCCATTACGCTGTTTACGTTCTCCTCTTTTGTTGTTGTTTTAACCTTTGTGTGATGACACCCAGGTCACGGAGTAGTTCTCTCTCGTGTCGGCTGTGCTGGAGCGGGAATAATAAGGGGAATTTCAGCGAAAGCACTTCACGTACTGGCCTTGGCATCTCGGGATAATGAAAGCTGCTGTGATCACCAAACAAAGAAGCTGTGATCTGGTGAAAACCACGTTTTATTATCTTGAGATCACAAGAAAGTTGAGACGTGATCTCAAGATAACAGTCCATAAAGTTATGGCTGGCTAATTGGGGCTGTGGACTTCGGTAATTTGGTGATATAAGATATACAGGGGTTGGACAATAGAACTGAAACATCTGTCATTTTAGTGTGGGAGGTCTCATGGCTAAATTGGACCAGCCTGGTGGCCAATCTTCATTAACTGCACATTGCACCAGTAAGAGCAGAGTGTGAAGGTTCAGTTAGCAGGTAAGAGCACAGTTCTGCTCAAAATACTGCAATGCACACAACATTATGGGACATACCAGAGTTCAAAAGAGGACAGATTGTTGGTGCACGTCTTGCTGGCGCATCTGTGACCAAGACAGCAAGTCTTTGTGATGTATCAAGAGCCACGGTATCCAGGGTAATGTCAGCATACCACCAAGAAGGACGAACCTCCACCAGCATCACGTAGTGACCTGGCCACTATCCTGCAAGAAGAATGGCTTAAACTCCCTCTGACCACTGTGCAGGACGCAGTATATGTCATTCCCAAGACCAACTGACGCTGTATTGGCTACAAAAGGAGGCCCTACACCATACTAATAAATGACTGTGGTCCAAAACCAGGTGTTTCAGTTTCATTGTCCAACCCCTGTAGATTAGAACCCAATATATTGATATATAGAACCCAACAAAGAACCCGTTTAAGCGTTCCAATGGTTCGGCCGGCCCTGTGCGGATTCGGCAGAACGTATTCATTCTGAAGGTGAAACTGGAGGACATACGGGAGGTCAAGGAGTGGGGCGGGAGATAGGCACTGCCAGGCAAAAGTGAGGACACATTTGAGAATGAGCCCGTTAAAGATGAATGAGGTTCAATTAGAGTAAAGCAAGACAGTGTGTGTCGCTGTATCTCCATGGTTACATAAACAGATGTCATGGTTCTGTATACAACCGTAAAGTCAACATTTATTTATATAGTGCTTTTTACCACAGATGTGTCACAAAGCAGCTTTACAAAGAATCTGGTGTTCGAGCCCCCTGTGAGCAAGCCGTGGTCCACAGAGACAAGGAGAAACTCCCTTAGAAAGGAAGAAACCTCAAGAGGAACCAAGACTCAAAAGAGGAACCCATCCTCCTTGGGTCGACACCAGATACAAGACAGTATGAGAAAGGAGATTATAGTGTTTGTACTGTAGAATAATGAATGTCTGATTGGTCTGTAATTATGTTGGTGGGTCATCAGACGGGTCAGCAGGACGCAGGCCAAGCCTCCACAGCAGGACAGCCGGGAGCTCCGTGGGGGTTAAAGGCTGTCAGTGGTTTCCAGTCAGAGCAGATGTAGTACCAGTATCAGACCGCACAGGATGGGCAGCAGTTCAGCTCAGACAGAGAGATCAGGGAGATCTCCTAACAGGGAGAGCCAGAAGGTCACACAGACATGAGGGCTCCCGGAGGAATCCTAAAATATTTAAAGTGGTTTTGAAAGGATGTCAACTTACGTTTCATGTGATTTTAAGACAACCAGTGCTTTTCTTGAGATCTCAACATACTAACAGTGATCGTGAGATAAATAAAAGCTAGTCACAAGAATGCAGAATAAAGCTGTGATGAGGGCTCACCCGGAGGAAGACGTCCTAAGACATTATCATGAAAGTGGTCGTTGAAAGGATGTGATTTTGCCACGTTTCATGTACATCTCAAGAGCTAACCAGTGGTTTTTTACTTTGAGATCTCAACATACTGGCCTTGTAATCATGAGATAATTGACGTGGTCAGGGGACAAGTTAAGAGTCAGAATTACGAAGACAAAGCAACACAAGCTGTGATCTGGTGAAAACCTTGCTTTACTATCTTGAGATCACAAGAAAGAGTTGAGAAAGTGAGGACAGTAAGCAAAAAGGGTAAAGGCAAGGGGCAGCGGACAAACGTGTGCTCATGAAGTAAAAAAAGAGATCGTAAACCGGAATTACAGCTGCCTCATTGGGGGCAATGGGTGATATAATCACCGGAAATGCCAAAAAGAGATCGAAAAACGGAATGGGTTGAGAGAGCGAAGAGCAGGAACTAGCAAAGTCAATTTGGTTTTATTACAAAAAGAAAGATGAGATGGTCAAAAAGGGAACTAAAACTCGGACATTAGCAACAAAGAGATCGAAACAGTAATAGTTGAAAAGATAAGGGGATAAGGCAAAGATTGGAGTGGCCAGAGATACAGGCAAACAGAGTCGAAAATATCAGAGCAAAAGGGGATCCAAACTGGAATAGCAAAAAGCAACGGAAATAGAAACCAAGATGAGAAAATTGGAATAGGCTTGGAGATCGAAACCGGAATAGCAAAAAGAGATCGACGGAGAATGAAAAAGGTCGAGGAGCAAAAAGAGGATCGAGAAAGAATAGCAGACAGTAAGCAAAAGAGATCGAAACCGGAATAGCAAAAAGGGATCGAAACCGGAATAGCAAAAAGAGATCGAAACCGGAATAGCGAAAAGAGATCGAAACTGGAATTGCAAAAAGAGATCGAAACTGGAATAGCAAAAAGAGATCGAAACTGGAATAGCAAAAAGGGATCGAAACTGGAATAGCAAAAAGAGATCGAAACCGAAATAGTAAAAAGAGATCGAAAATGGAATAGCAAAAAGAGATCGAAACCGGAATAGCAAAAAGAGATCGACACCGGAATAGCAAAAAGAGATCGAAACCGGAATAGCAAAAAGAGATCGAAACCGGAATAGCAAAAAGGGATCGAAACCGGAATAGCAAAAAGAGATCGAAACCGGAATAGCAAAAAGAGATCGAAACCGGAATAGCAAAAAGAGATCGAAACCGGAATAGCAAAAAGAGATCGAAACCTGGAATAGTAAAAAGAGATCGAAACCGGAATAGCAAAAAGAGATCGACACCGGAATAGCAAAAAGGGATCGACACCGGAATAGCAAAAAGAGATCGAAACCGGAATAGCAAAAAGAGATCGAAACCTGGAATAGTAAAAAGAGATTGAAACCGGAATAGCAAAAAGAGATCGAAACCTGGAATAGTAAAAAGAGATTGAAACCGGAATAGCAAAAAGGGATCGAAACCTGGAATAGCAAATAGGGATCGAAACCGGAATAGCAGATACAGATAGGAAACGCTCAGGATTGCAAACGATAGTCTTCGCCAATGTGGAAGCGACAATAGGAGACAGGGAGCAGGGAATGCCCGGAATGTCATGGTTCTGTACATACACGTTCACTAAAGAACCCATGAGGAACCACTAGTCATAACTAGGATTAATAAGAATGGATTGAGTTTCTGGATTTTAGTTACTAGTTGCTGAAATATTTTGATCATAGCTGTAGAAAGGAGTGTTACTGGGGTCAACGCTAATTCCAATGCTAAAGGTCAATTTTCATTCCACTCAACTTCCTGTTCAGAGACACTGATGCTGCCATATAGAGCTTGTGCTAGGTAACACCGTCAAACGTAAGTGGGTCCGTCCAAGTGCCAGTCCAAGTGCATTAGTAAACGAATGATCCAAAGTATTGTGAAACTAGGTGAAAGGTCGCACGCCAGTACTAGTACGAGCACGAGCGCTGCCGGCAGGTATGACGTTTCCATCCCTCCTTCCTTTTTTTGCTTTGGCTTCATTCACTACTGTCTCTCCTGCTGCGGTCGAGTCTGATCTGCCACCCATGATCTATACTCGCTGCGGCTGGCATTCAAACCAGAAAACAGGAAGCAATTAAGCCCCGCCCGTTTGCCTACGTGCAAACGTTTTCCTCATAATTCATAAGCATAATAGAAATTACACACAGATTCTAGTAGCCTGAGGATCATACAAGCCACACACAAACCCTCATTACCACATGCAAGCAGAGGCAGATTACCACACGAACAAACTAGGAGCCGGCCACTAGGGGCAGTACACCAGTGTAGTTTAAATGAGTCACCTGTAACACCTCCACAAGCCCCAATAACAGCTCTGACTGGATTAGGCAAGACAGGTTTCTGGATGTAGGCCTCATCAATGTTCAGACACTCTGGAATTGTGCAGTTGTGCAAGATTTGGTGGATGCCTTTCCTGGCACAATTCCGAGGAGAATTCCCTGTAGACTGGGATTTTATCCACTGCTGGTAGACCCGTATGACTGTACGC
Source organism: Prochilodus magdalenae (assembly GCA_024036415.1). NCBI lineage: Eukaryota > Metazoa > Chordata > Actinopteri > Characiformes > Prochilodontidae > Prochilodus > Prochilodus magdalenae. Next base: position 61,293 of record JAMWET010001439.1, on the reverse strand, counting down.
CTCCATACACCTGCAGATTCAGCTACTTCCTTCACACTATGGTCTTTGGCCACGCCCACATGCAGTCATTCCTTTTAGCCAATCATTAACATCTGCTCTGGAGCGTTTTGCAAACATGGAACGAGACATTCCCTGAACTGTAGCACCTCTTCCCAATCTATGGATCCCGTCACTCACACCCCACAGGGATTTATAGGCTTATGCTACTGGCTTGTTCAGCTTTTGAAATAAAGGAGACATGGCCGTGTGGAGAGTGACCCTGTAAATGCGTAGATGTGACTGTGTGGATATGATGTGTTGCATAGGCTGTTCCGTACTGGACTGTGGGGCTGTTTAGTGGGGTAGTGGCATGCTATCCCTGGTGTCTGGGATATCCACTGCTGCAGTGTTCACTCCTTTAAAAGCACAATGTGTTCTGGGTCACCTTCACTGTCAGATGTGACATGGGTGTCAGAAGTGCCATGGCACTCTCCCCAGTGGACTGGCTGAGGAATGGCATCACCTCCAACACAAGACCAAGAAGAGAACCAAGCCCAACAAGAACTGGGATAAAAGGGAGAGGACAGCAAGATCGGCAGCAAGACAAGGCCTGACCCAGCTGGAGGACGCAAGCAGGACACAATGTTCCCAGATGTTCCACTATCTGTCTCCTGGTATCCCATCACTCTCCAGTACAATGCTAGTCACAGTTAGCAGCTAGCGTTGTCCTCAAAGCATGTTGAGCAGTCCAATGACACGTGATGGGAGGAGACCTAGCTACCAGGTGGGAATGGTTCCTGATTAAATTGGGAATGAGAGAGGTCTGTAAAATCATCTTCGCTTACCGGGTCCAACTAGGGTCACGGCTACAGATGCCCGTGTACCCCACAGCTTCATCCAGCACATTCTGGGGTATCCCAAGCTATTCCCAGGCCAGTTTGGAGATATAGTCCCTCCAGCGAGGCCTGGGGAGCCCTCTGGGTCTAATCTCAGTTGGCTGTGCCTGGTAAGCATCCAACTGGAGGCGTCTGGGGGCATTCCGATTTAGATGCCACTGAAGCACCTGAACTGGCTCCTTTCAACATGGAGGAGTAGCCTAGCGGCTTTATCGTATCAAGCATACAGCGGCCCGCCACCCTGCATAGGAAGCTAATCTCATTCTTTAACCTTTACCCAAGGCTCAGCTCACCTGGCCACAGGTAAGGGTGGGGATGTAGGCCGTCCAGTAAACAGAGAGCTTTGCGTAGCTGTGTAAACTGAAAGACCTGCCGGTTGCTCTCTGATTTAGGTCTTACCTTATCTGTCTAAACATGGAGCTTTAGGGGAGAGACCAAAGCTGGCAGACGAAAGCAAACCGGCTTTTTCGGCCTTCGGGGTGAAATCAGATAGCATGGACGACAGACTGTTTTCACAATAGCCCCCCTCCTGCACTTCTCCCTCTCTCCTCCCTTTAGATGAGCTGTTTGCTATGCGGCTTGAGTTTGGTCTATATCCACAGCCTATGATGTTCTCTGGTCCAGAAGACGGCCCCTGTAATCAAACTCTGAGCTCTCTTCTCTATCAGCCACCTGTTTGGAGTTTGTTTACGTGTTGCTGGGATGCTTTGCATATCTATCACTGGCATATCAAAACCATTTAGCTGATGCTCTCATCCAGAGCAGCTTACAGGGTTAATCATACTACAGGTAGGCCCGTGTAGTCTTGCCCAAGGTTCCTTATTGGTGTAGTACAGCATAGTCACCCAGACTGGGATTCGAACCCCAGTCTGGCTCAGTGGTGTTATCCACTGGGCTACACCAACTGCGTCTACGTTTTTACCCATAGCCAAATGAAGTGTTAGTGAACCAAAGAGGTTATCTGATGTTGCAGTGCTGGAAACCTTTTGATGCTGTATTGAAGTTTGTTTTAAAAGATTCCTTTGAAGAACCATATGCCACAATTCCTAAACCCATTGCCAGAAATTCCTGCGAGCTCTGCTCTGGTCTACAGATGCCTTGTGAGCTCCCAATGGAGAGCCGTCCAGCAAAACCTCATGTTGAGCAAAATTTGCATAAGGACTTTGTGCTGGTGACTGAGCAGCTACAAACAAGCCTAAGAGCACTATGCGCAATGCCAAGTGTCGGCTGGCGGTGGTGTAAAGCGGCCCCCACTGGACTCTAGAGCAGCGGAAACGTGTTCTCTGGAGGGAGCACAGTGAATTCACTCTTCACTATCTGGCGGTCTGGAGGAGGAATCTGGGTTTGGTGGATGAATCCTGGAAAACTCTACCTACCAACATGCATAGTGCCCACAATAAAGTCTGGTGGAGGAGGTATAATGGGCTTGGGGGTGGTCTCCAGGGTTTGGGTTCGGGCTCTTAGTTCGGACCCCTTTGTGGAGCAGTTTGGGGAAGAACCCTTTCCTCTCCCAGCATGGCTGTGCGTCCCTATGCACAAAGCCAAACATGGCTAGAGGAGCTTGGTGTGGAGGAACTCCAGGGATCTGCTCCAGAGCTCAACCCCACTGAACACCTGAATGGACCGACTGGACACTGGCTCCCACTGATGCCCTGGTTTTGAGGTTGACCCCAATGATACAATAACGTTGCACCACAGAGATCATGCGCCAGCTTGTAGAGCATCACTCCAGGCCTCACCCCAGTTCTGTAACACTGGATTAGCCTAAAGCTCACTCTACCACACCTGTTCTCCTGCATGCTGAAGGACTGCACTGACATGTCGGAGTGTGCAGCGGCGGAGGGGAGAGTGGAATGAGCGGTGAATCACTCAGTGAATCAGTCAGTGATTGGAATTTACCTGAAACCCCCAATGTGGCAAATCCCTCGGCTGCTCTCGGGCAGAAGGAAGTCCCAGTGAAATCGGTGCTCCAGGGTGAAGCGCTGTCAGAGAGGAATAGAGAGGCAGTGTAAGCTGATACTCCACAGTATAAACCAGAGCTCTGTCATTCCCCGCTACCAGTATACAGAAATGGAGTCAGCCATCATTTCCATACTCATTAAACCTATGGACTAGTCTTTCACTACATCTCTATTGACTATCATCCTTCTATAGCATCACTGTAGCACAGTGGAGAATTTGGAGAATTTTTAAATACTGGAGAATTATAGACCACTTGTTTGAGAATTTAGGGAATTCTTGAATTCTGACTTTGAACTATGAACTCTGGAGCTCTGACTAGATCCAGAATACTAGAACACTTCTTAAAAAATAGAATTCCAGCGCACTGTGTGCTGTTCCAAGTTTATCACTGTTTAAAAATAATAATTCCAAAATATTTGTTTAGAATTATAGCATGATTTCTAAATATTCTAGCTCACCTTTTTGACAATTGTGATACGCTGTGAATATACATACAGGGGTTGGACAATGAAACTGAAACACCTGTCATTTTAGTGTGGGAGGTCTCATGGTTAAATTGGACCAGCCTGGTGGCCAATCTTCATTAACTGCACATTGCACCAGTAAGAGCAGAGTGTGAAGGTTCAGTTAGCAGGTAAGAGCACAGTTCTGCTCAAAATACTGCAATGCACACAACATTATGGGACATACCAGAGTTCAAAAGAGGACAGACTGTTGGTGCACGTCTTGCTGGCGCATCTGTGACCAAGACAGCAAGTCTTTGTGATGTATCAAGAGCCACGGTATCCAGGGTAATGTCAGCATACACCAAGAAGGACGAACCTCCACCAGCATCACGTAGTGACCTGGCCACTATCCTGCAAGAAGAATGGCTTAAACTCCCTCTGACCACTGTGCAGGACGCAGTATATGTCATTCCCAAGACCAACTGACGCTGTATTGGCCGCAAAAGGAGGCCCTACACCATACTAATAAATGATTGTGGTCTAAAACCAGGTGTTTCAGTTTCATTGTACAACCCCTGTATGTATATATATATATATATATATATATATATATATATATATATATATATATATATATATATATATATATATATATATACTCACAGTAAGTCTACAGCAAGTGGTGCTGAATTGAACTATAGCACACCTACCCAAGATTATATCCCAGCTCACTTTTTTCACAACTGATTTGCCTTTTTATGTTATTGCTCATGTTAAAATCCTAGATCACGTGATTTTGAGAAATCTAGAACCCTCGACTGAAATTTCTAAAAGATTGAAAATTTAAAATGTAGCAAAATTGTTAAGAATAATAAATTGTTTGCACATTTTTTGAATATTCTAGCTCACTTTTTGACTTTTTTGAGAAAATAATTGTGAAATATGGAGAATATTGTGAAAGACTTGACTTTTATGTATTCATTTATTTATTTTAGAAATCTAGCACACTTGACGGACAGTTCACAGAATTATGATTCACATATGTGAAAATTCCTGTGCACTTTAAGACTTCTGGAATAGTTTGGAATTCCTGCACAGCTGGATTCCTTCACAGCAGTTGGAGACGGTGAAACCTCTGGTGGTGAGACTGCAGTACAGTAGACGGAGGATTCGAGCACACTTCCGTTTCGCAGCTGCAGGTTTTATAAAGCTGTTTGAATGAAGGCAGGTTAGCTGTCCTGAAGAGCAGACCGGACCCGAGCGTGTGTGGAGAGGCCTGGATCGTTTTAATACGGCGAAGGCATGTGGCTCCTGTTCACAGCAATTACGCTGATGGGACAGAGTGCGTTCTCATCCTTTCATCCTTCTGAGAGGAGTCTGAGCGGCTCTGGTAATGAGAGTGGACTTCCTCCTCGTTAGGAAGTCCCTGCTGTCTGCGCAGGGCGCATGCCGAGCTGCTAATTGGTTCAGTTTATAAACCCAATATTGATTCGGGTCAGGTCTGATCTGAGTAGGGGATTACTGTAGCATGGTAGTGGGGGGTGTACATGGACAGTTCCGGAATGATCTGCTGGGTCTACAGGCTGTGTTCAATAACCACAAACCGTACAACCAATAGAAGAGGAACCGAGGAGGAACTCAAACATACACCTCCACCAGCACCAACAGCTGGGACTGGATCGGGCCTGGACCGGACAAGTTTCTAGATGTAGCCACATCAGTGTTCAGACGCTCTTACTTCAGAGAATTGGTCTGGTGGTCCAGATCTGGGGGATGCCTGACACAATTCCGAGAATTCCCTGTAGACTGGGATTTTCCCACCACTGGTAGACCCGTATCACCATACGCTTCCATACACCTGCAGATTCAGCTACTTCCTTCACACTATGGTCTTTGGCCACGCCCACATGCAGTCCCTCCTTTTAGCCAATCATTAACATCTGCTCTGAAGCCATTTTCCACACATGGAACGAGACATTCCCTGCACTGTAGCACCTCTTCCCAATCTATGGATCCCGTCACTCACACCCCACAGGTATTAATAGCCCCATCGTCCTCGTGCAGCGCCCTCTGCAGGAGCCTGAAGGTACTACCACCTTAAAAACACAAGAAGAATCAATACATGCTATATTAGCTTTGTAGCTAAAGAAGCACACTTCAGTCAATTTATTAGAATTTAATTTTTAAAAATCTAAATTTATTAAAGAGGACAAGTGACATTAATTATCGATGTAATAGAACTTAAATTCATTTTGGCATGTATTTTGCAGGTTACTATGGTAATTCTGTGTGTACATTGCATTTCATGCTTCTGCACTGCGATGATCACTATCTTACCATAAATATAATTTTTAGTGTGTCAGATGATTTAAGGCTTTCCTGCCTCCTGAGTGGCCTAAACGTGTCAAGTGGTGACTCCCCTGATGAAGTTCTATATGGAGTAATATTTTTATGTTTAATATTATTAATAAATGAATTAAAATCCGGAACATATTGAAAAATAGGCAAAACTTTTGCCTGTAAATTTGAATTTCTTCAAATTTCATTGGTGCAACCGACAAACAAAGGGACTTTTATTCTGACATGTGTACAAGAAAAGGTGTGATGGGTATTGCATCACATAAGACCCCAAGTGACCTTCATGGCACGTGGTGCAAATACAAAATTTCACATAAATAAAAATTATAGGGTCATGTGGGGCGACTCATCATTATCATAATTATATATTATATGTTTTATATATAATGTATTTATATATATATATAATATTATATATTTCTTTGAAAATGAAGCAGAACATTGCGTTCTGAAAATCCAAGTACAAAGACTCTACCGTTTGGGAGATACTTGTTTTTCTTTGGGCCGCATTTTTTATGTACACGTTATAAAATGTTTTCAAAGCCACATTTTGTATATTAATAAATAACGTTTGGGCCTATCGATATCAGTGTCCTGTTTTATTATCCTGTTTCATTTACACCTCCATACAACATGAAACGATTATCACCACATCTAGGAGACTCTCAGACATACATTAATGTACATCACATCATTTTTATTAAGATTTAATAAAAGCTTGAAATGCTAAAACCAAAACGTGTGTGCAAAACTTTTCTAAATTAGGATAACCGAGTATCGGTCCGTGTAGACTGGTCAGTAGGTAAACCCACATCATTTCTGAAGGGTCCATGGTTAAAGAGACACGAAAGTGTAAACAAGACAACCTTTATTCTAACATGCGTACAGGAAAAGTGTGATGGATACTGCATCACATAGAAGAGAGAACCCTTCAGAGCCAGTGACAGCCCCCAACCCCCCAACACCACCCCCGCCCTTCCCCAGCTCTGGCAAGCTTGCAGTTATTCCAGCTTAGTTGTGCTTCCATGGCCCTGTTTCCTTGCATCCTGCAGGAGTTATTGCTGTGCTGTGGATCTAATAACGCAGCTCATAGTTTCCCACTAACATCAGCAATTCATTTTCGCACCAGCATGAGTTTCCCTGACAGGACTGGGTCACACTTTCACACACAGCTCAGATTCGCTACAACAAAAGATTCAGCGTGGCCCACATGGTGGAAGGCACAGCCTTATTTCTGGAGATCCTATCAAACTCTTTTATAAACCTTATAAACGTTTTTTTATTCTAAATCGTCCTGCTTTTCTGTATTTGTTTCGTCTGTAAGCCTGCAGTACCTGTGCTCCACCGCATGGGGCCGCAGTTTCCCATGTAACGGAGTCGGTCGCTGTTCATGGTGCTGAACCCCCTCGTCTAGGCTGTAGTACTATGGGGGGCACAATTTAGGGGAATTTAGGGAACCGTGTCTGCATGTTTGTCAACAACCGAGCTAATGAATCACCAAAAAAGACCACGTGACTGCAGGGACGCGGGAAATCCACACTCATTCCCAACCGATTCCCAATCCAGGGATGCTGGAAAACTGTACGGCATTCCACATCCAGCCAAAGTGCCTAGCATTCGTACAGGTTTGCGCTCAGGTGAGCTCAGCCTGAGGCAGCTCGCGAAGCACGGGGATCGTCTTCATTGTAACGATGGGCGCTCGCGATTACGAACTACCGTCCAATCCCAGCGCAGGACGCGGGACGCTCCTAGCCAATCCCCGCGCACGAGGGGCGTGATCTGTGCGAAGCTGAGCCGGAGGGTTTGGAGATGGATTCGTAGTGAGCGGGATCACCGTCGAGCATCTTTCGGGGCCAAGTTGCGCGCGGAGTTCTGCGCGCGGCTCGGGGTGCATGTAGCGCTATTGTCCCAGCAATGCATGCCAAGTCCGGCTCTGTGTGAGGGAAGAGAGAGGGAAGTGTGTGGTGGTGGAGGAGAGGAAGGATCGCCGACGTGCAACTTGATGGATATTCATTGAGTGATCGCTCGTTGCACTGAGAGAGTGCGAGCAGCAGCAGCATGTCCGCTGGGTTTCGTGGCTGGATCTGGTGAACACAGACGGAGGGAATAATGGTCAGGAGATGCCTGCTGACGTTCAAACCGTTCAGGTGAGCTGGGGATGTATGGGGGGCTGATTAAGAGAGCAGCCATTGGAGGGGATTAATGGCATGCAAGCCAGTGATTCTCTGAGCGGGGCAAGTTTACACCCTTACAATTCAGATACAGTGCAATGAAGAGTATGGGGGGGTGGTAAGGGTGATAGGGTGTAATGCAATCTAGAGTACCCAGTATTGCATACTTCCGTATTGCATGCATTATAGAGTAATACGGTGCAATGCATAATACAGTGAACTGTACTGCGATAGAAAGTGTGCCCGGTACAATACAGCACAGTGCAATACAGAAAGCAACAGTGCAAACAACAATGCATATGCAATGCAATAGTGCATATTACAGTGCAGTGCAAAATACCCAACACAATGCAGTGCACAAAATGCCTAATGGAATGCACTGCAATACAAAGTTTGCATTGTACAGTACATGCAACCGTGCAAACAATAATGCAGTGTAATAGATAATATGCAATGCAACAATGCATATTACAGTGCAGTGCAAAAAATCCAACGCGTAGGATGGCTCAATGCAATGTAGTGCGGAAAATGCCTAATGCAATGCACTGCAATACAAAGTTTGCATTGTACAGTACATGCAACAGTGCAAACTATAAAGTGTAATAGATGATATGCAATGCATAATGCGATGCAATGCAACAATGCATATGCAATGCAATAATGCATATTACAGTGCAGTGCAAAATACCCAACGCAAAGGATGGCTCAATGCAATGCACTGCAGAAAATGCCTAATGCACTGCAATACAAAGTTTGCTTTGTACAGTACATGCAACAGTGCAATCTATAATGCATATGCAATGCATTAATGCATATTGCAGTGCAGTGTAAAATACCCAACGCAATGCAGTGCACAAAATGCCTAATGCAATGCACTGCAATACAAAGTTTGCATTGTGCAGTACATGCAACAGTGCAAACTATAATGCAGTGTAATAGATAATGTGAGATGCATAATGCGATGCAATGCAATAATGCATATTATAATGCAATCTGCAATCTGCAATGCAGTGTATTAAATAGCTTATAGAACAGTTGTGCTGTACAGTACAATCCAACGCATATGAAGGCAACAGTGCAAATTACAATGCATGTTACAGTGCTATTCAAAAATACTCAATGCATAGGGTTTATGAAATGCCTAATAGAATGCACTGCAATACAAAGGTTGCACTGTACAGTACAGTACAACACAATGCAATATAGAAAGCAACAGCGCAAACTACACTGTAACGTTTATTGAGAATATGCGGCTAGCTCATATTACCCTGTCAATGCAAGAGTCTAACGCACATGCGCTCAGCATTACCATGCCCGACAGGGATGCAACACACCTTTGGACGTACACTGTGGCAGTCAGTGAGCCCGTGAGTGGCGCTGTACGGTCTGCCGATCTCTCCTCCCGCGAGACCCTGAGACCAGAAACCCCCTCGGCATGCTATTCTATGCTCTCAGTGGAGGACACCACGAAGTCCACATTAGTTCCAGCCCAAAGCAGGTGCAGCATCAGGGGCCACATCCCAGTGTCCCATCAGCTGCACTTCCACTCTCAGGGGTACACTGGAGTGATCCATCAGCATTGCGCTTCGGCTCTATGGCCAAAATAGGACTTGGTGTAAACACGTCTGTTCAACTTTGGTCAGGAGGCTTCAGTCAGCTGGCATCTCAAACTCCTAGTGGTTCCGTCTTCTCTGTGCTTTTGTTCTTGGGATGCTCACTGTAAAGAAAATCCTAAACTTATGGAAAAGAATACGGTTTACAGTGTACCGTAAAATGAAGGACCTTATCTGTAAATTATATATTATTAAAAAAAAATATTTTTTTATAATATATATTTTATTTTATAATATATAATATTTTTTAATAAAAAAATTATAAAAAAAGTAAATAAAAAAAATGATATAATTATAAATTATTTTTTTATTTTATATGTTTTTTTTAATTACCTACAAATTCACATATAATGACGCAGCATATTAAATTTTAAATTTGCAGAATATTTTGTCATGGCCTATGTCCATACCAACAATTTATTAACCAAATAATTTTTTTTTTAGTAATTTCAAGGTGAATCTTACTAGTTTTATATAATGTATTAATTTTTGTATATAATAATATAAATATAATATAATTATATAAAAAAAAGTCAAATGATTAGCATCAATGACAAATGCCAAACACAAGTCAAATAAACAAAATAAAATTATTTTCATTTTTTTTACACTGAATTATTTCAATAAAACATCAAAGCTTCCTTGTAAAATACAGTAAAATACTGGCAGCAGGATTCCATCATTCCTATTGGCTCCTGGCCTCAGCTATTTGCATATTGTGTTGCCTCCCACTGGTCTACTTTAATTATATGTATCCTTCTAATATTCCAAGGTTGATGGCTGAGCCACTTTGCAGTCGGCTGTAAGTGCAAGTTACCCTCATAAAAGTGAAGGGGTTGTTGGGTAATAGAAACCTACCTGAGCCTTGGGAGTTCTAGGATTTGGATATTGTTGGATCACTGAAATCCTCCTGCCCACAAAAGTTAACCTTAGGAGTTCTAGGATTTGGGAATTCTAGGATTGTAGAAATCCTTCTACCCGCAAAAGTGAACCTTGGGCGTTCTTGGATTTGAGAATTGGAGAATTGTGAGACTGTAGGAATCCACCTGCACCCAAATGACTTTTAGCCCTGGCCCAGGAACCACAAGCCGGTTCTGAACTCTTATTCTACAGTGATGTTTTTACGGTTGTGTGAATCCGATAGTTCAGGACAAATCTGTGAAATACTGTTTGTGTATGATTCCAGTAATGAAGGTTTCTGTAAATGTATTATTTCTGTATTTTTTTATTGGGATTCTGGGACTTTTATTTTATGGTTTGGTCACAGTCTAAATTGGTAGGACAGTTCTTCCCAGGAAAGCGATATAGCCTCTGCAGTCCTTACACATGTCCCAGTAACAAACATGCTCAATTAGCAAACAGGAGCTTTGGGGAGTCTCTGGCTGAGGATTCTGGATTGGGACTGCCGGGAAGTCCCTGAGGATCACTACAGGGAACGTTGCACCAGTTAAGCCCACAATGATGTATTAACACTCTACAGTCCAGGTGGCCTTGGAGGAGTTACCTGCGTGGTGAGGAAGTTCCTAAGCGGTTTACATGATGATCACACCCAGTGACACTGATGTATTGGTGGTGGTGTGTTAGTGTGTGTGGTGCTGGTGTGAGTGGATCAGACACAGCAGTGCTGCTGGAGTGTTTAGACCCTGTGTCCACTCACTGTCCACTCTATTAGACACTCCTACCTTGCTGGTCCACCTTGTAGATGGACAGTCAGAGACGATAGCTCATCTGCTGCTGCACAGTGCAGTGTTGGTCATCCTCTAGTTCTTCATCAGTGGTCACAGGATGCTGCCCACAGGACGCTGCCCACAGGAGGCTGTCCACAGGACACTGCCCACAGGAGGCTGTCCACAGGACACTGCCTACAGGACACTGCCCAAAGGATACTGTCAACAGGATGCTACCCACAGAACACTGTCCACAGGACGCTGCATACAGGACACTGCCCACAGGACGCTGCCCACAGGACGCTACCCACAGGACATCTTCTATCTGTTGGATAGTTCTGGTTGGTGGACGATTCTCAGTCCAGCAGTGACACTGAGCTGTCCGGCAGCACTGCTGTGTCTGATCCACTCACACCAGCACCACCCACACTACCACACCACCACCATGTTAGCGTCACTGCAGTGCTGAGAATGATCCACCACCCACACCATACCTGCTCTGTGGTGGTCCTGTGGGGGTCCTGACCATTGAAGAACAGGGTAATACAGTATACAGAGAAACAGATGGACTACAGTCTGGACCTGTAGAACTACAGACCGTCCTGTATGGTCAGTGGAGCTGATAGAGTGGACAGTGAGGGTGAATACACTAATACAATCAAACCTCATCCCCATAGAACTGAATGGAGTTAGGTATAACAGTCCTAATGACCCTGAAGTCTACGAGACGCCCTTCTCAGGCACGACCTCTCCATCCTGGCCTCAGATGAAAGTGGGCAAACAAAAGTTCTTGGAAGTCCCCTCCAAAAGTGGCCATCTCCCTCCTAAGCGTCACCATCCCCACACGGAATCTGATGCCCACGTGCCCGGAAAACCAATTAGGAGATAAGGGATCTTTCCTCTGAGTCGAGCGTCAGACCAAAGCGTTTATATTAAATCCATTAATTAGGGAGGATATAATCTCCTCACATGCCTGAGCTAAGCCTCGGAATTCATCCGAACCGCAAAGAGAGGCAGACAGACAGATGCTCTCAGATGCTCTCCAGGCTTCTCTGACCGAGAGGAGCCGGCCGGTTAGTTTAGCCTTTAGCTCGTGTCTTTCAGCCCGGCCGTTTGCTCTTTAATAGGAGTCGCTCTCTGAAACTCATTTACCCAACTTTCATTTTGCACTGGGGCAACGAGGCTAATGTAGCCCCTATGGATGTTACGGTGGTCCTTTGATTTGACCTTTGAACTGTACAGGCAGCACTATATTGGCAAAATCATGAGTAAGGTGCATAGTGCGCAGAGGTTGCCAACTTTCTGCAGAGTCCATCACTACAGACCTCCAAACTTCATCTGTCCTTCAGATCAGCTCAGGAACAGTGTGTAGAGCTTCATGGAATGGGTTTCCATGGCGAGCAGCTGCATCCAAGCCTCACATCACCAAGCGCAGTGCAGAGCGTGGAGTGCAGTGGTGTAAAGCTCCGCCCCTGCACTCTAGATGTTCCAACATCAGTGCCAGATCTCACAAATGTTCAATCAAATCCTCACAGCAATGTTCCAACATCCATACCTGATCTCACGAATGCTCAATCAAATCCTCACAGCAATGTTCCAACATCAGTACCTGACCTCACTAATGCTCAATCAAATCCTCACAGCAATGTTCCAACATCCATACCTGATCTCACGAATGCTCAATCAAATCCTCACAGCAATATTCCTACATCAGTACCTGACTTTACTAATGCTCAATCAAATCCTCACAGCAATGTTCCAACATCTATACCTGATCTCACGAATGCTCAATCAAATCCTCACAGCAATGTTCCAACATCCATACCTGATCTCACGAATACTCAATCAAATCCTCACAGCAGTGTTCCAACATCTATACCTGACCTCACTAATTCTCAATCAAATCCTCACAGCAATGTTCCAACATCTATACCTGACCTCACGAATACTCAATCAAATCCTCACAGCAATGTTCCAACATCAGCACCAGACTGCACAAATGTTCAATCAAATCCTCACAGCAATGTACCAACATCAGTACCTGACCTCACTAACACTCAATCAATCCTCACAGCAATGTTCCAAAATCAGTACCTGACCTCACTAACACTCAATCAATCCTCACAGCAATGTTCCAACATCAGTACCTGACCTCACTAACACTCAATCAATCCTCACAGCAATGTTCCAACATCAGTACCTGACGTCCCTAATTCTCAATCAAATCCTCACAGCAATGTTCCAACATCTATACCTGACCTCACGAATACTCAATCAAATCCTCACAGCAATTTTCCAACATCAGTACCTGACCTCACTAATTCTCAATCAAATCCTCACAGCAATGTTTCAACATCACACCTGACCTCACGAATGTTCAATCAAATCCTCACAGCAATGTTCCTACATCAGTACCTGACCTCACTAATACTCAGTCAAATCCTCACTGCAATGTTTCCATATCAGCACCAGATCTTACAAATGTTCAATCAAATCCTCACAGCAATGTTTAGTATCTAGTGTCCCCAGAGGAGCTGCTGAGTGTGTGAGGTATCTATGAGCCCAGTGTAGCTCAGTCATGTCCTTATCTGTGAGAGAGTGTCCGGTTACAGTGTCCAGCACTCCTGGCCTTATCAGCCGTCCTCCCCCACTCAGGTTGGGCTGTAGGCTCCCGCTTCTGAAAGCAGATGATTACGGTTAAGTAATAATCTCAGGTTGTCCTTCACACAGCTCCTGGATTATGACAGCAGGGATATAAACTCGGGGTGTCCGGATTATCGTCACACGGAAGCAGATGGCGTCTCGCAGATGATGGAAACAAAGCCGGCGCCTCCTCTTTGATCTGCCGTTTCTCCTTGTTCCGTTTCTGGCATTATGATCTTCATTTCCGTGACTCATTAATATGCTCCCCTGCTCCTGCAGGAGGCGGGAGGTGCGTATATCCGGTCCTGTTCAGAAATGTAAATGGCGTATATCCCGCAGACGCCGGTAGACCTCGACTGCGCTCGTGTTCTGAGGAGCGCCGGTGAGGCCGTGCTCTGTTCTGGAAGTGTTTCATTGTGGCTTGTTTGTGAGCGCACCCTCCGGAGGAGCTGTGCGAGTTATCTGAGCCGCCTTTAGCACAAAGGCAAGACGAGGAACTGAGGAAAGACTCTGCGTCTCGCACTCCCTCGCACCTGCCGAGGCTCACATCTCTATTCCCAAACCCCTCCAGCCTTTCACCTTTATCCCGCAGCTAACACTGTGCCGCGCTCTGACTCACAAAGTCTTCCTTTCTTCCTTCCTTCCTTCCTGGAAACCGGACCGGAAGTTTGAGCTTATTAACCGTAAAGGAAAAGGGCATTTCCCAGCTTAAACTAGATTAACTGATGGCTACGGTGTCACCAGAAAGTAATGGGGGTCTATGGTAGGAAGGAGTGATGAATGAACGACACATGGAGGAGTGTGGGTCAGTATGGCCGTGGATTAGAGTTCGGGGAGCTGCCCTGAGGGAGTACATGCAGTTTGGTGGCTGTAGGTTTATGGAAATAATAGGGTTTAGCTAGGGCTGAAAATGAATGGCAGTCTATGGGAGAAACAATTGAGAAAAAAGACAAAGAGACGAGTGCGGGTCAGGCCAACATTGATTTCGGGAAAAATCTGTTGCTATGCAGAAACCGTGCATCCGTTTAAAGAGCTGGATACAAGCGCACCATTCCCAATCAGACCGAACATAGACTTGAATAACAACAGTGACTAGAAAAGTGCTTGTGCAAGCTAGTTGCTAAGGTGTTGCTAAGGTGCCGCTACAAAGGAATGGGAGTCTATTGGAGTAAAGAGGTAGGAAGAAATGACACATGGAGGAGTGAGGGTCAGTATGGCTGTGGATTAGAGTTTCGGGATGTCCCTGCAGTTTGGTAACTGTAGGTCAAAGGAAACAGCGTTGGGGAGCCCTGAAAAGTAATGGGACTCTATGGGAGGAACGAGGGATGGGTGGCGGGGCGGGGACAGACGAGTGCGGTTCAGAGGGTGTGTGTGAAACGATGTCTGTCGGTCGAGGGGAGGTACAGTAGATGGGTAGATCTCCCTATCTACCCTATTTCCACTCTATTTATTCTTAATGGGGAAAAAATGTAGAATTTAGCGGATTTTATGGAAACCAGACATCGGATCAAAAACCTGGTACACGCACACCATTCCCGATCCCACCAAATATTCCGGAGTTGAAACAGTGTCGAAAACTGTGAAACTAGTTAGTGGACAAAATGTCTGTTGACTAAGAAAAAGAAGGAGAACATAAATCAGATTAGCAATAATAATTGTATACTGTGACCTAACAGCCACCTGGAACACTAGGTCTGGTTAGAAGTATTGCTGTACTTTTACATATGTAAATATTACTATACAAAAAGAGGCCAATTCATTTAAATTTTAAATTTTACATTTTAGTTTTAATTTCAATGCTAATTTTAATTTTTTTTAATGTTTTCATTTTAATTTAAACAAATTTAATTTTAATTTTAATTTAATTTAATTTTAATTTTAAATTTTTGTCTTTTTTTTTTTACGGTTTGATTATCCATGCCTTCCCACCGCCAGTGCCTTTCCACCTCTTGTCACCCAAGTCATTTGGTCGCTCGTCACCTGGCCATATGTTCTTCTGACGCCAAACATAAATCAGCTCCTTCCTGCTAACAATAAATGGTTGCCAGTCTGTAACGTTAACCCCTATGAAGTGCGTCAGTGTGCGGGCGTCACTGTATGGGTCGAAAACAGTGTTGGTTAGTTGTGGTTAAAGGACCGTCGCTCCTCCTCTAGTGGAGGCCTCTGGAGTCTTGAGACACTGTGTCCACTCACTGTCCACTCTATTAGACACTCCTACCTTGCTGCTCCACCTTGTAGATGGACAGGCAGAGGCGATAGCTCATCTGCTGCTGCACAGTGCAGTGTTGGTCATCCTCTAGTCCTTCATCAGTGGGCACAGGACACTGCCCACAGGACGCTGCCCACAGGACCCTGCCCACAGGACGCTGCCTACAGGATGGACAGTTCTGGTTAGTGGACGATTCTCAGTCCAGTAGTGACACTGAGGTGTCCAGCAGCACTGCTGTGTCTGATCCACTCACACCAGCACCACACACACTAACACACCACCACCACGTCAGTGTCACTGCAGTGCTGCAAATGATCCACCACCCACATCGTACCTGCTCTATGGTGGTCCTGTGGGGGTCCTGACCATTGAAGAACAGGGTAATACAGTATACAGAGAAACAGATGGACTACAGTCTGGACCTGTACACCTACAGAGTGTCCTGTATGGTCAGTGGAGCTGATAGAGTGGACACTGAGTGTCTTTATGTCTTTCTGTGCTATACTGACCTCTGACTTCTTTCTCTTCCTCCTCTCCTTCCTGCTCTTCTCCCTCTCTTTCTCCTTTCCAGGATCTTTGTGGTGGGGATTGGTTTCTTCAGTCTGTGTTTTTTAATGACCTCCCTGGGCGGCCAGTTCTCGGCCAAGCGGCTCACCGACTCTCCGTTCACCGTCCGGACAGAAGGTAGCTCTAATAACGGGCACCACCGCTGTTTTTCTGATGTGCCGAGTGTCCCCTCAGACTCCCAGCGGCTCCGGTTGTGATGCCGTCCAGCCCAGTGTGGAGGTGCAGCGGCCTCCGGGCCTTGTTAGTGAAGAGTAGACTTTGTTTTTGGTGTCAAGGCTTGACCGAGGTGGCTGCGGGGCTTGGCCCTTAGAAGCCTTCTGCTCTGTACAGTCTGTACAGTGCTGTGTTACTCTCTAAGCTGTCCATAGCGACCGTAATACAAATGAAAGTGTTATTACAGTGTAATAACTATCTAAATCCCATAATTACGCCATGATTAGCATGGCAACCGGACTAATACTAGACTTCTAAGGGTTGCAGACAGCTTGCTCTCTTTCCCTCTCTCCACCTTCTCTATCTCTCCCTCCCTCTGGGTTCATAATGAGGAAATGACTCCCTGGAGACTCCATTCAAGGATGGAGAATGCATAAATAGTTCAGCCCCAGGGCATCCGCGCTCTTTGTGCGCTGCTTGCAGAACTTGGCTTAGACTCTGGAGGTTGTGGGTTCAATCCCAGCTGATTGCTGCTGCCCCTGTAGCCTGGGGCAGTTTCCTCTGGGCGCTCTGTATTGACGGTTGGTTGGTTTAGGCGGCTTTAGGCGAAAAGCATCAGCTAAGTGACAAGCGTATGTGTGCAGAGAGCAGAATACGCTTCGTAATTGCTGGTTTGAGATCCTCTTCTATTACTGTGTATGGCTCTATACACTATATATATATATATATGGCCAAAAGTATGTGGACACCCTTCCTATTGATTGCATGCGTTGAACAGGCTCTGTTGTGAGACTGTCAATGGATCCTCTTCTATTACGCTGTCTCTTTCTATGAACTATATATATATAGGGCCAAAAGTATGTGGACACCCATCCTATTGCATGCATGCATTGGACAGGCTCTATTGTGGGAGTGTCAATAGATCCACTTCTATTACGCTGTCTCTTTTCTATGAATATATATATGGCCAAAAGTATGTGGACACCCTTCCTATTGCTTGCATGCGTTGAACATGCTCTGTTGTGCGAGTGTTTATAGATCCTCTTCTATTACTGTGTATCTTTCTATGCACTGTATATATGGCCGAAAGTATGTGTATGCCCTTTCTATTGATTGCACACGGCCCTAATCTCTGCCTTATGTGTTCTATCTGCTTTCCCAAGTTTGACTTTGACTGAATAGAGAACTATTGAGGTTTGTTTGAACTTGGAGAATTTAGAAAATATATTGACGTTAATTTCCGATGAATTTTACGTTGAGGTAACAATTGCACTGTTGAGTTAATTGGTCTCTGAGACTTTTACCTCTGTTCCTTATAAGGGATTGGATACAGCTTCCATATCCTCATACTCTACTGTAGACCCCAGATAACACCCAGGTGTATAATATTGATCCAGGGCTCTGAGCTGAACTGTAGGTTGGACTGTGGATCCAGAAGTGTTTGGTCATTAGGTAATCCATAAAAGACGAATATGGCAATAACGAAGGCCTGGGAAACTGGCCCATGGAGAGCCTGATCCCTGCACCTTTCCATGCATTGTTATATGAAGCCTATACAGCAATTACTCCATCAGCACACAGTGCAATCAATGCTGGCGTGTTGTTACTTCGCAGTTCAAACCCACATGGTCAAAGTGTTTTCAGAGCACCCCAACTGAAATCATGGACAGTGTATATGTGTATATGTGAGATGGCATCAATTCATAATTCGGGGCACGCTGTTTGTTTCTCAGGCCTGATTAAAAACTACTGCACTTTAAAAGGATCGATGCCTAGCAGTGTCCTGCATAAACACCGGCTCCATTATGAGACCTCCAGGGACACGGGCAACAAACCGAGAGGACTACTCATGTTTCTGCTGGGCATTTCATAAACAAGGCTAAACACAACCAAGTCATTCTAAGTTTACTTAACCTGAGGTTACTTGAGTTTAACCCAACCCCTATTAAACCCTGGCCCAGTGTAGTTCTTGATTTTAGAATTACTAGGGCTTAGGGATTAGAGGTGCTTTGGAAAAGGAGGTGTTTTGTAAGAGGAGGTGCTTTGGAAGAGGAGGTGCTTTGGAAGAGGAGGTGCTTTGGAAGAGGAGGTGCTTTGGAAGCGGAGGTGTTTTGTAAGAGGAGGTGTTTTGGAAGAGGAGGTGCTTTGGAAGAGGAGGTGCTTTGGAAACGGAGGTGTTTTGGAAGAGGAGGTGTTTTGAAAGAGGAGGTGTTCTGGACGCAGAGGTGCTTTGGAAGAGGAGGTGTTTTATGGAGCCGCGTTCTTTAACAGAAAGGTCAGCCGGCCGTCCAGCGGCCCCTTATTCCTCCCCAGACACTTCAGGTGTCAGCTTGAATATGAGACGGGTAACAAAGAGGAGAGGAGAGGAACGAGGGAGAGAGAGGAGAGGCAGAGGAAAGTGTTTTGGGGACAGATGAGGATCCGAGGTGAAGGTGGTCCATCTCCTCATGGCGGTGGAAATCTCATTAACAGTGTTTCCTCGGGGGTCTTCACCTGCCTCCCCACTACCTGCAGCTCACAGAGCGACAGCCACTCTCCATCATCAGCTGGGTTTAGCCCTGGGGTCTGTCTGTCGTTCTGACTCAGGCCTGCTCGTCTTCAGCAGTCAGTTTAACCCTTGGATCGTGGAGGGTTTGGAGTGGCTGGTGTGGAGTAGCACTCTGGGCACATGTGATCACTGCCCCCTAGTGTGTGGGTGTTTCACTGCATCCATTGAAATCATTTTTGGGGCTTGGTGCTGAGTCACCACTAACTCACACCATTCCCATTGGCTCCTGGCACCATCTATTTGCATACTGGGTGTGTCATGCCCTCCTCACTCACCACCAGTGTTCAGCTGAAGCTATGTTGTGATATCTTCAGTAGGCATTATGTTGGTACATGAAGATAGCGTCCCAGTCCCGCACCTCCCTCCGGGTGCAGCTATTCCTTGGATGATGAGTGTGTGTGGCTCAGATGGACGGGTGTTAATGGGACGTTTAGAATTGAGCAGAATTCAGTTTTCCTGAAAATGGGCTCTTTAACTGTACCACTGTAAGCCAAGGAGTCTAAGAGAGTGTCTCGGGAAGTGTGTGTGTGTGTTTGTGTGGGTGTGTGATTAATTAACTGCTAGTGCACTGTGGAGCTGAGGAGGCATCTGGTTTGAGCTCATTAACTGCTGTTGAGTGTGTATCCTCTCGGTGTCCCCAGACACACACTCTTCTTCGAGGCTATGTGTGTGTGTGGGGGGGTGTGCATTTGACTGTATATGGCCAAAAGTATGTGGACACCTGACCATTATACCATTATGCTGTAAGCTTGTTGGGCATCCCGTTCCAAACCCTCAGGCAGGCCTCCTTTTGTGGCTAGCCACTCAGTGCTAGGCTTTTCACACATAGCTAGTGCTCCAAATCAGTCAACAGAGAATTTGTGAGGGTCAGGCATTGATGAAGAAGGTCTGACTGACATTCCAATTCACAGGTGTTGAGTTCAGGGATCTGTGCAAGCCTCTAGAATTCCTACACACCACGCGCCTTAAACCCTGTCAGTGTCACGTACCTTGGAGTTCACATCTCGCAGCACCTGTCATGTTCTCCCCACATCGACTCCCTGGCAAAGAAGGCCCATCCACGCCTCTGCCGCCTCAGGTGGCTGAGGGAGTTCAGATGACTTTCCAAGGTGCTATGGATCTGCACCATTGAAAGCATCCTCACAGCCTGGTTTGAAGTGACGGTGTTAATGTTCGACCCTAGAGAAATGTAGGATAGGGTAACGTATCTATCACTGTGTTCTGATTGGCTACCTGTACCTTCAGGACTATAGCAGGACTTCAGCGTGAATGTTCAGAGGGATGTATAAACGAATGTTGGGGTGCTTTCTTGAAAGGGGGGTGGTTTGTGGCTGGGCCATGGGCTAAGGACACTTCCGAACACGGTGGTGGTGTTTGGCTGGGCCATAGACTGGGAATGCTGCTACAGTGGCACTGTTTAAGGGGGCTTGGATGTTTGGCTGGGTCATGGGTTAGGAATGCTTTGTGTCATGGTGGCTGTGTTTGGCTGGGCCATGGTTTGCTGGGGCTTTGTCACTGTAGTGGCCGTGTTTGGCTGGCCCGAAAACCACGCACACTTTATCATGGTTACTGGACTTGGGATATGTTTTCCTCATTGTGGCAGGGTTTGGCTTTGGGGTCACTTCATGTCACAGTGTTTGGCTGGGCTGGGGACATTTTTCATCATGGTGGTAGTGTTTGGCTGGAACGCGGGTTGGGAATGCTTTTTGCTGTGGTGGCAGTTTTTTCCTGGGTCATGGTTTGCTAGTGCTGTCTCGTAGTTGTTGTAATGTCTGGCTGTGCTTGTAAGCTGGGGGCGCGTCTCATCTCTGTGGCTGAATTGGGGACTTTTCGACATGGTGGCAGGGTTTGGCTGGGCCGGAGATGGGGGCGCTTCTCGTCTTGGTGGCTGGATTGGGGACTTTGACATGGTGGCAGTGCTTGGCTGGGCCGGAGATGGGGGCGCTTCTCGTCTTGGTGGCTGGATTGGGGATTTTTCGACATGGTGGCGGTGCTTGGCTGGTCCTGCAAGCCGGGGGCGCGTCTCGTCTTGGTGGCTGGATTGGGGTCTTTGACATGGTGGCAGTGCTTGGCTGGACTGTGGGTTGAGAATGCTTTTTGCTGTGGTGGCAGTGTTTTCCTGGGCCGTGGTTTACTGGTGCGTTCCTGAAATAGTGGCAGTGTTTGGCTGGGGCGGAGATGGGGGCGTGTCTCATCTCGGTGGCTGAATTGGGGACTTTTTGACATGGTAGAAGGGTTTGGCTGGGCCAGAGATGGGGGCACTTTTCGTCATGTGGCTGGATTGGGGACTTTGACATGGTGGCAGTGCTTGGCTGGGCTGGAGATGGGGGCACTTCTCGTCTTGGTGGCTGGATTGGGGTCTTTGACATGGTGGCAGTGCTTGGCTGGTCCTGCAAGCCGGGGGCGCGTCTCGTCTTGGTGGCTGGATTGGGGTCTTTTCGACATGGTGGCAGTGTTTGGCTGGGCCAGAGATGGAGGCACTTCTCGTCTTGGTGGCTGGATTGGGGACTTTGACATGGTGGCAGTGCTTGGCTAGGGCGGAGATGGGGGCACTTCTTGCCTTGGTGGCTGGATTGGGGTCTTTGACATGGTGGCAGGGTTTGGTTGGACTGCAGGTTGAGAATGCTTTTTGCTGTGGTGGCAGTGTTTTCCTGGGCCGTGGTTTCCTGGTGCTTTCCTGAAATAGTGGCAGTGTTTGGCTGGGCCGGAGATGGGGACACTTCTCTTTGTGGTGGCTAGACCGTGGGGACTGTTCTCCATGGTGGCAGGGTTTGGTTGGACTGCATATTGGGAATGCTTTCTCAAAGTAGAGGAGGTGTTTAACTGGGCTGTGGGCCAGGGGTCATTTTCACCATGGTGGCAGCATTTGGCTGAACCCCAGGCTTCGGATGCTTCTGGGCTGGGGGCCGGGGATGCTTCTCGGGGTGGTCGTGTTGTTCAGCTGCATTATGGGGCTGGTTTGATTGGCCGGTGGTGTGTTTGTGTGTGTGTGTTGTTGTGTCGGTAATTATAGCCATGTGTGTCCATGTATAGACTGTTTACCAGTGTTTACAGACGTCATCACAGCGCTGTATTAATTTAGCACCCAGGATAATTAGCTTTCAGCCAAAGTCCACTGCGCGTTCAGAATGGCGTGTACTTACTGTGTAATAAGCTGCTGTAATTACACGTTTATAATGGAGAGCGCTGTAGCGCGGTGCTGAAGCTGACTGTGTTTAATTCACACCGGTGATGATGCTGCTAACGATACGTCAAATTAGGTCAAGCCTGTTTTACACGGAAGATCAGAGCGAAGGAATCAGGCCAATTAGCGCTTCGTCTGTGATGAGACAACACACGACTTACACCCGCACACACATACCCCCACACCCGCACACACACACACACGACTTACACCCGCACGCACCCGCACACGACTTACACACGCACACACATACCCCCACACCCGCACACACACACACTACTTACACACGCACACAACCAGCACACACACATACACACACACCCCCACAACCACACACACATACTCACATACATACACTACTTACACACACACACACATACACTACTTACACCCGCACACACACTCACACACACACATACGCACACATACACACACCCCCCCACAACTGCACACACATACTCACATACACTACTTAAACATGCACACAAACATACACACACACACACCCACATACTCACATACACACACACACTACTTACACCCGCACACACACACATGCACACGCACACACATACACACCCCCCCACACACACACACACACCCACCCGCGCACACACATGCGCACGCACACCCACATGCACAGACACATGCACACACACACACACATACACACACACCCCCACAACCGCACACACATACTCACATACACGCACACCCACGCGCACACACACAGACACCCCCCACACACGCACACACCCCCCCACACGCGCCCACACACACGCGCAAACACCCCCATCCGCGCACACACACGTACACACACAGACCCAAACCAACACCCGCACGCACCCGCACCCCCACACGCGCACACACACGCACGCACACGTGCACAGAGTGGCCTGCAACATCCTAACGCTCAGATTCACAACCATAAAAACAGTGAACATGATTTATACTGTGGGTTTTTTTGGCACATTACTAATTTGCTGTAGCTTTTTTAGAGAGAGAGAGAGATTGATTGATTGATTGATTGACTGCCTGACTGACTGACTGACTGACTGACTGACTGACTGACTCACTGACTGACTGACTGATTGACTGACTGACTGACTGATTGACTGACTGACTGATTGATTGATTGATTGATTGATTGATTTACCAAGTTGGTGCAACTCCACATTTCCATTTCTGGCATCTAGCAGACGGTCTTGTCCAGAGTGACGTCCAACTGTTCTTAGAGTTCCATCAGAGAAGGTTTACTAGCTGGTACAAGAAGGTTCGAGTCTAGAACTTTCCTTAAGCTCAGACGACGCCTGAACAAGGACCAGTACTAATACCTAGAAAGCAGAACACAGAGCACAGCACTGTACAGAAGAGCACTACCTAGCAATCCCAAGCCAGCGCTCATGTCTAGAGAGAAGCCTGCATACTGGGCTCTGCTAGCCCACCGGACTGCTGGCACTAACCTGTATAGGTGAACATCTCAGCTGTGTAATTTTATCTATATTTTAATGAGCTACTGTATCTACTGAACACCTGTACCTTATTCTGTTCACCTAAACACTGAGCTGCTATTCTCCTACCTGCACTGAACACTTTATACATCTATACCATTTACAACCACATACTTAACCGCACACTTTGCTCCCTCAACATACTGTACTCTCCTACATGCACACTAAGCTGGTCTTGCCTCCTGTATAAGCTAACTGCACATCAGTTCTAGTATTCGCAGTCTGGATGCTGGTCCTCCATGTATCTTGAAGGATGGCGGGTCAAACCGAGCTGTACTGGGCTCGAGGTACAGACCGACTCCTGCCCCTTGCCATTAGGAGAGAGGGGCTGGTCCATCCTGGCTGGGTAGGCCAGCATGAGAGTTTAAAGCTACTGGAAGCCAGTGAAGGAAGCACAGCAGTGGGGTCACAGGAACGAACCTAGGAAGACTGAAGATGAGCAGAGCTAGTGATTTGTGTAGTTTAGGTGTTGGGCCGAACTTTGTTCCACTTTGGCATGGGTTATACCAGTCTCAGGAACTACTGTATACTAGCAGATACCAGCATCCAAGATCTCACACTACCATGTCCTACCACACTCTGGTACCCTACCATGCTCTCTACCTGAGGTTGATTATTGGAGCCTCACTGGAGATCCTATTTATGATGCGTACCTGTCTAGAAGCACCAGCACCAGTCCTGTTTCTCTCGTTTATTCAGGTTTTCCCTTTAACTCATTATCTAATTTTAATATATCCACTGCGATACAGCGCTCTTTTCATTCTATTCAGAGAGAGATTTTGTGACCTTGAGCTTCATTCACCCATGTCATGCTACCCGTCCTCCAGCTGAAGCAGTTCAGATCCACGTGGTTCAGATTCTCCGCATCATCTCCATCTCCTGCTCCCATTCAGGAAAATGAGCGTACATTGGGATGTTAATGAGAAAGCCGACCAGCTGTGAATACAACAAAGTCAGAGCCATTTCAGAAATCTCTTCTGGAAATGAACGGTTTATGCGGTCAGCAGCTTGACCGCTGCTCCTCAGCCAGCTCAATTATCTCGCTGGCCTCCCTCGGAAAATCTGAATCTGCTATATCCACCAAATACATATACAGAGAATCTGAATCTCTAGCTGAATCTCTCATATTTCTATATTTATAGTAATGGTACCAAATGAATAATAATAATCAGTGAATAATTCAGAATAGATACTAAATATTTTATAGTAGATACTGTATCATTCCTAATAAGTACCTATTCATTTATTATTTTAATATTTATTATTTTACAGTAGAAATAGTTTAGCAGACACTAAATATTTTATTATAATTCGATATTTTATAGTAGACCCTGAATTTTTCTAGTACATCCTGTATCATTCATACTGAACGTTGATGTATACTCAAAAGTTTGTAGTAGAATATTTATCTGCTAAATATTTCTAGTACATACTAAATTTTTAAAATCATGGAGCGCACACAAAATTGTAGTAGATACTGAGTACTGTAAATAGATATTGAATATTTTATAGTGCATACTGAGTATATTATAATAGATACAGTCTTTAGTAGAAACGTTTTAGTAGTATTGTAGATACTGAATATTGTACAGTACATATTGAGTACTTTAAAGTACTATACTTTAAATAATGAGTTAATTATAGCACATAATGAATAAATCAAAGTAGATTAATAATAGTTGTATTTTCTAGTCAATATTAAATACTTTATAGTAGATACTGAATACTGAGTTTAGTGGATGAAGTGTTTAGTAGAAAAAAAATTGTAGTATTGTAGATAAAATATTTAGCAGTACATATTGAGAGTAATTCATAACAAAGTGAGTAAATTATAGTAGGTACTGAATATTTTTGTATACCAAATATGTTATAGTACATCCTGAATATAATATAGCAAATACTCAATATTTTTTTACTAGATGAAGTTTATAGTAGACACTGAATATTTTAGAGTAAATACTGAATATTTTTATTAGACAAAGTTTATAGTAGACACTGTGTATGTTAGAGTAAATACCAAATATTTTTATTAGATGAAGTTTATAGTAGACACTGTGTATTTTAGAGTAAATACCGGATATTTTTATTAGATTAAGTTTATAGTAGACACTGTGTATTTCAAAGTAAATACTAAATATTTTTACAGTAGATACGAAATACTTTATAGTAGATATAGTTTATTGGCGATACTATTTTTATAACAATTACTAGTTGTTTTTATTTTACTAGTACATGCTGAATAAAAATATATATACTCTATATTTTATAGTAAACTCTGTATATTTCTAGTACATCCTGTATAATTTAAAGTGCATAGTCAACACAAAGTTATAGTAGATACTGAATACTGTAAAATAGTTATTAAATATTTTACAGTGCATACTGAGTATTTTATAATAGATACAGTTTTTAGTAGAAACTGTTTAGTAGTATTGTAGATACTGAATATTTTAGAGTATATACTGAGTACTTTAAGGTAGATAATGACTGATTCATAGTATATAGTGAGGAAATCATAGTAGAAACTGAATATTTTTAGATGATAGTAAATACTTTATAGTAGATACTGAATGTTTTATAGCAGATACCAAAAATGTTATAGTACATACTGAATATAATATAGCAAATACTGATAATTTTTTTACAAGACAAAGTTTATAGTAGACACTGTGTATTTTAGAGTAAATACCAAATATTTTTATTAGATGAAGTTTATAGTAGACACTGAGTATTTCAAAGTAAATACTAAATATTTTTACAGTAGATACGGAATACTTTATAGTAGATATAGTTTATTGGCGATACTATTTTTATAACAATTACTAGTTGTTTTTAACTATCGTTCCAAACTGGTTCCAAAACACAAATAAAAATAAAATAGTCCATAATAAAAGTCCAGTTAAAATCATACAAGCTGCAGATATGAGGAACGGCTATATTTGAACACTGATATGAATTAACGTTTGCATTGTCGACACTGTGTGTGTTAAAAAGCCTTCTGCACACCTCACCCTCGGCTCCATATACTGACCTTTTAACTATCCTGCTGAGCGACACGGCCAGCTCTGCATGGGACTGAGCATGTGTGTGTCTCTTCAGCTTCGCTCTAATAACACACACACCGTTTAGTGCATAAACCTCAGATTCCAGCATGTTTTTAAACCCCCGGAGATGAATGCGTTTAGCCGGATTCGCAAATAAGACACAGTAATTGTAGCCTTGCGCTGACAGCTGGCACTTCGCCCGGCACAACTCCGGCGCTGTGTTTTGGGATCTTGGGAAAGCTTTGGGAAGAAGCAACCTTTGTTTAAGAGTGACAGTAATGCGTGTGCATGTGTGCGTGAGCGTGTCCGTGTGTGTATTAATTGCTGGGACGTAGGGAAGCTGATTTATATGCAAGCACAGAAAACAAAGACGGAAAAATGAACTTTCCTAAAAGCAGGATGTGCGGCTTAGAGCTAGCATACCCAACGCAGCTTTGGGGTGAGGTGTTGGGAGGTGTCCACCTCACTGGAAAATGAGGATGTTCACAGGGAAACTGCAATGGACAATGACATAGGGGTTGTGGGGGGTCATGCTGTTAGCTAGCTAGCAGGTCAGCAGCTAGTCGTTTCTCAGGAGTGTGCGATTTGTGCCGCAATTTAGAAACAAGTGGTAAAAAAAATCGAATGGAGATTTTCCCGAGCACTGCATGTAAATGAGTTATGACATGGGAACATGACATGGGGGGCAGTCGTGGGCTGGAGGTTAGGGAACCAGCCTTGTGACCGGAGGGTTGCCGGTTCCATTCCCTGAACTGACAGTGACGACTGAGGTGCCCTTGAGCAAGGCACCTAACCCCCAACTGCTCCCCGGGCGCCGTGGATAGGGCTGCCCACCGCTATGGGTAAGTGTGCTCACTGCCCCCTAGTGTGTGTATTCACTAGTGAGTGTGTAAGTGGGTGTTTCACTTCACGGATGGGTTAAATCCAGAGACTAAATTTCCCCACTGTGGAATCAACAAGGGATAAAAAAAAAAAAAAAAAAAAACACAACCTTCCATACTCTATACGATGCGGCTTTGTACGTAGAAAATAAATTGTGGAGGGATGTAGCACATATTGCTGGTGTCTCTGGTGTAGGGTTGCCACCTTTCAGAAATGAAAATAAAGGACGGTGACTATGCTGGGCTACACCAATAAGAGTCCTTGGGCAAGACTCCTAACACTACACCGGCCTACCTGTAATATGACCAACCTGGTAAGTCGTCCTGGATAACATCGTCAGCTAAATGTAAATGTTTGCTGCTTCAGTTTTGCACCGCTTCTGCAAGGCTAACATAGCTAACAGCTAATGAAAGCTTATATCTTCCAATAAATTGTGGAGGGATGTAGCACATATTGCTGGTGTCTCTGGTGTAGGGTTGCCACCTTTCAGAAATGAAAATAAAGGACAGGGGCGGGGTTTAGGGGCGTGGTCATGTGTGAGTGACGTGTTTGAAATACGCAACAAGTGGCGCCCCATTTTTGAGATAAGTCTGGGGGTGGTGGGGAGGGGGGAGATTGTGATCATTTGATGCGTGTGTGACAGACGTGTATATCGGACATTTATACGGAACAAATTTACGGACATTTCCGGAAATACGGAACAAATCGCATCACGTATTGGTTTAATACAGGACGCAACATTTAATTGCCAACTAAAGGACGATTCCGTATTCCGGGACGGGTGGCAACCCTACTCTGGTGAGTTAGGTTACTAGCTAGGCTAGCCAGCATGCTAACCAGCCAATAAAGCTAGCCACGAATGCTAGCAGTTAGGTTACCATACAAATTGGTTAACCAATGATAATACTGTGTGTGGTTTCAAAACTAGCTAGCTTCCCTGGACCTTGTACACGCCCATATACAACAAACTACATCCTTACTGCTGCACCATTTAAGGTGGAGCCGTGAAACTCCAACAAATTCAAGCTGGCGAATAAGAAGCTGAACTTCAGCCTTGTAGTTTTAAAAGCGGCTAGTATTTTTGATACCACCCCCCTGGTGCCTGTGTGGTACTGCACACGGCTACTCCTCATGCTCTACCCTGGCTCCACCCACTCTCACAGACCTGCAGGTGATCTAGGCCTTATTAGGACTTCCATGTATACCCTTCTGATTATGATTCCCGGACACCCCACCAGGGAGCAACCACCACATTTGGGATATTGGGGTTCGAATCCCGGTCTGGGTGACTATGCTGTGCTACACCAATAAGAGTCCTTGGGCAAGACTCCTAACACCACACCGGCCTACCTGTAATATGACCAACCTCGTAAGTCGCTCTGGATAACAGCGTCAGCTAAATGTAAATGTTTGCTGCTTCAGTTTTGCACTGCTTCTGCAAGGCTAACATAGCTAACAGCTAATGAAACCTTATATCTTCCAATTAGCATTGGTCAAACTGCGCCTATCTAAAATAACCCCAAACACGCCATCCCGCAGGATTATCGCTGCCTCCTTAGGTCACTGGCAGGTGATTCCCTCTCTCCGCACCCTCCTCACTCTGAGCACCGAGCCTCCGAGTGCTACCATTGTCCCAGAAGTATGTTTCTTTCCTCCTGCAGGAGGATCTGAAAGCCGGTTCTTCTGAGACTTTGATGTGCCGCTGCTATTTTCGGGAGTGGTAGGTGGGAGGTAAAGCAGTGTCCCTGCAGGACAGCGCTCATGGCCGACAGCAATGGGTGCTCTACTTCGACGTATGGTTATTACTCTATGCTTGGGAAAAAGCCTGGTCCCATTGACGTTGGACGATAGGAACGTGTCCCTACAAATGTTCAAACAACGCTATTGGATCACCTCTAGAGGCTATGTGGTTGTTGTGTCCGTAGCAATGTAGAGACTTCACCTATACCCTTGCCTCTCCAGCTCTCCACCAGGCAATCTATGCTGTGCCAAAGTCGGATACAAATTTACGAGAATATACGAGCCACATCAGTGTTTAGACACTCAAATCAAATTGGTCAGGTGGTCCAGATTTGGTGGAGGCCTTCCCTGGCACAATTCCGAGGAGAATTCCCTGTAGACTGGGATTTTCCCACTGCTGGTAGACCCGTATGACCGTACGCTTCCATACACCTGCAGATTCAGCCACTTTCTTCACACTATGGTCTTTGGCCACGCCCACATGCAGTCCCTCCTTTTAGCCTATCATTAACATCTGCTCTGGAGCGTTTACCACACATGGAACGAGACTGCACCGTACTATGGGTCCAGTCACTCACACCCCAGCCACATCATCCTCGTGCAGCGCCATCTGCAGGAGCATGAAGGTACTACCACCTTCAACACGGCCCTCAAGTTCGAATACGCCAGGACACCAGGTTCCAGAATCTTGTCAAGCACCGCTCTAAAAAGCGAAAGAACCCAATTACTCTCGGCAGCGGCTCCAGAGATAAAAAGAAAGTTTTCATTTATCATGTTGGGCTCTGTTTGAGAGAGATATATCTCATCGATTTCGGGGCGGTCTTGAAGGATGACAGCGGTGGTTGTAGCTAAGCGCCGGCTTTTTGAAAAGCCCCTCTGCACACAGTGGCTTAGCGGAGATTTCATTCATCACAGCAAATATTTACCATGATCTCCATGCCTCCGGATCCCGCTCTGACAGATGATCTACACTTCTCCGAATGCAGGGTGGAGCGCCTGCATCTCAAGCATATATGCTGTAAATAGTGTTTGTCGATTCACCACAGACATTCAGTCAATACGCTGAACTTCCGAGACTGGCCCGAGCAACACGGTGCCACAGTATTGTCAGTAGGGATGGGCACTGTAACCACTTTTGCTATTCCGATATCCAGCCTGGTTTCCGGATAGCTAGCCCTGGGACATCCTAATGAGAAAATGGATATTGTTCTGAAGAACAAAAACGATGAAGGATGAAAATTAGTTTATTGCGTGAGCGCTGGCTCGGTGCCGTGGAGGCCTGCGGGAAGAATGGATTCCTGGTTTGTCCTGCAAATTGCACTGACAGGAATAGTGAGTTCCCTATCTGGGAAAAATCTTTCTGTGTATCAAATAGATCAGAGACAGAGTCAGGGGTCAAACTGAGGTGACTGATCTCACTGAACAAAAAATGAGGTGGTAGTAACTTCAGGCTCCTGCAGATGGCGCTGCACGAGGATGATGGGGGCTATAAATCCCTGTGGGGTGTGAGTGACGGGATCCATAGTTTGGGAAGAGGTGGTACAGGGCAGGGAATGTCTCGTTCCATGTGTGGAAAACGCTCCAGAGCAGATGTTAATGATTGGCTAAAAGGAGTGACTGCATGTGGGCGTGGCCAAAGACCATAGTGTGAAGGAAGAAGCTGAATCTGCAGGTGTATGGAAGCGTACAGTCATACGGGTCTACCAGCAGTGGCTAAAATCCCAGCCTACAGGGAATTCTCCTCGGAATTGTGCCAGGGAAGGCATCCACCCAATCTGGCCCAACCGACCTATTCTTTGAAGGAAGAGTGTCTGAACATTGATGAAGCCCACAGCCAGAAACTTTTCCAGTCCGTGCTCAATCCAATCCCAGCTGTTATTGGTGCTGTGACTGTCACTTAGTCTAATAATAAGTTGGACCGGCTTTAGCTATGATTAGCAATTGTCGTGTATTCGTAGATAGCTAATGCTGGACTTAGCAACCAAAACTTGAAAATGCTGGTATTCTGGGGGTCCCATGTTGGCTGACTACTTCATCACCTCCTGGCTGTTAACTCACTAGCCATAGCGGTCCCGATGCTAGCTTAGTTGTCAGGCTTGAGGCAAGTTAGCTAGCTAGCTAAAGTGAAGAGACCCTGCTGGTAAAACCAGTATAGACCAGCATGGCTGAACACCATCAGCTAAAAAGCTAGTCTAAGTGGGTTTCATTTTCAGCAGCGTAGCCAGCTAATGCTAGTCTTAGCTGCACATCAAAGACAAAACACAAAGATGCTGGTATTCAGGGGGTCCGATGTTGGTTGGCTACTCCATCATTGCATGACTGCTAGCTCACTAGCCATAGCGGTGCTGATGCTAGCTTAGTTGTGAGGCTTGTCAGTGAGTCAAGATAACTAGTTAGCTAAAGTCAATATACCCAGCTGGTAAAACCGGCACAGACCAGCATGGCTGATCATCAAAACCAGCATGTGTTGTGTTTTGGTGCTGGTGTGTTGATCATGGAATTCATGCTAGTCTAGGCTGTATTTTTCAGGAGGGTAGCTAGCTAACGCTAGTCTTAGCCCAGCAAAGTAAAACCGGCAGAGACCGGTATTCAGCAAGGGCTGGCTACTCCATCATCAAAATCCAGCTAGCTTAGTTGTGTTGTTGTGTTTTGGCTGCCGGCACAGACCAGCAAGTGATTCAAAACCAGCATGGAATTTGGTGCTAGTGTGTTAGTCTAGGCTGGATTTGCTTCAGGGTTTAGGGTAGCAGCATAGCTAATGGCTAGTCTTAGCTGGACATAAAGAGAAAAACAGCGTATTCAGCTGTTGTTGGCTACCCATTTGCATGTAGGTAGCGGTTGAAATGTCATGGCTGATCATGATGTGCTGTACCCAGCTGGTAAAACTGGCACAGACCATCCTGGCTAATTAAACTGGTGTGTTGATCATGGAATTCATGCTAGTCTAGGCTGTATTTTTCAGGAGGGTAGCTAGCTAACGCTAGCGAGAACACAGTATTAGAATAAATGTCATGGCTGATCATGATGGCTTGTACCCGTACACCTCAGTTAAACCCACTCCAAGTGTATTAGCAAGTCCCACTCCTTGTTTGTTTGGGAAAGTCAGAACACCCACACGCCGTCCAAAGGAAGGAAAAGTGGAAACTTTGTGTTGCTGGAGGACACACCTTAATAGAACAGAGTGTAAACACTCAAGGTGCTTTTCAGAAAAACACGAGTTGAAAAGTCTCCTCAGGTTCCTTTGCGGGAAGTTCTTCAAAAGCCTTGGGGTTGTAGAAACTGTTTGTTTTGTGCTTTCTTCCCTCAAAGGTTGAACGGGCCGTCTCGTCTGGGGCTCTGAGACTTCCAGGAGCATAAAAAGAAGGCTTGTGAGGCGCAGGCTGAACAGAGAAAGGCGGCCGTAACAGGCGTTCACTGCCTCCGTCTACCCGGAGCGAAGAATACATCATTCGCTTTCGCTTGACTGCGGACTGAAAGTCGAATTAGCCCCTAGTCTCGAGCCCTGAGTTTACGTGTGCATGCCTAGTGATGTTCAGTTTCGTGTTCAGTTTCCTTCAGTGTTGTTCTTTTCTGCTCAGTCTGATGTTGCAGTGACCCAACCCTAACCTCAAACGTAGTTCACCAGTCAACACAGTCCTTTGGTTTTGCAGTGGAGCTATTAGGCTAATGTTGGGCCAACCTTCTCAGCCTTTTCAAACTTTCGGTTCCTCAGGGATCTATCTATCTATCTATCTATCTATCTATCTATCTATCTATCTATCTATCTATCTAACCATACCCCACACACTGGGCTATTGGGTTAGGATCGTAACCCCACCACCCTGCCCAAATCCGTTGTAGTCTGGGTTGTACTAGCCGATAGCCTTATACCTTTGTGTTTCTGATTTGATGGGTCACGTGGACTGGGATCTTACTCATCATCTCCTCTTTGGTCTTCAGCCTCAGTACCAAGTCACTCTTTTCACCGGGGGCAATCTTCCTTAAATATCAGCTCCCAGGCTGATCTATTGGTTGAAACCATTTGCTACAGCGCCACCCTGAGGTGTGTCCTAGTGCTGCAACTCCAGTTAGTTAGGAACACCAAAGACCTGAACTTGTATTTGGGCATCTGTGTTTTCCCCCCCTAAGTTTATTTTCTCTGAGACCCCAGAATCAAGGTTTTGAGCCATTCAGGAGGTCCATGAGGCTTACAAGGGGGTACCAAAACCCCAGGATGCCCCCCTGTAGCAAAGCTTGTACATGGCTAATGCAGCTAAGCTAACAGAAGCTATTTTGAAGCTAGTTTTTATGGCTGTTTGATGGATGACAGTATCATACAGTGTCAGAATCACACAAGTCTATCAGAGCTTGCTCGGTGCTGTTTGAGGAAATGAGTGAGGAGCTAGGCCTGGCTTTAGCAAGATGCTAATTGATCTGAGCTTCCATTGCCTGTGAGCTCCAGACCAAAACTAAACCACACAAGCAAACCTCAGACACCGAAGACGTCCCAGCTGATGGACTGTAGTGAAAGCGAGTGGTGAAAATGTACAAGTCTGGTCCTACATCTCCAGAGTCGATCAGAGCTCCACTCCAGCCTAACCTTCAGCGGGCTATGCGAGGCTGTCCGTCATCCCCGTTCTTTCCCCCCGTGGTGTCATATTCGTCTCAGTGAGCACTCGTGATGTGAGAAAGTGAGTGACAGCCTGGCTGAGGAACGGCGCTCGCCATGAGCCTTAACGTCATTGGCTGGCCTTGGGAGGGATTAGCGTTTGGCGATTAGCATGGCTGCACAGCCGTGCGAGGAGTGGAGTGAGGAGGGCAACATCTCGATTAGAGAGGAAGGAGCTGAGGAGAATAACAGATACACCACCCAGCACATCTTTACCCAAACCTGAGACCCTGAAAGCACATCCACAGACTGAGCAGTACCGCGGCTGCCGCTACCGCTACCGCTACAGCTTCTACACCTGTTTACTAAGTGCAGCCGCGTGTTCGCTTACTGTACTGATCTGCCTTTGTGTTTTATGCTGATTTACTGATTGAGTCGGTGGTTTATTTTTTGGCTGATTCTAGTTTACTTTTGAGGTTTAGGCTGATTTGGTGGTTTATTTTTGTGTTTTAAGCTGATTTGGTGAGTTATTTTGGGGTATTTAGCTGATTTAGTGGTTTATCTTTGGGTTTTAAACTGATTTAGTGGTTTATTTTTGGGTATTTAGCTGATTTAGTGGTTTATCTTTGGGTTTTAAACTGATTTAGTGGTTTATTTTTGGGTATTTGGCTGATTTAGTGGTTTATTTTTGGGTATTTAGCTGATTTAGTGGTTTATCTTTGGGTTTTAAACTGATTTAGTGGTTTATTTTTGGGTATTTGGCTGATTTAGTGGTTTATTTTTGGGTATTTGGCTGATTTGGTGGTTTATTTTTGGGGTTTAGTCTGATTTAGTGGTTTATTTTTGAGTATTTGGCTGATTTAGTGGTTTATTTTTGAGTATTTGGCTGATTTGGTGGTTTATTTTTGGGTTTTAAGCTGATTTGGTGGTTTATTTTTGGGATTTAGTCTGATTTAGTGGTTTATCTTTGGGTTTTAAACTGATTTAGCGGTTTATTTTTGGGTTTTAAACTGATTTAGCGGTTTATTTTTGGGTATTTGGCTGATTTAGTGGTTTATTTTTGGGTATTTGGCTGATTTGGTGGTTTATTTTTGGGTTTTAAGCTGGTTTAGTGGTTTATTTTGGGGTATTTAGCTGATTTAGTGATTTATCTTTGG
Organism: Prochilodus magdalenae; assembly: GCA_024036415.1. NCBI lineage: Eukaryota > Metazoa > Chordata > Actinopteri > Characiformes > Prochilodontidae > Prochilodus > Prochilodus magdalenae. The sequence goes on along the minus strand of JAMWET010001439.1, from coordinate 25,975 downwards.
GTTTTAAACTGATTTAGTGGTTTATTTTTGGTGTTTAGTCTGATTTAGCGGTTTATTTTTGCGTTTTAAGCTGATTTGGTGATTTATTTTTGGGTTTTAAGCTGGTTTAGTGGTTTACTTTGGGGCATTTGCCTGATTTAGAGATTTCTTTTTGGGGTTTAGTCTAATTTGGTGGTTTATTTTTGGGTCTGATTTGGTGATATGTCCTCTGTTGTCATTATATAAGTAGCTGTTTGAGTCAACAATGAAAAAAACATGCAGGGGGCGGAGCTTATCCATATTCTTATTGATACAGTTAACAGTTGTAGCCGTTTGCTCTATAAAGCTTTGTGTTGGTGTTTAGGGTCAGCTGTAGATGCGTTTGCCGGGCTTTGGTTAGTGACCCTCCCGGCGGAGCCCCTCCTCCACGCCGCTGGGCTGTGTGTTCTCGGGAAGCCGGCCAGGTCGCGTGTGGGGTTATAAATATTTGATCAGGCGAGTGCACTCTCGGCGGGAGAGAGTGAGTAAATAAGCTTCTCCTTCTTTTCCTTCTTAAATCAGTCCGGGGGGAGTTCCAGCAGGAGCGGGGTCATTCCTCCCTCCGGCTCTCCTCTCCTTCATTCCAGCCGTAAACCTTAATTACCAAACCCAGAGCGGCCAGCTCAACGCTGATTAAAGCAGCCTGATCGGGCTGTTTACTCTCTCTCTCTCTATACCTCCCTCTCTCCCCTTCTCTTTCTCCCTCTTTTTCCCTCTCTCCATTCCTCTCACTCCTTCTCTTCTCTCCTCTCTCTCTATACCTCCCTCTCTCCCCTTCTCTTTCTCCCTCTTTCTACCTCTTTCCATTCCTCTCACTCCTTCTCTTCTCTCTATACCTCTCTCTCCCCTTCTCTTTCTCCCTCTTTGTACCTCTCTCCATTCCTCTCACTCCTTCTCTTCTCTCTATACCTCTCTCTCCCCTTCTCTTTCTCCCTCTTTCTACCGCTCTCCATTCCTCTTACTCTTTCTCTTCTCTCTCTCTCTATACACCTCTCTCCCCTTCTCTTTCTCCCTCTCTCTACCTCTCTCCATTCCTCTCACTCCTTCTCTTCTCTCTCTCTCTCTATACCTCTCTCTCCCCTTCTCTTTCTCCCTCTCTCTACCTCTCTCCATTCCTCTCACTCCTTCTCTTCTCTCTCTCTCTCTATACCTCTCTCTCCCCTTCTCTTTCTCCCTCTCTCTACCTCTCTCCATTCCTCTCACTCCTTCTCTTCTCTCTTTCTCTCTATACCTCTCTCTCCCCTTCTCTCTCTCCCTCTCTCCATTCCTCTCACTCCTTCTCTTCTCTCTCTCTCTCTATACCTCCCTCTCTCCCCTTCTCTTTCTCCCTCTTTCTACCTCTCTCCATTCCTCTCACTCCTTCTCTTCTCTCTATACCTCTCTCTCCCCTTCTCTTTCTCCCTCTCTCTACCTCTCTCCATTCCTCTCACTCCTTCTCTTCTCTCTATACCTCTCTCTCCCCTTCTCTTTCTCCCTCTCTCTACCTCTCTCCATTCCTCTCACTCCTTCTCTTCTCTCCTCTCTCTCTATACCTTACTCTCTCCCCTTCTCTTTCTCCCTCTTTCTACCTCTCTCCATTCCTCTCACTCCTTCTCTTCTCTCTCTCTCTCTATACCTCTCTCTCCCCTTCCCTTTCTCCCTCTCTCTACCTCTCTCCGTTCCTCTCACTCCTTCTCTTCTCTCTCTCTCTCTATACCTCTCTCTCCCCTTCTCTTTTCTCACCTCTCCTCTAACATCTCTCCATTCCTCTCATACTCCTCTCATCTCTTTCTATTTATACCTCTCTCCCCTTCTCTCTCTCTCTCCCCTTCTCTTTCTCCCTCTCTCCATTCCTCTCACTCCTTCTCTTCTCTCTCTCTCTCTATACCTCTCTCCCCTTCTCTTTCTCCCTCTCTCTATTCCGCTCACTCCTTCTCTTCTCTCCTCTCTCTCTATACCTTACTCTCTTCCCTTCTCTTTCTACCTCTCTCCATTCCTCTCACTCCTTCTCTTCTCTCTTTACCTCTCACTCTCTCTCTCTCTGCGTACCTCTCACTCCTTCTCTCTCACCCTGTCTCTTCATATCTCTCTTTCTTCCTCTCTCCATACCTCTTGCTCCTTCTCTCTCTCTATACCTCTTTCAATACCCCTTACTCATTCTCTCTCTACCTCTCTCTCTCTCTCTCCCCCTATTCTTCTCACTCCTTCTCTATCTCTCTCAATTCCTCCTCTTCTCTCTATACCCCTTTCAATACCCCTCACTCCTTCTCTCTCTCCCTGTCTCTTCATATCTCTCTTTCTCTCCCCTTCTGGTGTGATGAGGGTGTATGGTGTACAGCCTATTCTAGTGTTCTGATCTTATGATGGTATATTGTACCAGAGACAGATTCACTCCAGCAGTGTTACACTTGGCCATGATAAGCCTGAACCGCGCTGGAGTGGTCAGATTAGCCTGGGACCGAGCCAGTTTAAGCCCTGAGGGATTTCTAATGAGATGGTGAGGATTAGACTCTGCTGTTTGGGCTCTGATAGCAGAGCGATGCTCCAGAGGTCACACGGCGGATCAGCGTGTTTCTCTTCTGCTTAAAGGATTCCAGGTGCTAAATGATGAGCATACTGATGCTTAAACTGCGAGACGCTTTAGAGCCGTGGACGGTAGAGCCCTGGACTGTAGAGCCCTGGACTTTAGAGCCCTGGATGGTAGAGCCCTGGACTTTAGAACCCTGGACGGTAGAGCCCTGGACGGTAGAGCCCTGGACTTTAGAACCCTGGACGGTAGAGCCCTGGACGGTAGAGCCCTGGACGGTAGAGCCATGGACTGTAGAGCCCTGGACTGTAGAGCCCTGGACGGTAGAGCCCTGGACGGTAGAGCCCTGGACGGTAGAGCCCTGGACTGTAGAGCCGTGGACGGTAGAGCCGTGGACGGTAGAGCCCTGGACGGTAGAGCCCTGGACGGTAGAGCCCTGGACTGTAGAGCCCTGGACGGTAGAGCCCTGGACCTGCATGTTGTTTCTCCTCTTGCTTGCACAGAAGGGTGGAGTCAGGAGACTGAAGGCTGGAGATGTTGGAGTAGTGGATGGTGTGAAGAGGATGTGTTCTTGTCTGGTTTTACCAGACACTCAGCTCTCCACCAAATGATGGTTGACCTATAACCTGCAGAACCCTGATGGCAACATTCTCCCAAAAAGACTCCGCCCCTTCTTAGTTTAAGTTCAGTTCTGGGAATGGAGCTGTTCCCAACATGGTGAACCTATACACACTTGTGTACCCTCACATTCCATATACTCCATAGACTGCAGGTGATTACTGCACATGGTCCAACGTGGATAAGCCATAAACCTGAGCCACTCTTTACGGTAGAAGCCAATAGGAAGCTGCTCCAGCTATAGATCATGCATATGGTATAACATAGTAACTACAGCTGTAATACTCTGCACATCATGATTGCCTGATCTGACTGGTCAGATGATTTCTGATATGTGAATCTAATGCTGATCTTGCACTGGACTCGGCTTGAGTTCAAATCAGTATATATGGTGTTCATTGTAACATTGTAATAACCAGCTTATAAACTATGCCATGCTTTTATCAGGTTCCTGCTTTGCAGTTATTAAACCACACACTAGGGGTTGCACTTGTTGACTGCTTAAGCTTGACGTCGACTGGACACCGATCATGTGATTATGACACTAACGTCCTGGATTCGGGTTTCCATATCCCCAGTTTCTTAAGGCCTAGCCACACGGTCCAGGGCCTGTAGGAAAGGGCATATCCTCTTGGTTGACCATGATGCCTTAAGCTTGATGTTGAGTAGTTACTGATCACATGATCATGACACTAACATTATGGACGCCTCAGATTCTGGTTTCCATATCTGCAGCTTCATGAAACCTAGCAATACGTCGCAGGGCTTGTTGCATAGGGCGCATCATTTATTTACATTTAAGGCCTTTAGCAGACGCTCCTATCCAGAGCGACTTACAGCCGTGCTTAGTGCTCCACTGGATAGTATTCCAGCTAGTACAGGAAGTGTAGAACCTAAAACTCACCATGAGCTCAGACACTGCCCGAACAGGGGGCCAGTGCTGATACCTAGAGAGATCAATACACAGACACACAAAGTGCAAAAGTGCACTACCTGGCAACCCCAGAAAGGTCATTGTAAGTGCAACACAAGTACATACACATATACCTTACACCTCTACTAGAGCTCACTCACTGAAGTGCATTATGAAGAGACGGGTCTTCAGTCTGCGTTTGAAGACCGCGAGAGACTCCGCTGTCCGGACGCCCAGTGGGAGTTCATTCCACCATCTGGGAGGCAGGACAGAGAAGAGTCTGGACGCTTGTCCTCCATGTGTCCTCAGGGATGGGTGGTTCAAGTCGAGCTGTACTTGAAGCTCGAAGAGCTCAAGGTACAGATCGACATTCACCAAGCTACACCAAGATCTGGACGTCAGTTACTACTGATACAAGCCTACGGTGAGGATCTATTAGTAAGAACATGGCAACCAAGCATTCAGTCTTGTTGGGCAGGTGAAGAAACGTCTGATGAGGTAATTTCTGTGATCTAAGTAGGATCTTCAGGAGGGCCAGTGAAATGGAGGCGAAGCATTCCACATGGCACTAGACAGCAGGAAGCTCCAAGGTGGGTGACTAACCTGTGGACCTGTTGCCTTCATCATTAAAGTGCCTGATTGAAGTACGATCCTGAAGTTCTCCTGTGGCTTTATTCATGACATCATCAGGGATGAGTTGACCTCCACTTGACCTCAACATTGGTGGTGCAGTGGGTAGCACTGTTGCTTCACAGCAAGGGCCTGGGTTCGGTTCCCAGCTGGGCTTTGCATGTCATGCTTTGGTTTACCTCCCACGGTCCATGCTGGAATGGCTACATTGACTCTAGTGAGTGTGTATGTTGGTCTGGTGGCCCTGTCCAGGGAGTGTCCTGCCTTCTGCCCAATGAGCACTGTGATCGGCTTCACCGCTACCCAATGAAGCGTTTGTATTCGTCCCCTAGGGGGCAGATTAGGCCCCATCATCCGTGACTGATATCGGGACATCCTGGTAGCGGTTCGTTACCCGGGTGGAAGCTGTGCGCCGTGTGAGAGAGACATCATAAGAAGGATATTCTGTCGCTTACGACTTTCCCGCTTTCTCAGCGATCACATTGTTGGAACCGCAGCACAGCCGGTGCCTTTAAATGATGTATATGGTGATTTTGTCAAACGACGGTGCAGCTATATAATCAGAACTTTAGCAGTGCAGAGCGGCAGCTTGGAAATGGCTTGGGAATCACTGCACACATGTAGTCTTAACGTCGCCGCTTCATTCTCGTCCCGTAGCGCAACAGCAGAAACAAATACGCATCTGAATGAGGACAGCTTTATGGGGAATCCAGCTGTTTTAAAATACAGTATACATGAGCACAGACAGACGGAGAGAGGCAACCAGATGCAAAGGGCTGACACCGTCTGACACCGAGGCAGAATGCAAATATGACACTGCAAATATGACACTGCAAATATGCTAATTAGCACATGACATCATTACCAACTTTTAGAGCTGGATTTAGCTGCTTTGGATTGGAAGTAGTGGGCCGGGCCCTGGCGCCTGTTTACTGATGTAACAGAGTTAGCAGCTGGTGTTGGGTTAAAGTATTCAAGTGTGTTGGGCCCTGATGATTGTGTGGTAGCTGCAGTTTGAAAACCTGTAGTGGAGCTTCAGTGGACTTTTGGAGGAATTGCACACATGAAGCATGAAATGAGATTTCTGTGATGACTAAGCAGGATCTTTGGGAGTGCCAGCCACATGTAGGCCAAGCTTTCCACATAGCACTGGACAGCAGGAAGCTCCATGGAGAGCCACCTGGTCCAAAATGCAGGCAAACAGAGGCACCCAGTCATGGTGGTGAAGATGAAGCAATGGCGTTTATTGATCAGGCATACAGTGCACAGGACAGGCAGTTGTTCCACAACAGACCACACAGCATGGACAGTTGCTCAGCATCAGACCACACAGCATGGGCAGTTGCTCAGCATCAGACCACACAGCATGGGCAGTTGCTCAGCATCAGACCACACAGCATGGGCAGTTGATCAGCCATAAACATCACAGGATTGGCAGTTTTTGCATTGCATTGGATTGGATTGTGAAGGATGGGCAGCATAAGACCCCACAGATCATGCAGGGTGGGCAGATTGTGCAGGATGGGCAGTTTAGCATCAGACCACACCGGATGAGCAGTTGTTCAGCCATAGACCTTTGGTGCATAGACCTTTCCTGCATCAGACCACACAGGACGGGCAGTCGTTTAGCATCAGACCACGGCAGTTGTTCAACACCGGATTGTGAAGAATGGGCAGTGTTCAGCATAAGACCCCACAGATCTTGCAGGGTGGGCAGATGTCTAGCATGGGATCACACAGGATGGGCAGTTGTTTAGCATCAGACCACACAGGACGGGCAGTCGTTCAGCATCAGACCACACAGGACCGGCAGTCGTTCAGCATCAGACCACACAGGACGGGCAGTCATTCAGCATCAGACCACACAGGACAGGCAGTCGTTCAGCATCAGACTACGGCAGTTGTTCAACACCGGATTGTGAAGGATGGGCAGTGTTCAGCATAAGACCCCACAGATCTTGCAGGGTGGGCAGATTGCGCAGGACGGGCAGTTGTTTAGCATCAGACCACACAGGATGGGCATTTGTTCAGCATCAGATCACACAGGATGGGCAGTTGATTAGCTTTGGCAAAGTAAAACACAGACAGTTAGTTCTGTTAGAAGAACAGTACATGGTGTTACCAGCAGGGACAGCCTCACTGACAGAGAGAGCCAGAAGGTGACACTGACATGAGGGCTCTCTGAGAAGTCAGCGTCCCTCCACTCCACCGTCAGCACACCCGAGTAAACCTGTAAGAGCAGCCGGACAACAGCACCAACATTCAGTTTACCATAACTTCCAGGTCTGCCAGATTACCAAAGGTCCGACTGACCAGGTGGGTTGTTAGCCTAGAGGCTGTGTCTGAGTTAGTAAATCAGACGCTAGACATCAGCCCCTCAGCTCGGTAGCAGTATGTGAGGAAAGCTAACATAGCTAACACTGCAGCCTGAAAGCTATGCCGTTTCACAGTTAGCAACAATTTCCTTTCGGCCCAAATGGCGGTCACCTGGTGGTCCGTCTGACGCCTCTCCACCTGCTGGCCATTTATAAATACAGGAACGGGTATACGTGCCGGGCCAGTGGAGAACAACATCAAGCAGAGTGCGGCAGAACTTTTAGCGAAGGCTAAAGCTGACAGATGCTAATATGTCCGCCTGCGGGTGAATTACCCAGAGAGAGAGAGAGGGAACGAAAGAGACAGGAACAATAAAGACGGACCGGACAGAGAAAACTGGAGGAAGAGGAGAGGAGGAGAAATCAGTGGTTATTAAATAAGGAGCAGGTCCAGGAGGCCAGATGTCACTTAGATGAGCGTTCCTTTCTTCGCCAGAACCACAGAAGGCCCTTTTGTTTGGCTATGGCTTTTGTGCTCTCTCTCTCTCTCTCTCTTTCTCTTTCCCGTCTTCTTGTCTCTCGCTTTCACAGCCAGCAGCTCCATGCAGGCTCCCAGATGCCATGGCCTTTGCTTTCTTCCCCCTTGTTTTTGAAGAACTTGGCCCCTCGTTGTGGGTGTGTTAGCAAAGGCCCTATCAGTTCATATCTCTCTGGATGAGTCTGGGGATGGATGAGTCTGGGGATGGATGAGTCTGGGGATGGATGAGTCTGGGGATGGATGAGTCTGGGGATGGATGCATGTGTTAACCCTTAAATGACAGCAGACATCCTCGGATGGGCAGTTGCTGAGTCACAAACCAAGAAAGAGAGACCGGTGGAGATGGATAGAGTTAGGGAGATGATAGTGGGAGAGTAGAAAGAGAAAGACTTAAGAGAGTGAGAGAGAGAAAACAAAATGAATAAAATGAGTGAAAGATAGAGGGGGGAAAGAAAGAAAAGATAAAGAGAGTAGAAAGAAAGAATTAAGAGGAGAAAGTAGGAGAGTAAGAGAGAAAGCAAGGGATAGATCATGATAGATGGATAGAGATGATGGGGAGACAGAGGGAAAGAGATACAGCGAGAGAAAGAACAGAAACAAAGGATACAGTGAAACAGACACAAAACATGGAGAGAGGGAGAGACAGGTATAGATAGACAGAGTTATGGAAATAACAGAGAGAGAGAGAGAGTGTGAGAGAGAGAGAGAGAGAGAGAGAGAGAGAGAGAGAGAAAGGGAGACAGAGAGAGAGACAGAGAGAAAGGGAGACAGAGAGAGAGAGAGAGAGAGAGAGAGAGAGAGAGAGAGAAAAAGAAAGAAAGACAGTAAAAGACAGTAAGGAAAAAAGAGTAAAGAAAGAAAAAGAGTAAGAAATATAGAGAGAGAGAGTGAGAGAGAGAGAGAGAAAAAAAAGAAAGAGAGAGAGAGAGAAAAGAAAGAAAGAAAGAAAGAAAGAAAGACAGTGAAAGATATTAAGGAAAAAAGAGTAAAGAAAGAAAAAGAGTAAGAAAGATAGAGAGAGAGAGTGAGTGAGAGTGAGAGTGAGAGAGAGAGAGAGAGAGAGAGAGAGAGAGATGAGAGAGAGAGTCTCCGGAGCGCCGGGATTGGAGTTACGGAGCGCCCTCTCTCCTGCTGTCAGTACAGAGGGAAGGAGAGTGCTGCAGGAAGGGGGCGGAGCTCGGTGCGCGGCTCTAACTGATCATGTTTTCACAAACACTAATACAGACAGACGTTCCGGAGCGCTCCGAGGATAGATAGGAGCCGCCACAGAGCCGCTTCCCTCTCAGTCACTCACTCCGGAATGTGTGATTATTCCCCATGTCCCGCGCTGAGGAATCAGTCCTCCACCTCCTCCTCCACAGGGAGCTGTTCAGATACACTCTTACGCAGTACAGGGGTCTGTGAGCGCTGAGACAGATAAACCACAGTTGGTTCTCTGAAGTTCCCCTCTGCGAGTGTGAAGAACCATGTAACCTTAAACAGATCTATCTAGAAGCTGAGACTTGCTTGATTAACACCGACCAAAGACTCGACTTCATTTTTTATTCATGACTTGAGACAGATGACTTGAAATGACTTTTTTAGGAATTCTTTAGGAATTTTTTTTAGTTTTTTTAAAAAATGCTTAGGAATTCAAGAATATTCAGTATTTGTAGGGAATTCTTTAGGAATTTTTAGTTTTCTATTTTTAAAAAAATGCTTTATAATTCAAGAATTTTCAGGATTTTTGGAAAATTCTTTAGGAATTTTAGTTTTTTTTACCAAAAGGCTAAGGATTTCTTTAAGACTTTTCAGGATTTTTAAGGAATTTAGGAATTTTTTAAAGATTTTTTTAAAATAATGTTTTTGAATTTTTTTTTAGGATTTTTTTTGTTTAAAAAAATGCTTAGGAATTCAAGAATTTTTTAGGATTTTTGGAAAATTCTTTAGGAATTTAGTTTTTTTAACAAAATGTTTAGGAATTCTTTAAAAATCTTCAGGATTTTTAAGGAATTCTTTAGGAATTTTTGTTGAAATGTTAAAATACATGTAAACCTGGCAACCTATCCGAACACGAACCAGCAGAGATGTGCCAATAAGCTTGTATTATGAAAATGGTTATTCCTGTAGTTGTGACGTTTGAATGCAGGGATTATACAGGATGTAAGGACAGATTTGGGCATGTCCAAATCAAAGAAGTGTGACGCAAGCCCACCAGGCCACAGCAGGCACTTGGTTTAGAACTTGGTTCTAGCTAATGGAACCTGTTCTCCTTCAGTGTTCTGTGATGATGATGATGATGTCAGTGTCAGACTAATGAATGAGCTTCTATTAAAGACTGGTGGACTGAGAGACACTAGAGTCTCCTCACCTACACTGAGCTGATGAGTCTTGTTCCAGTGTGACAGGACGAACCCAGTTTACTTTTACATTTCTCCTCTCCTGTAGTCCCGTTCTGTCTCTGCTTTAAGTTGTTCAGTAGTTCACATACAGTACCTCATACTCTCTGCAACAACACAATACCACACTATGCTAGCTCAGTACACATCACCACCTTCTACAGGTAAAGCTACTGGACTCCTAACAACATCCACGAACAGCAGGGTAGAAGACTAAAGATACTTACACGGGCCACTTGGAGCATTTTTACTCTTCTAGGGTGGGAGAAAAGACCCATGTTTGGTTTTAGCTGGGCTTATATAGTGGCTGGGCAAGTCCGGACATGCCCAGTGGGACCCTACAGGAACGATCCATTAGGAGGGGGGTTCATGGGTTTCATGTTGGGTGTATGTTTCATTTTATGTTTATGTAATTCGATTCTGTCCACCCTGTGAATTTAAGAGTACAATGCAAATGTGCATTATGGGTAAATTTGGAGGATTACCCGTTTGCTCTGCTCAATATTGTCCCCCCTCCTGCAGAGGAGAAATGGTACATGCGGTGTTGTTTAAATAGATGGGGGTCTAGTTAAGAGGTCAGTCTCTTTTTTCTGAGGGTAGAGACTGGTTGAGGGTGAACCAGTGTGAGTAAATGAAATTTTTTTTTTTTTTCCACCAACCTAATATCTACTGTAAATACTTTGTTTAGTTTACTTATTTTTTTCCCTCTCTTTTTTTCAATATTTGTAAATAAACACCTTTACACTACACGTGCTATTGCGATATTGCCATCACTTTTTTCCATAATTTTCCACCCTGTTGGAAGACACTACCCACACCGGCATTCAACGTGTGACATCCAGAAGGGATATACTTTAGTACTGTTACTCTCCATACTTAAGTACATCTGAAGGTACATACTATAGTCCTGTTACTCTCCATTCCTCAAGTACATCTGAAGGTACATACTCTAGTCCTGTTACTCTCCATACTTAAGTACATCTGAAGGTACATACTCTAGTCCTGTTACTCTCCATACTTAAGTACATCTGAAGGTACATACTTTAGTACTGTTACTCTCCATACTTAAGTACATCTGAAGGTACATACTCTAGTCCTGGTACTCTCCATACTTAAGTACATCTGAAGGTACATACTTTAGTACTGTTACTCTCCATACTTAAGTACATCTGAAGGTACATACTCTAGTCCTGTTACTCTCCATACTTAAGTACATCTGAAGGTACATACTCTAGTACTGGTACTCTCCATAACTAAGTACATCTGAAGGTACATACTTTAGTACTGTTACTCCAGTGGAGGTCTAAAGGGAGGAACTAACACTGGAGGAGGAGTTTACCTAGGAGATCCCTACTGTAACTCAGGTATATGGGTTTGTGTGCTTCGCCCAACACTGATGAATATTCCATCTTCCGTAACTGTGTTCACTGGAATGGTTAGCCTCAGTGCGCCGAACTGTTCAGCCCATCTTATGGTTCTCTAATTTCAGTAAATGATGATAAAGAGCATGTGATCAGATAAACCATCCCTGAATTACCTTTCCCTAAAGTGAATGAAGCTCAGTGGAGGCTTTGTTTCACGCCCAGAACCCAGTAAAGCGTTACTTCCGGTGCTTCTCATTGGGAGGGGGATCCCTGTCCCCTGAGTTTAATCAATAGCTTGACTTTTACCAAATGAAATAATAAGACAAGCCCTACCACAGTGAACAGCATCTGATTGGCTGTAATTGGGCGTCTGCTGGAAATGGTGATTAGTTTGCGGAGTTCCCAGCAGGAGACACAGGAGATTCAGCAGGAAGGCAAGTTTATTTGGATGCGTCATGCTGGAGTAAACACAAGATATCTGGCAACACGGAGAAAGAGCGATGCACTGAAGTCACTTGATCACTTAGACTTGAATTGTGTACATCCATCATAAGAGCAGCTCCACCCAGAAGAAGGTGCTGTTGGGAAGGAAGATAAAGGTGACCAGGATCAATAACTGATGATAAATTTAGACTGATATGATCAATATTTATTGAGCTACACATACAGAAGTCTGTCTCTCAGTATGGCGTTGGGCCGCCATGTTTGCTAACCCAACACGCCAGACGTCTCGGTATGGAGCTGTAGAGGTTCCTAATGGTGTCCTGTGATAATCCATCCCATGCAGCTTGAACATCCTCACACAGTTCCTGCAGATGGTGCGGTAGGGGTGGAAGTGGAGAGACACTAGGCCTTCTGGAGGTGTGACGACAAACCGTTCATCTTGGTGCTGACCACGGTGCCTCCACACACGGATTCGTTGGGCGTCTCCACCAAGACTAAAGCGGGACTCGTCACTGAAGATGACCCGCTGCCATTCTGAGTCACTCCATGACAGTCTGGTACGACACCACTGCAGTCTTTGGTGACGGTGACGTGGTGTTAAGGACAGTCGTGGTAACGGTCTGTGTGCATGTAGTCCTGTGTGGTGCAGCCGTCTGCCAATGGTGCTGCACTAACAGGATGACTCATGGAGGACACCACTGGGTGAGTGTAGTGTATATATGCATATCACACCGACACAGTTGCTAACAAAGGTACGGAAACAAAGACGGAACTGTGTTGCTATAATGGGTTTTGTTTATGTTGCCATGGTGCACACCTCCAAATCAAGCCGATGAAAGAATGGCAGGTTTTTTTTTTTGTTGTTGTCGGCGAGAGAAATCACGCAGTGGTAAAGTGTATGCGTGTGAGATAACAATAAAAAAAAGAATCATTTTTCGCATTCCTCCATCACACCACCTCCAGGGTTTAATTAAGTTTTACGGCCTTCTTCTGAGGGTCTCTCGCTGGGTATGTCTGCGTGCCTGGGTGTGACTGAACGTGTGATACTAAAAATGCATAACAAGCCATTAAAAGAGGCAGCAGAAGAAAAGAATGAAAAGAAATCATTTTTAGAACTCTCCCATTGTTGCCTACCCGCTCTGTGGGTTAATTAAGTTTCACGGCGCTCTCTTTAGGCTAATTTACACCCTGTAGAGTTAAAATAGACCCAAGTGTGCATTGCGAGAGGTCAACGGCGTCTGGTAAGTTCGCCTTGCGGCATTTCTGGAGGGAGGTTCAAGGGAAGAGTTGCTTATCCATCTGGGTTGGGGATTTTCTGTAGCCTGTCCCGGTGCTCACTGGGCGGAAGGCAGGAAACACCCTGAACGAGCCGCCAGTCCATCACAGTACAGACGTGCACACTTCCACCTAGGGAACAATGTGGCATTTCCAATTTCTCTGATTGCTTAAGTTGGACAGTGGGATGTAACGGGATCACCTGGAGGAAACACACAAGGACACCGGGAGAACATGCATAGTCTACAGTGGAAGGACCCCAGACACCCCAGGCTGGAATTGAACCCAGGCCCTTGTTGCTAACAGGGCTAGCCATGGCACCACCCAGGAACTCCTAGGTATCATTGTAGACTTTCATGGCATGGGTAAGAACATGTCCAGATAAGGTATTTGTGGGCTGGAGGTTAGGAAACCGGATCACCTGGAGGAAGCCCACACAGACCCTGGGAGAACATGCATAGTCTACAATGGAAGGACTCCAGACAACCCAGGCTGGAATTGAACCCTGGCCCTTGTTGCTAACAGGGTTAGCCATGGCACCACCCAGGAAAGAGTTTCTAGGTATAATTGTAGACGTTTGTGGCATGGGTAAGAACATGTCCAGGTAAGGAGGTTAGGAAACCGGCCTCACAACCACAAGGTTGCTGGTTTGATCCCCTAAATGAACAGGACGCAACTGAAGTGCCCTTGAGCAAGGCACCTAACCCCCTAACTAGCTGGGCATCAATTTGTTTGGCAAACAGCACAAAAAATGATCTAAAGACTCGTTTTTCTTCTGTCTCACAACTAGACTAAACCATCAGGGCACTCGTCTTCCAAGCCTAGGCTCCTCCAAGATGATTTTAGATCATGAACATCTTCAGGAACCTTCAGGGCTGAGATTTTGACCAGATCAAGATGGAGTTGGCAAAGGGGTAGGCGAAGGTGTGGCAGGCTGTTATGGTGGGCAGTGTGAAAGTGCGGGTGAATGGAGGTTGGACAGTAGTTGTTAAAAGTCGAACAGAAGACTTATTTGGAAAGTGTGTGGAGGCTGGGGGATGGATTTGGGTTGGGGAGAGTTGTTCTACCAATAGCAAACCAACTCGTCTCTGCAACGTCCATAAACAGACCCCACAACAAGGTGGAAGCCAAAGTGGTGGTATCTGGAGTGGCCAGGTTTAGGGGCAACCACTGACCACTTCCACGACCCTGTTAATACCACCAATCAGGGACAGCCTTCTGGCTAATGGTCTGTTTACAAGAGCCACTCTTAACAAGGAGCTGTCAGCTGAGACGTTCTGTGATAGTTAGAGGCACCACGTGTAGAACCTTTATTACTCCTGCTCCTCTGTAGAAGCATAATAGAGCCTGTCAAGCTTTATTGTTCAACCTGCAGTTTCACAACGCTCAAACTGTCACGCGTCACACATACTGCCTCAAAAATCATAGACCTCACCACACACGACCTGTCAAACCCAAACAGTAAGGCTATATAGAGGCAGGACTAACGCTGTGCTCTTACCTCACCTTACGCCCATCAGGCCAGAAAAGACACTGGCATGTAATGCACCATTGGCACACTGGACTACATGCACACAGGCCGTTACCACGACTGTCCTTAACACCACATCACCGTCACCAAAGACTGCAGTGGTGTGGTACCAGACTGGCATGGAGTGACTCAGAATGGCAGCGGGTCATCTTCAGTGACGAGTCCCGCTTTAGTCTTGGTGGAGACGACCAAGGAATCCGTGTGTGGAGGCACCGTGGTCAGCACCATGATGAACGATTGGTTGTCACACGTCCAGAAGACCTGGTGTCCCTCCACCTCCACCGCACCATCTGCAGGAACTGTGTGAGGATGTTCAAGCTGCATGGGATGGATTATCACAGGACACCATTAGGAACCTCTACAGCTCCATACCGAGACGTCTGGCATGTTGGGTTAGCAAGCACGGCGGCCCGACGCCATACTGAGAGACAGACTTCTGTATGTGTAGCTCAATAAATATTGATCATATCAGTTTAAATTTATCATCAGTTATTGATCCTGGTCACCTTTATCTTCCTCTCCAGGAAGGCTAATCTAAGTGATGAAGGCCAGGCATGGTTTAGGGAGGAGACAAGGACTGAGGGATGAGCAGTGAGGTGGAGACAAATGACTCAGCATGGAGATTCCACACCAGGATATAAAACTGTCTGATTTTATAACTCTCCACTGAAGGGTTGACGCTACGTGCTAGTCAGTGAGCATGCAAACTGCCTCCAGTCATCTCCGGCAATGACACATAACCCCCTGTGCCCCTGCCCCCTGGTGTACGATAGCGCACTGTGCAGTGATTCATTACCCACAACCCCATTTGAAGCTCCAGTGGCCCCGGTGTATATTGCACTAAACCAACTCATGAATTTAAATATAGATACGTGTGCGACTCCAGGGAGGGAGCCCAGTGAGACAGACCTCAGCACCTGATGGAGTCCACAGCCTCCCCACTCGCTCCGTCGCTGCCTCAAAGTGCGGAGGCTGGAGTGGCTGTTGAAAAGTAATCATGGCAGGGGGCTATGATCAGACTGAGTCACTCAGTACGGCACGTTGGCTCAGTGAGGGTTATATAGTGTAACCTGCCAGATTAAGCACTTAACCCTTACTGTGTCTATGTGCTGTTGGTAGACAGACGATGGCATGCCTGAATGTCTCACTGTTGCCGTAGTGACCAAATATGAAATCCAATTTAGACGCTGTTTCAGCTGTTACACGGTTTCTTGTTGTATGCACTGTGTTTGGCTGGGAGTCATGCCTGTGTCCAAAGGTCGTGGGAGAGGGGCAGGCCGACAATCGAGTAGGTAGGTAGGTAGGTAGGCACGTAGCTAGCTAGCTAGGCAGGCAGGCAGGCAGACAATCGAGTAGGTAGGTAGGTAGCTAGCTGGTAGCTCGATTGTCGGCCTGCCCCTCTCCCACAACCTTTGGACACAGGTATGACTCACAGCCAAACACAATAGCTAGCTAGCTAGCTAGCTGGCAGGCAGGCAGAATTAAGCAAATTGCTTAAAGTTCCAAAGTACCCAAAAGGGGTGGGTTTCTAAAGTGGAGACTCCAAATGTTCAAAGTTTCCAAAAATGGCAAACAAAGTTGAGGATTAAGCATAAGCGGTAAAAACTGTATGTTCCCAGCGTCCTCCACATCTAAACAATTACGCCTACATGTGCCAAAGGAAGACGCCATCTTAACTAGTGGTATATCATGTGACAATGTGGAAAGTGTCAAAATAAGAGTCTTAAGTGACAGGTCTTAGAACATACATCAAACAAAGCAAAAATAATTAAACAAAATAATAATAATACATATATAACTTGTCCCAAGTTCAGTTTTCCCAGTTTTTGCCATTGACCATTGGGAAGGAATAAACCAGATGCTGATTTTGTTGGGAAACGTTTCCACTGCATGGTACCATAATTGGTTTTCCATTAGGTATACCTGGTAACTGGAACCGGGTACTCTAAGGTGATACCAAGTGATGTAAATATTGACTGTTTGGAGAGAACTGTGGCAGTATAAATTCCTACACTCAACACATTCTCAGAGAGGCGGTGGCAGAATAGATCAAATCCCATGCTTCACCAGAGACACCAATATGTTACAGGCGCAAACCATTAAAGTCTAACCAGTGATTCCCGGCGAGGGTTCCCACCCGCTAAGATTTTATTCAGACAGTCTATCTATCTATCTATCTATCTATCTATCTATCTATCTATCTATCTATCTATCTATCTATCTATCTATCTATCTATCTATCTATCAAATGAGGGCCAGCAAAACAAGCAATTTTGGTCAGTTTGTCCATCATTCCCCAGTTTGTAACTCCCACTGGCTGAATTTTAAGCCAGTTGTGTTATTTAGTGTAATTGGTGGTTGGTACTGCACAGTTGCCAAAGCAGATGTTAATGCATGTGGGCGTGGCCAAAGACCCTAGTGTAAAGGAAGTGGATAAAATCACAGTCTCCTGGGAATTCTGACCAGAAGTCATGGCAACTGTCAAAAATAAATAAGAAACAGAAATGGCCAAGAAGAAACAGAGGGGGCTTCAAAACCTAGAATTCAAGCTGTGGGAGCCCACCAAACTTGGCATAAACTGAACCAGCTCCCTCAGCAAACTAGCCAATGTCTGTGGGGCTTCTCGTTGGCTATGAAGATGGTATTACAGCTACTGAACTAATGCTACTGTGTCACAGAATTAAACACCGTATTAGCCACTCAAGTATCTCAGGTATGACGGATGATTGGTAGGTGATCAGTTTGTCCAATTTTTAGTTCGGCAATTGAATAAAACTGCAATTTGATTTAATACTGCGGAAATGTCTTTGGTTTTGGCTTGTTGACATGGTGGGAATGCACTGGAATTGATCTCCCAGGTGGGAGGTGTGTCACAGTGCGGTTGGGTTTGGGTTTTCTACAGCAAAATGGAACAAATCGTGTCCCGTATTGGTTTAATACTGGGCGCAACATTTACTTGCCAAATAAAGGACGATTCGGTATTTTACGGGACTAGTGGCAACCCTACAGGCCAGTGTAACTAGCTTAGCAGCTACAATGCTAGCTGAAGACCAATACGCCTACAGATAACGAGTGGAAGATCATTATCAGTCTATGAATCTCCTCCGTTCCAGATTAGAGGAGCGTTTACTGAAGTAGTTGATGGAATACAGTCTCCTATTCTAGTGTATGAGTATCTAAACAGATTGTTCCTGAACGATCCGACCTTACAGTATGGAAGTGTTTACTGAGCGCTGTATCTGAGGATCTGAATGTGTACATAGAGCTATACCATGAACACACATGAGCTGAAAGGCCTTATAACAGGCCTGAAAGCGTGAAGCACTTGTGGGTATATGAATCACCCAGTAAACATCATCAGAAACACTGAGTCACTAAAACTTTCAGGGGGGAAAGTAAAAAAAACACACTGCACCAGAAAAAAAACGTCCTTCCTCCAAAAGCTCCAGCATAGTGCTACACCACGAAGCTAATGGAGCTAAAGCTTGCACTGAAATGCTTTTCCGGTTCCTCCGAGACCGTGCTTTTGTTCCGTACCCAGGGTCGCAGATTCCTAGAACGCAGGCGGTTTGGGACCCTACCTACCTTTTCATACCGGAGAAACTTAATGGCTTCAAAGGCTTTTCACCCAGAGCTGGAGCTGCGAGAGTTTGGTGACCTAGCACAACAAAAGGACCTACTGCGGATTTTCCAGGGGAATAAATTCAATTAGCTGCAGGTATCGGTGGGAGAAAGTCGCAGGGAACCTTCTGTGGCTGTCTGAACTATGAAGTGATTTGAAGTTCAGCTTCAGAGTGTGACGGGAAAAAGGCGGGGGAAAGACGAATAGAATGAGATCTTTAAGTATTAAGCTTGGTCTGTCCTAATGTGAAGAGGAAACCCACACTGGTGCTCATAAATGTGGACTGATATGGACAGTAGTTATGGAGCTACACACACAGAATTAGGGTCTCTCAGTATGGCGTCAGGCGCCACCTTTACAACGCAATTGCAACAGACGTCTCGGTATGGAGCTGTAGAGGTTCCTAATGGTGTCCTGTGATAATCCATCCCATGCAGCTTGAACATCCTCACACAGTTCCTGCAGATGGTGCGGTAGGGGTGGAAGTGGAGGCCACTGTGCCGCTACACAAGGATTCGTTGGTCGTCTCCACCAGGACAACAGCGAGACTTGTCACTGAAGATGACTAGCTGCCATTCTGAGACACTCCAGGACAGTCTGGCAAGCCTTTGGTGACGTTGGTGACTGTTGGAGTGCCAGGGTGATGCTTGGGCATCAGCTACAAAAGCTGCCCTGCAAGGCCCTCTCAGCCGGCTGCCGTACGGGCATCCTTGCCAGTTGCCAAGATTGAAAGTCTCCATGGTTCAAACCAGTTACTGCAGAACTTCTCATGGACGGGTAATGCTTTCTGCATTGAGCCAAAAGCTTTGTTGCTACCACTGGTCACCCCCTGGTCACTCCTGGTCACCCCTGGTCACCCCTGGTCACTCCTGGTCAGAAATCCAACCCATACACTACTTGCTGTGAGGCAATAGCACAACCCACCACCATGCTGCCCCTAGGGCAACATATCACCAAACAAACCACCGTCCTTCCCCCCAAAGTGGGCAGTGCTGTCACCTCACAGCAAGAAGGCTCTGGGTTGGATTCCCAGCATGGGCATCCTGGGTCCATTCTGTGTGGGATTTGCATGTTGGCCCCATGTTTGTGTGGGCTTCCTTTTGGTGTTCCAGTTTCCTACCGCAGTCCAAAACAAGGGTGAACAGGAGATGTGCATTGTGACAGTGTACATTTACGGCATTTAGCTGACGCTCTTATCCAGAGCAACTTACAAGGTTAACCACATTACAAGTAGGCCAGTGTAGTGTTAGGAGTCTTGCCCAAGGACTCTTATTGGTGTAGCACAGCGTAGTCACCCATACTGGGATTCAAACCCCAGTCTCACACGTGGGGTGGTGGCTACTTGGTGGGTAGTGGTGTTATCCGCTGAGCTACACCAACCACACGTTGTGTATGTCTGTGATGGCCTGGTGGCCTGTCCAGAGGGTTTCCTGCCTTCCACCCATTGAGCACTGGGACAGGCTCCACCACCCACCACACCCAGTAACGATAAAGCAGTTAGATGAATGAATTATATTCAAATGGTCTACATGTGTAAAACTGAACTAAGGGGTCCCCAAAGCGGGCTTGAACGGCAGTGCCACAGTGATATCGCATGTTATGGCGGAGCTGGAAATTCCAATGGGCCGTCTCGGGAAACCGAGATAAGTGATACTTTAGGGTCTTGTATAACCCCCTGAGACCCCAGCGTCCTCATATGAGGACATTACGTTTCTGCTTCTCTGCACCATGGCACTTTTTAAAACGTTGACCCTTTGACCTCATATGAGGAAATAGTTTTTTGCCAAAACAACTTCCTGTTGTCGTCCTACTCATCACAAATAGCTAGGAGAATTTGTGATGTCCCATATTTGATTGTATCTCTGAACAAACACCTTCCAGGAACTTTGGCAGGTTGTGTTTCCGTAGACGATGCATTTACCCAGTTCCACTAATAGGATCAGCAAAATTTGATGATCAGGTGTTCAGACGTCTGCATGAAACTGTATTCACTAGGAAGCCCATGTCAATCCAAACTCAGGTGAGTTTGAACAGGTAAGAACAGGTAAGAACGGAGTGGACCCCAGGGTTGGGGGACATGACAGCTGTGACCATAAATGACACGTGTTGACTGATTTATCTACATAGTTTAAGAGCTGAAGGTGTTTCCCATTCGGGAATGCCCTTAAGACATGTGACATGAAGGGGATTCATTATGCTACCTGTTCTGAGAGCCTAATAAAGAGCCCTCGTTACAGTTCCTCGTGGTATTGAACTGTCTGCTCAATCGACACGCTGTTTAAATCTTTACCGGATGGCATGCTAAAGGCTAACTCCCCAGAGAGCGCTAATGCTTGTAATTGCTAATCACTAATGTGGATAATGACCATCTGAAGCTCCAAGTCTTGGCCGACTGTTAGCCTCGCTATATCCCCCGCGGTGTTTTACGCCGTGAAGAGGCTTTTCTTACATCTCGCTTAATTATTTCTGACTCGCAGCTCGTCGTAACAAGCCGAGTGATCTTGTGGAACTGAAACTTTAAGTTAAGCTCCCTGAACAATCACACAGTAGCTTGTGATACTTCCACGAGCACCAATAACAGCTGGGATTGGATTGGGCCTGTTTCTGGATCTGTAGGTCACATCAATGTTCAGACACTTTTGCAGGATCAAGGAACTGGTCAGTTGGGCCTGATCTGGTGGATGCCTTGCCTGGCATTTCACTGGTTGTTCCAGGTAGCTCCCACAGGTTTCCAAGAGGATGCGGAATAGGAATGTTGCGTTACTTGGTAAGATGATGAGCAAAAGGTCATTGTCATCTCAACCAAAGAACCCAAATTAACCCCCCCCAGAACACAGAGGTATGAAAGGTGCTTCCACCAACATAAAAAAATGCCTTACACCATAATAATGACTTACCATCTCATAATAATGACTTACTATCTCATAATGACTTACTATCTCATAATAATGACTTACCATCTCATAATGACTTACTATCTCATAATAATGACTTACCATTTCATAATAATGACTTACTATCTCATAATGACTTACTATCTCATAATAATGACTTACCATTTCATAATAATGACTTACTATCTCATAATGACTTACTATCTCATAATAATGACTTACTATCTCATAATAATGACTTACTATCTCATAATGACTTACTATCTCATAATAATGACTTACCATTTCATAATAATGACTTACTATCTCATAATGACTTACTATCTCATAATAATGACTTACTATCTCATAATAATGACTTACTATCTCATAATGACTTACTATCTCATAATAATGACTTACTATCTCATAATAATGACTTACTATCTCATAATAATGACTTACTATCTCATAATAATGACTTACTATCTCATAATGACTTACTATCTCATAATAATGACTTACTATCTCATAATAATGACTTACCATTTCATAATAATGACTTACCATTTCATAATAATTACTTACTATCTCATAATGACTTACTATCTCATAATAATGACTTGCTATCTCATAATAATGACTTACTATCTCATAATAATGACTTACCATTTCATAATAATGACTTACCATTTCATAATAATGACTTACTATCTCATAATGACTTACTATCTCATAATAATGACTTACTATCTCATAATGACTTACTATCTCATAATAATGACTTACTATCTCATAATAATGACTTACCATTTCATAATAATGACTTACCATTTCATAATAATGACTTACTATCTCATAATGACTTACTATCTCATAATAATGACTTACTATCTCATAATAAAGACTTAATATGACTCATAATAATGACTTACTATCTCATAATAATGGACTAAGCTCATACATAAGGACTTACTACTTCATGTAATCACATGGACTACTTTGACCAGTTCTAATAATGAGCGTACCATTCTCATAATAAATTACTGACTGATCTCATAAGGGACGTACTATGATCTCCATAATATTTGACTCTGCATTCGCATAAATAAAGGACTTACGAAGGCTGCATAACTAAGAAGGACTTACCATATTCAGTAATAATGGATACGTTACCATTTCAGGTAAATAAGGACGTTTACCTATCGTCATAATGAGCACTTACTATTCTCATACATAATGTATCTTACATCTCATACATGACTGTACTATTCATAATAATGATTACTTACTATTCTCATAAATTATTGTGTGCTATATTGATTCCCATAATGACCATTTCATAATAATGAAGTATTACAATTCAGAATAATGAAGTCTCCTTACTATCTCATAAGGAAGTACTTACTTATCTCATCAAATCATATGAACTGTACTCTCTCATAATGACTACATCTCCAGAATACATGACCTTACTATCTCATCAACATACATGGATCTCTAGGTCACGCTCTATGATGAATTACGGACCCGATTACTCTTATCTCACTGAATATTGATTACTATCTCATACATAATCACTTAGCAGCTCATTGAACGTTATGACTTTTTATTCACTAAATAATGGACTTTATCTTCATAATTATGACTTACTATAATAATTTAATGACTTACTATCTAATAATAATAGATCTACATATCTCATGATTTACACGAATGATAACTTAACTATCTCATAATATTGATTCCTTACTATCTCATGATATTGACCTTACTCAATCTCCAATCAATAAATGACTTACGACATAACATTGTGACTTTGTATTCTCAAAGTAACATGAAATTAAACATTTAAGGAATAAACTATGGACTTCTTATTCATAATAATGACTTACTATCCTTAACGTTTATGATCACATTACTATTCCTCATAAAATTATCTTGTACTATCGCTCTTTAATCATCGATTCTCTTTCAGCTCCTAATTGATATTCATAGCATATAATCTAAACATTCTATTCTCAAAGTTAATCAACATTACGTCTAACTCCAAAACATTCACTTGGTACTTTGATGGTCTTTATTTACTTTTTGCAGAGCACGATCGCATATGTAGTGGGAGAAACTGAGGTTCCATACATTGAAGGGGCTTATATCCAACAGTCCCCTTATTTATTATTATTGGGTATGTTATTAGTACACGTTTACCAAAGCATGTCGGTGAATCCCTTGGTAAAGATCGTACATACCTACTGAGTATGTGTGGGTTGTTCTATCATACCTGTATTTGTATACCTCACTATACCTTCTGTTGTGTGCGTGGGACAGAGGTCGTCGCGGGGTTTTATCAGAGGGTAGTTCCCCCCTGAGGCTGTAATGTGCAAGCCTGCTGTATGTTTATACGTCAAGTCGCTGGAGCTCAATCATAGCCTAGGAATACACTGACTTTACACTCTGCCTACAATGTGAACAGTAGACTCCTCCATCGCTCTTCCATCGCACACAGTCCGCTTACCCCGTTCTGCATTAATTTACCTACACGCCTTTGGTCGGGAATATCGGATATTTACGGTAGCGCACAGCCATGAAAACACGCGCGCTCTTGTGTGTATCTAGAGTAGTATGCTAGGATCCTCAGTGACAGGTACGTCGCTTTTTTCCAGTTGCCTGCTAAATCCCGCGTTATGTCCACCCCGAGCGCGAATGGAAAAAGTTTGCGAGCGTGTCGGGTCAACCTGCTGAAGGCTTCAGAAGAACAACTGCTCCGTAGCGGGTAGTTAACATGAGCTTGATGACGTCGACGAGCTTCTGAGGCTCTCGGTGCAGACCTGGTCCCCGGTCAGGTCTCTAAACGTACAAAGCGTTGCTCTCAGCGGCTTCCTGTACGGAAAGGTTATGAGAAGGACATTTGAGAGACAGCAGGGGGGAACACGAGTCGGCAGAGAAAAGAAAAAGAGGCAAGTACGAGGTACCTACAAACTCCTCTCCTCTCTCTACCCTCTTACTCTGCTCTCCTCAGCCTCTCAGCATATCTCTATCACTTCTCTCTCTTCGTACCCACTCTTACTCTCTCTCTCTCCTCTCTCTTCCTTCAAGTCTTCCCAACTCGTACTCCTCTACTACTATCTACCTCGTACTCTCTCTCCTTGCTACCCTCTCTCTATCTCTTAAAATCTCTGCTCTCTACCTCCTTACTCATCCTACTCCTTCTCTACCTCTTACTCCTCTCTCGCTACTCTTACTCTCTCTCCTCTTCACTTCTCTCTATCTTCTTACTCTCTTCCGCTCTCTATCCTCTTACTCTCTCTTACTCTCCTCTCTCTATCTTCTTATCTCTCTCCCTTCTGCGTCCCTCTCTCTCTCTTTCCATTACTCTTTGGCTCGGCAACACCTATTTACGTTCTTGAGATTCCAGTATAAAAACTGATCTAGTGTGGACAAAAGCAAGTCTGGTTCCCTCAAAATAGCACCAAGCAATCTGAGAAAAACTCAGTTTGAGAGCAAAGGTTCTTTTGGTCTGGCGGGAATAGTGTGAGAAATGTTGGGAGTCTGTTGCAGGGACACCTTTAAAAACAGGTGCCAAGAAAATCGGCTTGAGCAAAGAGCCCTTGGTTCCAAACTGACCATGTCTATAATGGGAGGTCATCGTGAACGTAAAAAACATATGTACGAGTTCTTAAGGTTCTACCCACTCCTATACTCATTTACAAACTAGTTCTTCCAAGGAAAGTCAGCGTGCCAGTCGTCTGCAGCCCCATGCAAAAGACAATACGGGAAATGAAAAAAATAATGGGAGGTTCCTGTCAAGGTTTGCTTTTAGCGACACTGCTATACCATTTTATTATTTTACAGGTCCTAGTTTTGTTGCCATGTCATCAAAAAATAATCATTTGATTGATTGCTGACTTGGTTTGCACTTCAGCCAAGTGGACCCAAGAGGGTCTAATCTCACGCTGAGTGAGAAAGACCATTAGACAATCAGGCAGTTAGTTATCTGTGATAGTAATCTGGCTTGCGAGGAGGCTAAAAATACACAAGGGGGGCAAGTTCACAGCGAAGATTAGGAGGCAAATTGATAGACGTGGAAATGGCCATGACGATTACAACAATCAATAACTGCAGGAATATCAGATTTTGACAGTAAATCCGTCAATGCGTTTACATACACTTGGGTAATCAGATAATGCGAAGTTTCAGGGTCTATACGACAGGCACTACATTGGATTCTGCTTGGAAGTGGCGTTATTAAAATACCCAGTGCACGTTAGCAGGAATATAGGAATATTATAAATTTATATATTTATAAGATACACGTGTATACGAATGTATTTAATCCAGAGAAGATTTCTTTTGGTCAGGTACGTATTTGGTTTGCGTTGCCATCTCACGTTTGAGTAAACCATTTTATTAACATGTGCTGATTAGAAGAGTGAAAGAAATCAGAGTAAAGGAGTCTGGATGAAAGGGAGAAGAGAAAAAAGAAAAGAAACCCATTATGACCTAAAATCCGCTCTTGATTTATAATCAGATTCCCAAGGCCAAATCCGATCGGAGGAAATCAGAGTTTGCTATTGCATGACATTTGAACAATAATAAACAGATAACTTCAGAATCGATGATGATTGAGGTTTCAGTGCTATCAAACACACTCAATGTTTAGCTTTAAAAAACAGTAGGAATAAAGTTGATGGACGGCTGTTTTAAAGTCACTGCTGGAGTTTTCGGAATGTCTTGTAATTTCAATTTTTGTGGTCGTTCATCATGACATTTTGTGACAGAGATAGAAAGGTTGTCCTGACGGCAAATCGGCTACCAAATGCTACATTTATCAGCACAGTACATGTAAAATTATGTATCCTGATGAGTCTTTCTTAATGCAATACGTTTTACTCAAACATGTCCAACGGAAAGTGTGACAGCGAGCCACCAATCAGGGTAGAGTGGTCAATT
>JAMWET010001438.1:72500-89457 GCA_024036415.1 Prochilodus magdalenae | reverse complement strand
GACTACACCACTTTCATTCTTTTTTACTTTTACTTTTTTTTATTAACATTCTTTTAACTTTCTTTTTGCATGTAGTCCTGCGTGGTGCAGCCGTCTGCCGATGGTGCTGCACTACCACAGGAGCTCATGTCAGGACCCACTGCTCCTGGATGCTGATTTTTGTGCCAAGTGGACTTTGAGATGACCTGACTATGGCTAGTCCACATGTCGTCAACTGTACCATGTTATCTCCAAATGGCAACTTTAACAGAAGGCCAAAAACCTCACTTACTTCGAATGGAAAGTCAATGGAACCGGAACGTCTTCCAAGCTGATTTGGTGCCTTTCTGTTGGTGCCATTCTTCATGAAATTTCACAACAGTGTGAGAGCAGCTCATATGATACATGAGGCTAAAAGTAATCACAAAAATGGAGATCCATGGTTTTCTTTGACAGCGAATCTAGTGGGTTTTCCATTGCCCAGCATTGCCAGGACCCCCGCCTACTTTTCCACATTAAAGGGTCTTTGCCTGGGTATGCAACCTGACAATGATTTGAGTGCTCCAAAAATAGACTGGTGCCATCAAACTCCTATGGGCTGTTTAACCTGACGATAAACCTCGTCTACGACGACGTAAGCCGTCAGAACTTGGGAACCCCTGAAGAAGCGATAAGCCTCCCCTAGCTCCCCCGTTCAGCGGGATGTGTAGTTTCCTGTATTGCTCCTCCCGTTTGACTGATATGTGCATGGTGTGTGCACACAGAGGAGGAAATCAGATTACCCAATTAGACCTGTGCGACGTTTCGTAATGATGGGCCAATAGAAAAAACGACTTAGAATCAAAATCCTTTCCATTAACTGCATTTGTGTTCTTCCATTATCGTTCCGGAGAGGCCGCTCCCATCATGACGAGAGGCTAAAGCAGCCGTGCGCTCATCGCTCCCCACATCGTATTTTTAAGAGCAGCTTTCATACGGTGCATGACTTTATTAGCACCTGGACTGATTCAGCTACAGCGTGGGTGGATGGAGACATTAATCATCAGACTCTGTTCAGCCTGGGATTCTGCTGATTGTTGTGTGGATTAAGAGTACCAAGAAAGAGAGGGAACATGGTAGAGAGATGAGAGGGATAGAGAGAGAGCGAAGACCAACCCCATAAAATACCATTAGTAAATTGGGCTTGCGGGCCAATTTGGGTTTTGAACCACACTACCCTAGACCCACAGCAGAAGCAAGCCGGTCAAGTCCATGAGTAGAAAAATATCTATAAGCACACCTCCTTATATCGCACTTCCCATTTAAATCCAAGCTACCCGGTCGATCCCATTAAGCTCACCATTGGTGGGCCTGTAAGTCCATTCTGTACTTCCTCTGTCGTACTTGTAATTACCCAGTTCTTCCATGGTCAGGACCCCCACAGGGCACCACCACAGAAGCAGAGTATGTATTGGGTGGGTGGAGTGTCATGGTCCTCAGTACCAGAAATTCAACAAGAGCACTGCATGTGACACACTGTAAGTGGTGGTGGGTTGTGTGTTAGTTGGTGTTGACGTTCATACCCCCATAGGACCCCACACAAGAGCACGGTAGTATGTGGGTGGTGGATTCATTTCCTTAGCACGGCAGTGAACTGAACTGTGGTGGTGGTGTGTTAGTGTGTTAGTCAGGACCCCCATAGGACCACCACAGAGCAGGTATGGTGTGGGTGGGGGATCATTCTCAGCACTGTAGTGAAACTGACGTGGTGGTGGTGTGTTAGTGTGTTAGTCAGGACCCCCATAGGACCACCACAGAGCAGGTAGTATGTGGGTGGTGAGGATCATTCTTAGCACTGCAGTGACACTGAGTGGGGTGGTGTGTTAGTGTGTTAGTCAGGACCCCCATAGGACCTACACAGAGCAGGTAGTATGTGGGTGGTGGATCATTCTCAGGCACTGCACAGTGACACTGACGTGGTGAGTGGTGGTGGTTAGTTGGTGTGTGGTGCTGGTGTGTGGATGTGGATCAGACACTAGCAGTGCTGGCTGGAGTGTTTTCGACACTGTGGTCCACTCACCGGTTCCACTCCGTTAGCACGACACTACTCCTTGGCTGTGGTCCCACCTTTGCTGTAGGACGGATCAAGTCAGATGATGATGACATAGCTGCATCTGCTACTACAACTACAAGTTTCTCCGAATGTGCTTCTTGGCATAGACTATCTAATCACCAGAAGAGCCCTGCTTGATATTGGAAACAGAGAGCTCAGCTGTAGGGACATGACGAACTGTTGGCAATGCTACTTGACCATCCGGTTCAATCTAATTCAATCTAAGCTATGAGCTAAACGGTAGCTTAACGTCCAATGGCTTAGCTCTTCCTTAATCATGCTAATTCCTGTTCATAAATGTGTCCAGTGTGGGTGTTTAAAGTGTCCAGTCGTTTTTATTGTACTGTATATCCGATCCGGCACGCCCCTGTGGTCGTTGTATGGCGCTCCATGCAGTCCCGTACATTGGCCCTGCTTGTAGGGTGGTTTTCACTTGTAAAGTGCCCTCCCTGATGAACACATTCTCGTTCCAATGAGATGGAGAATAAAAACCACCTGCCTTCTTTGTTTCCTGGTTTTTCCAGCCATTCCTGGCATCCTGTACATCGCGTCAGCCACTCAAGTTAAATGGGGGGCTTATATTGCCTGTTATGTCTTTGTTAAAAATCTCAGCAAGTAATCTTGCAGCCTGTGTTGGGTGAACGGTTATACGTGCCACAGCTGATACATACAGGCGGAATTTCTCATTAGGAATGACGCCTGAGACATGCTCAAAGGCGAGGGGTTTGCGTGCTCGTTCCTGCATGTGTGTGTGCATGCGGTGGGAGGTGAGAGCAGTAACGTGGTAACTGACTGATAAAGGCCTCCTCTGCATTTTGTCACTCTGTATGAGATGCCAGTTCGGCCCTAATTAGCATCAACACCATTAACACTGTAAAGTGTCTCCAGCTACACAAGCAAAGTAGCTCTTGGCCCAAGCTGGGCTTGATGCCTTATCAAGGTACACATCCTTGTATGCAGTGTCCATCTTATCAGCTAAACTGGCTGTAGGTGTACAGGTCCAGACTGTAGTCCATCTGTTTCTCTGTATGACCCTGTTCTTCAATGGTCAGGACCCCCACAGGGATGGCCCCCACAACGAGGCAGTTACTGATGTGGGTGGTGGATCATTCAGTGTTACTGCAGTGATACTGATCCATGGTGGTGGTGTGTTAGTGTGTGTGGGTGTCTTGGCTGTGATGGTGGAATCAGACACAGCAGTTGCTGCCGGACACCTCGGTTGTCACAACTGGACTGAGGGCTTCCTGTGGTGTCGGGGGAGCGTCCTGTGCTCAACCTGATGGAAGGACTAGAGGAAGGACCAACACTGCACTGTTGCTAGCAAGCAGATGAGCTATCGCCTCTGACGTGTCCATCTCTACAAGGTGGACCAGCCAAGGTGAGGAGTGTCAATAGATCGTGGGAACAGTGAGTGGACCATCAGTGCCCTAAACATCTCCTAGCAGCTACTGCTGTCAAGACAAGATTTCAATTGAGAAGTAGAAAATTAAGTCAAAACAGAGTTCAAAAGGTAGAAGGCTGACCAGGTCAAGGGGGGAGGGCCCAAATGAGAGGCTGACCAGGTCAAGAGGCGAGGCAAATGAGAGGCTGCCCAGGTCAAGATGGAGGCCAAAATGAGAGGCTACGAAACCTTTCTCTGACCAGGTCTCAAGATGGAGGCCAAATGAGAACCTGACCAGATCCAGAGAGAGGCCTAAACGAGATCTCTGACCCAGTTTAAGAGATCGGAGGCCAAATGAGAGCCTTGACAAGTTCAAAGACGGACCGGCCAAATGAGAAACCGGACTCTGCGTCAAGGATGGAGGCCAAATGAGAGGCCTGACCAGGTCCAGGAGAGTAGAGGCTAAACGAGAGCCTGGCCAGACTCAGAGAGGAGAGAGGAGAAGAGAGTTGAACGAGCTCCTGACCATGGTCAAAGACGGAGGCCCCCCCTAAACGAAGATTCCTGATACCAGGCTCAAGATGGAGGACCCAAATGAGAAGCCTGACCAGGTCACGACGGCAGGCCAAACGAGAGCCTCTGACCAGGATCCGGAGAGAGAGATTTCTGAACGAGATCCTGACCAGGTCAACGAGAGGGAATTCGAATGAGGAGCTGATCTGTGCGAAGACAGCGGTGAAAATGAGAGACTGCACAGGGCCAATATAAGGACCCCAATGAGAAAAACCGAACTTGGCCTTCAGGCAATGAGGCCAATGAATACTTATAACGGACCAGGATGTTGAACCATAGATGATTCACAGTCCTGACGGGCTTATTCAGTCGGTCAGCTCCAGTAAAAACAGCCACCTACCTTTCATGCATTTATTTGAGTCTGCCTCGTACTCTGTAGTGCTGATAAACGATCTGCTGTGAGGGGGCCTATGGGTCTTGGAGCCCGGTCTTTGAGGCCTGCTGATAGCTGACGTGTGATGAATGCTTGATTGTGTTGGAAAGGTACTAACGGGATTTAAAAGTCGGTCCACCTAATTGCTCAGAGGGAACACAATCAATAATCATGCCACAGGGTTAAGCCCGGCAATCACAGCCTTAATGACCACCCTGCTCTCACCTCAATTCGCCCTACATACATTAAAATTAACATAGGCTTCCAGTCTGCCAGCTTCTCTCCTCTCTCTCTCTCTTATCTTCATCTCTCTTCTCTCTCTCTCTAATCTCTATCTCTATCTCAGCTCTTCTCCTCTCTCGTCTCTCTCTTCTCCCTTTTTTTTATTTTCTTACTTTTCTCTCTCTTCTCTCTCTCTCTCTCTCTCTTCCTTTCGCTCTCTCTAAAAGAAGCTCTCTCCCTCTCACCTCTCTCTCTCTCTCTCGTCTCTCTCCCTCCTCCTACTCTTTCTTCTCCCTCTCTCTCTCTCTCCTACCGTCAGTTCAACCTCTCCTCTCATTCTCTCTCTCTCTCTCTCTCTCTCTCTCTCTCTCTCGCTCTCTCTCCCTCTCTCTCCCTCTCTCTTCCTCTCTCTCCCTCTCTCTCTCTCTCTCTCCCTCTCTCTCTCTCTCTCTCTCTCTCTATCTCTATCTCTATCTCTCTCTCTCGCTCTCTCTGTCTCTCTCTCTCTCTCATTCTCGCTCTCTCTCTCTCTCTCTCTATCTCTATCTCCTATCTCTATCTCTATCTCTCTCTCTCTCTCTCTTCTCCCTCTCTCTCTCTCCTCTCTCTTCCTCTTTCTCTTCGCTCTCTCTCTCTCTCTCCCTCTCTCTCTCTCCCTCTCTCTTCCGCTCTATCCCTCTCTCTCTCCTCTCTCCTCTCTCTCTCGTCCCTCTCTCTCGCGCGCTCTATCTCTCTCTCTCCCTCTCTCTCTCTCTCTCTCTCTCTCTGGCTCCCTGTCCCCTTTCTCTCTCTCTCTCTCTCTCTCCCTTCTCTCTCTCTCTCTGTCTCGCTCTCTTTTTCTCTCTCTCTCTCTCTCTCTCTCTCTCTCATCTCTCTCTCTGTCTCTCTCGCTTCCCTCCTCTCTCTATGCTCTCTATCTCGCTGTACTCCTCTCTCTGTCTCTCGCTCTCTCTCTCTAGTTCTCGCGCATCGGCTCTCTCTCTCTCTCTCCTCTGCTGTCCTCTCTCGTTCGTGACTTCTTAATTTCTTGCTCTCTCCATCGTTCTCGCTATCTCCTCTCTCTCTCTCTCGCTCGCTCTCGTTCTCTCTGTCTTCACTGTCTCTCTCTCTCTGTCTATACTTCCTCTCTGTCCTCTCTCTCTTGCCTCTCCCCCCCTCCCCCCCTGCTCGCTCGCTCCTCCTCTCTCGCTCGCTCTCTCTGTCCTCTCGCTATATCTCTCTCTCTCTCTTTCTTTGGTCCTTGTATGGCCAAGGTTTTTGCAATAACAGAGGAGAGAGTGGTGAGTGCTTGTGAGAGGATTGACACAAGGGACGAATTGAATGTCGATCCAGTCGTAGGAGAAGATCCCCATGAGGTTTCCATCTGTGTTCTCCTATAGATCAGTCCTGTAATGAGGAAGTCTATTGCGAGATGGATATGGCTGACACAAGCAACAAAACAAGAGACGGATGAGTTTATGCCCCAGATAAGCTCATTACTGGACACTATATGCTAATAAAGTGTGTAGTGCTGCCGGATGTTAAATCCAGTGGGTCACCTGGCCATTGACCAAATATGGGGATTGAGGCGGAGATACTACGGTAAGAGCTGCCTACAAATGGTGGCATCAGCATGGGCAAATTCCTTCCCAGATATCTGGATCGAAAGACACAGTTCGGATTCAAATGTACTCCATCAGTAGGGACAGGTGTGGTGTGAGCTAAGCTATGAGCTAACGAGTGACTTCTCTGTAGTTTCAGACGGATTATGAAGTATTTCCAGTTATTGGAATTCCAATATTTTTTAATTTTTGCTGTGACATTATGATGTCCAAGATTATCTTATGGTTGTATGCAGGACCACCTTTGTCAAGTCCACAACATGTCCAAGATTATAGCTAGTTGATGTTGAGTCAAGGTCAGGTCTAAAGTGGGTGGAGAACGGGTTGAGACAGAGTCCAAATGCATGCAAGAGATACTGAGTCAAAATAAGAACCTAGGCCAAGGCCGAGTCCAAATAAGAGCAAGAATGAGTCAAGGTCACGTCCAAATGACAGCCTGACTGAGTCAAGAGAGAGATAAAACAGGAGTCAGACAGAGTCAAGGCCAGCTGAGAGGCTGATTGGGTCAAGGCATAGTCCAAAAGTCCAAAGGGTACTTCGGCTGGGTCAACACCCAAGCCAAATGAGAGACCAACTCAGAGCTGACAGGGTCAAAACAGAGTCAGAGTGAGACTAAATCAAGACAGAGTTCAAATAAGAGGCTGGCCGGACCAAGGCAGAGTCTAAACTACGCAACACATACAGAAGTCTGTCTCTCAGTATGGCGTCGGGCCGCCGTGTTTGCTAACCCAACACGCCAGACGTCTCGGTATGGAGCTGTAGAGGTTCCTAATGGTGTCCTGTGATAATCCATCCCATGTAGCTTGAACATCCTCACACAGTTCCTGCAGATGGTGCGGTAGGGGTGGAGGTGGAGGGACTCCAGGCCTTCTTTTACGGTGTGCACAACAAAAACCGTTCATCTTGGTGCTGACCACGGTGCCTCCACACACGGATTCGTTGGGCGTCTCCACCAAGACTAAAGCGGGACTCGTCACTGAAGATGACCCGCTGCCATTCTGAGTCACTCCATGACAGTCTGGTACGACACCACTGCAGTCTTTGGTGACGGTGACGTGGTGTTAAGGACAGTCGTCAGCCAATGGCGCTGGCAACCAACAGGATGACTCATGGAGGACACCTGTTGGGTCAGTCAGGTACAGTAATAAGGACTGTCCTTGCTTAGGTCACGTCTCACGATGTCAAACCTACCCAACCTAAGTTTTCTTCCTGTTGGTTGATTCCTTCTTGGGGCAGCTACCAAAGGTGGTTCTTCTGTGGGGAGTCACTTTTAGCGAGGTAGCTCTGAGACACTCTCCTCAGACGACCCCCTTTTAAGGGACTCTGATTCTACCTAAAGGGCAAAAATGGAGGGATGCTTTAACCGCACCACAGAGCCATCTGAGAGATCTCCAGCAATCCCTTAGCTGCAGCAGCAGCAGCAGCCATCATTGCCAGTCGTTCTGAGAATCCTGAGAAGTCATTCTGTCACCACAAGAAACGTGAAACTGACTTGAAGTTCATGCTGACTCTGGCTGATTGGGTCCTTTCTTCAGCTGGGCTCTGATTGCGTCCTTCCTAATTGCTTCTCCCGCGCCCACAAAGGGGGCTTCTGAAGCTTCGGGACGTCGCAGTAGTTTAGTAACTGCGTCCAGTGGGAGTCTGAATGATGAATGAGCTGGAATTCGCTACGTGAATGGCTTATATTGGAACAGAAATCTCTCTTCCATTAACAGGAGAGCTACAAAAGCGCGCCCCCTCCTCCGTTCCTCTTCTCCGCCATCGCTATTAACGCCAGGCCTTTTCCTTCGCTGAGCCTCAGTGTCTTTAGAAATCCTAATCCTTTCACAACAGCTCTAAATCAGGTCCAGCTATTACAGCCGCACTCAAACGCCTAGCTTTAGAACTCCCGGAGGAGAGATTAGTAATGTGAATGAGGGGGGCTAGCAGCGCTATGGCTAAGGCCTTCAAATGGATATGATAAAGCATCGTGCCGTGATGACGTTAATTGGCTCGTATCACTTCGGTGAAATGTTTTACTTTAGCAAAGTTGGTAGAATTCAGGTATAGCTAATATTTTGGCAGTGTCCAAAGGAACACATCGCCGCTGTCCGAAGAAAAGCAAGTATCTCCAAAATGGCAACTTTACAGGAGATGCCAAAAACCTCATTCGATTTTAATGCAAGCCAATGGAACCAGACGTCCTTCCGAGCACTTCTGGGCGGTTTCAGTTGGTCCGTTCATCATGCAAATCTCACAAAGTGTAAACGGCAGCGGCTGTTTTTAAATGATGCATAAAAGTCAAAATGGACAAAAATGGAGATACATGTTTTTCATTGGACTACGATGATATGTATCTCAATTTTTGTCGATTTTTACTTTTATGTATCATTTGATCACATGCGCTGCCGTTTACACTGTGTGAAAATTCCATGATGAACGGACTAACAGAAGTGGCCTGAAACTGCTTGGAGAGATGTCTGGTTCCATTGACTTCCATTAAAGTTAAATGAGGTTTTTGCTCTCCTCTGTAAAGTTGCCATTTTTGAGATACTCGTTTGAGCAGCAATTGAAAGCTAATGTTTTTAGCATCATCGTCCCTGTAAGCTAAACACTCTTATCGGCTGCTCTGTTTTTTTAATTTATGATTTTATTTATTATTTATTTTTTTTTTTATTTTTTTTCCTTTTTCTGCTCTGTTAGTCTCCTAACCTTAGAGGACTCTTGGGGACCTGTATAAGTCGTGAGGTTGAAGGCTGGTCAGCGTGTTGATAGCAAGGAGACGGGAATGATCAGAGGTCGGTGAGACATGGTAGTGAAGTGGCTCTACTGGGCTCATGTGGGGTGAATGTGAAGACCACACCAGAACTCTCCAGAATGATCCTCAAACCAGTTCTGGACAACCTCAACCCAATGGCACGCTGCATTGTCCTGTTGGAGTATCCCATCACTGTGGTGGTATGTGAAGTCAATAAGGGGATCAAACGGCAGTGAAACATAGCAGGCACTGGTCAGTGACGTTTAGGTGGACCGGTGGACCCAACCTATGCCATAACAAGGCACCCCACACCAGTACGGAACCACCACCAGCCTTGTTGACTACAGGTCTTCATGGGGTCTGCGCCACTCACACGAACGCTACCATCTGCCCAAAACAACTGGCACTATGACGCACCGGACCACGCTGCATGCTGCCAATTATCTACCGTCCAGTTAGAAACCTCAGGAGTCCAGCTGAGGCACCTTCCCCAGTGTGCGGGTGTTAACAGAGACACCAGCCTGCGGAATACGTGTGCAGGGCCTCCTCTATTGAATGTGGATGTGGTTTCTGCCAGAGTTGCTTGTGTTTATATGCAACCATACAGCTAGAAGCATGCAGCTGTGTAAAATGATTTCCTGTGCTGCAGCAGTAACATCACCCTGACCCCCACCCGCCTCCATACTATTATTCCCACTCCACCAAACTTTACTGCCAGCACTCTGCATTCCAGTAGGGAGTGTTCTCCTGGATTCATCCACCAAACCCAAATCCATCCATCAGCCTGCTGGGTTGTCCAGTGTTTGTCCATGCTCCAGAGTGAAGTGGTGGAGCTTTGCACCACCACAAACCACCAAAGTTTGGCATCACACATTGTGGTCAGCCATGAGCTATATGGACTGACCAATATCATTATTAACAGTGTTTGTTGTTTTTCTTGATGTGGGCTCTTCAACAACCCATCAGGCCAGTGAACGCCAGGCCCCTGACAGCGAGGGCCTGTCCCCTACACTTTCCACCTGGCTCTGTTACCATTATGAACCTGGAAACTGACAGTCCCACTGAATGAGTCGCTCTCCACGAGAATGGAAATGAAATCTCAGAACTTTCTTTACCAAACAAATAAGACAGCGTTAATCTGTCACCTAATTGTTCATTAATTATGCTATAAATCACAGCTGTGCTGACAGCCATTCCCCGTTATTAATATCACACATGGGGGAAGCTCCTTTCATGCTGCGGCCCACATCTCCTCGGTTCCAACCCCCCATAGCTCCTAAAAGACCTTGCGGCTATGGTTGAAGCGGGCGACACAGCCAGAGTCACTTACAGTCTTAACAAAATGCAAATAATAGTTTTTATTACAATGATAATTAAAAAAAAAAAATTGATTACTGTAAATTACTTTATAATTAATATTTACTTTAATCTAAATTTTGAATAATAATAATGATAAAATTGTATATGTTAGTAGGTTGTGTATATATGCTTAATTGTATTGTTTATTAATTTTATATTTTGATGTATGTAAATTATAATTAATTAAATTTATTAAATGAAAAAAATACATATACATATAAATGCCATTTTTCATTCAATCAATGTCACATATGTCATTTTTATATACATAATAATTTTTATATAAGCAATGTTACTAAATATAAAAACAAATAAATAAATAAATAAAATAAAGAGTATTATTTCTTCATGAAAAATATAATTATATATATATATATATATATATATATATATATATATATATATATATATATATATATATATATATATATAAAATATATAAATATTTCCATAACATGGTACCACTTTACAATAATGCCACCCTTATAAAGGCTTTATTAATGGTTTATAATGCATTGATAAATTAGTTAGTTATAAAATAGTTATTCATTCAGTCATAAACACCTTAACATCACGAACACCTTCTCTGCAGTCTGCTTGAAGCCTGTCCATGTAATCACATATACATGTTAATCATATACAGTAGCTCACTTAGTAGCCTGTTTTGTTAATGTGTTATAACTGCTTATTAACACTTATACCCTAATCTAACAGCCATTAATAGACCGGTTCTAAAGCATCCATAAAACCTTTATAGGAGCAGTCACATTCTTAAAGTGATCACCATAAAATAGTACAAACGAACCATAACAACTTCGCTTCTCTCCAAACCTCCACAAGTAAAGGCCTTTACTGGCCCTAATCAGAGCTGAACACCACTCCTTTATCCTGAAACCGCCCCTGAAAATGTGAGATGTCACAGGCTCTCCATGCAGTCTGGAGCTGGTGACTTGTCCTGATGAAAATGGATATATGGAAATTGCATTTTTTGGTTTCAGCTGAGGGATATTACAGGAAGCCTTCCGCAGTCGTGTAGGCCGGTAGCGTGCTGACTGAACAGCCAACAGTGGCGGTTCCTCCGCTTCACAGTATTGGCCAACCAAGTAAAGCAAGGCCCTTTATCACGCCATGTGGTTTTTGGCTACCTGAGCTGTGTCTAGGGATTGATGGCGTTCCTGCCCATCAGCTGATATCATGTCTAGCTAATATCGCCCCTCATGGGTGGGACAGCCCACTACCTTTTCAAGATCAATCCCAGCAAGGACTGAGCTGCTGTTTATATTCCTTGGCACTACAGGTACTCAACCATGAAGAAGTGGACTTGGTGTGATTCTGGATGACCAGTTTATCGCTCTCCTCTCATATTGCGACAGCTGTGTAAGCTCTGTAGCTGAGAGAGAAAGAGCTCTAATCAGCTTCGCAATATGAGAGGAGAGCGATAAACTGGTCATCACAGAATCACACCAAGGCACGTCTTCATGGTGGAGGACCTGTAGTGCCAAGGAATAAAACAGCAGCTCAGTCTTGCTGGGATTGGATCTTAAGGTAGTGGGCTGTCACCCATTGAGGCGATATTAGCTAAGACAATGTATCAGCTGATGGGCCAGGAACGCCATCCATCCCCGAGACACAGTCTCAGTAGCCAAAAAACCACATGGCGTGATAAAGGCCTTGCTTAACTTGGGTGGCCAATGACCTGTAAGAGGAGAACCGCCACTGTGGCTGTTCAGCAGCAACGCTAACGGCCTAACACGGACTGCCGATCGGGCTCCTGTATATCCTCAGCTGAAACCAAAAAATGCAATTCAATATATCCATTTTTCCATCAGACAGTCACCAGCCAGACTGCATGGAGAGCCTGAACATCTCCATTTCAGGGGCGGGTCAGATATAAAGGAGTGGTGTTCAGCTCTGATTAGGGCCAGTCCCCAAAAGGCCTTGACTGTGGAGGTTTGAAAGAAGCGGAAGTTTTGTTTATGTTCGGTTGGTACTTTTATGGGTGACACTTTTACGAATGTGACTGCTCCTATAAAGGTTTTAAATGGGATGGTTTAGAACCGGTCTATTAATGGCTGTTAGCTTAGGGTAATAAGTGGTTAATAAGCAGTTTATAACACATTAACCAAAACAGGGCTACTAAGGTGAGCTACTGTATATGATTAACATGTATAATGTGATTAACATGGGACAGGCTTCAAAGCAGGACTGCAGAGAAGGTGTTCGTGATGTTAAGGTTGTTTAATGTACTGAAATGAAATAAACTATTTGTAAAACTAACTAATTTATCAATGCATTAATAACCAGTAATAATAGCCTTTATAAGCGGGTTGGCATTATTTGTAAAGTGGTTAACATGTTATGGAAAAATATTTATATATTTAGATATATATAGATATATATATATATATATATACTATATATATTATAGTATATAGATATATATATATATATAATTATAGTTTTCATGAAGAAAATAATACTCTTTATTTTATTTATTCGATTGATTTGTGTTTTTATATTTAGTAACATTTGCTTATATAAAAATTTATGTATAGTTAATATAAAAAATTGGACATATGTGACATTGAGTTGAATGAAAACTGCGCATTTATATGTATATGTATTTTTTTTCATTTAATAAATTAATTAATTATACGTTAACAGACATCAAAATATAAAATGAAGAAACAATACAATAAGCCATATATACACAACCGTACAAACCAGATACAATTTTATCGCTTAATTATTATTCAAAATTTAGTATTAAAAGTAAATATTACTTAATAAAGTAATTTACAGTAATCAATTTTTTTTTTTTAAATTATCATTGTAATAAAAAACTATATTTGCATTTTGGTTAAGACTGTCAAGTGATCTCTGGCTGTGTAGCCCGCGTCCAACCATAGCCGAAAGGTTCCTTTTAGGAGCTATGGGGGGTTGGAACAGAGGAGAATATGTGGGGCCGCAGCATGAAAAGGAGCTTCCCCCATGTGTTGATATAACTGTAACGGGCGAAGGGCTTCTTGTCAGCACAGCTGTGATTTATAGCATAATTAATGAACAATTAGGTGACAGATTAACGCTGTCTTATTTGTTTGGTAAAGAAAGTTCTGAGATTTCATTTCCATTCTCGTGGAGAGCGACTCATTCAGTGGGACTGTCAGTTTCCAGGTTCATAATGGTAACAGAGCCAGGTGGAAAGTGTAGGGGACAGGCCCTCGCTTGTCAGGGGCCTGGCGTTCACTGGGCCTGATGGGTTGTTGAAGGCCCACATCAAGAAAAAACAACAAACCCCTGTTTCAATAATGATATTGGTCAGTCCATATAGCTCATGGCTGACCACAATGTGTGATGCCAAACTTTGGTGGTTTGTGGTGGTGCAAAGCTCCACCACTTCACTCTGGAGCATGGACAAACACTGGACAACCCAGCAGGCTGATGGATGGATTTGGGTTTGGTGGATGAATCCAGGAGAACACTCCCTACTGGAATGCAGAGTGCTGGCAGTAAAGTTTGGTGGATGATGGGAATAAAGTATGGGGGGGGGGGGGGTGGGGTGGGGGGGGGGCAGGCGGGTGGGGGTCAGGGGGGTGTTACTGCTGCAGCAACAGGAAAATCATTTTTTACACAGCTGCATGCTTCTAGCTGTATGGTTGCATATAAACACAAGCAACTCTGGCAGAAACCACATCCACATTCAATAGAGGAGGCCCTGCACACGTATTCCGCAGGCTGGTGTCTCTGTTAACACCCGCACACTGGGGAAGGTGCCTCAGCTGGACTCCTGAGGTTTCTAACTGGACGGTAGATAATTGGCAGCATGCAGCCGTCGGTCACCGGTTGCCATCATAGTGCCAGTTGTTTTTTGGGCAGATGGGTAGCGTCCGTGGTGGAGTGGCGGCAGACCCCATGCAAGACCTGTAGTCAACAAGGATGTTGGTGGTTCCGTCCTGGTGTGGGGTGCCCTTGTTATGCATAGGTTTGGGTCGCACCGGTCCACCTAAACAGTCACTGGGGACCAGTCGCCTGCCCTATGTTTACACTGCCGTTTTGATCACCCTATTGACTTCACCATACCACCCACAGTGATGGGGGGGGGGGGGGGGGAATTTTTACTCCAACAGGACAATGCAGCGTGCCATTGGGTTGAGGTTGTCCAGAACTGGTTTGAGGATCATTCTGGAGAGTTCTGGTGTGGTCTTCACATTCACCCCACATGAGCCCAGTAGAGCCATTTTTTTTTTTTTTCTTTTCTTTCGACTACCATGTCTCACCGACCTCTGATCATTCCCGTCTCCTTGCTATCAACACGCTGACCAGCCTTCAACCTCACGACTTATACAGGTCCCCAAGAGTCCTCTAAGGTTAGGAGACTAACAGAGCACAATACAGAGCAGCCGATAAGAGTGTTTAGCTTACAGGGACGATGATGCTAAAAACATTAGCTTTCAATTGCTGCTCAAACGAGTATCTCAAAAATGGCACCTTTACAGAGGAGAGCAAAAACCTCATTTAACTTTAATGGAAGTCAATGGAACCAGACGTCTCTCCAAGCAGTTTTGGGCCACTTCGGTTATTCCGTTCATTGTGGAATTTTAACACAGTGTAAACGGCAGCGCATGTGATCAAATGATACATAAAAGTAAAAATCGACAAAAATTGAGATACATATCGTCGCTGTCCAATGAAAAACATGCATCTCCATTTTTGTCCATTTTGACTTTTATGCATCATTTAAAAACAGCCGCTGCCGTTTACACTTTGTGAGATTTGCATGATGAACGGACCAACTGAAACGGCCCAGAAGTGCTCGGAAGGACGTCTGGTTCCATTGGCTTGCATTAAAATCGATTGAGGTTTTTGGCATCTACTGTAAAGTTGCCATTTTGGAGATACTTGCTTTTCTTTGGACAGTGGCGATATGTTCCTTTGGACACTGCCAAAATAATAGCTATACCTGAATTCTACCAACTTTGCTAAAGTAAAACATTTCACCGAAGTGATACGAGCCAATTAACGTCATCACGGCACGATGCTTTATCATATCCATTTGAAGGCCTTAGCCATAGCGCTGCTAGCCCCCCCCCTCCATTAACATAATAAATCTCTTCCTAAGGGAGTGCTAAAGTAGGCGTTTGAGTGCGGACTGTAATAGCTGGACCTGATTTAGAAGATGTTGTGTTGTGAAAGGAGTTAGGATTTCTAAAGACACTGAGGCTCAGTGAAGGGAAAAGGCCCTGGCGTTAAGAGCGATGGCGGAGAAGAGGAACGGAGGAGGGGGCGCGCTTTTGTAGCTCTCCTGTTAATGGAAGAGAGATTTCTGTTCCAATATAAGCCATTCACGTAGCGAATTCCAGCTCATTCATCATTCAGACTCCCACTGGACGCAGTTACTAAACTACTGCGACGTCCCGAAGCTTCAGAAGCCCCCTTTGTGGGCGAGGGGGAAGAAGGGAGAAGCAATTAGGAAGCGACGCAATCAGAGCCCAGCTGAAGAAAGGACCCAATCAGCCAGAGTCAGCATGAACTTCAAGTCAGTTTCACGTTTCTTGTGGTGACAGAATGACTTCTCAGGATTCTCAGAACGACTGGCAATGATGGCTGCTGCTGCTGCTGCTGCAGCTAAGGGATTGCTGGAGATCTCTCAGATGGCTCTGTGGTGCGGTTAAAGCATCCCTCCATTTTTGCCCTTTAGGTAGAATCAGAGTCCCTTAAAAGGGGGTCGTCTGAGGAGAGTGTCTCAGAGCTACCTCGCTAAAAGTGACTCCCCACAGAAGAACCACCTTTGGTAGCTGCCCCAAGAAGGAATCAACCAACAGGAAGGAAACGTGGTGGGTAGGTTTGACATCGTGAGACATGTGACCTAAGCAAGGACAGTCCTTATTACTGTACCTGACTGACCCAACAGGTGTCCTCCATGAGTCATCCTGTCGGTGCCAGCGCCATTGGCTGACGACTGTCCTTATCACCACGTCACCGTCACCATAGACTGCAGTGGTGTCGTACCAGACTGTCATGGAGTGACTCAGAATGGCAGCGGGTCATCTTCAGTGACGAGTCCCGCTTTAGTCTTGGTGGAGACGCCCAACGAATCCGTGTGTGGAGGCACCGTGGTCAGCACCAAGATGAGCAGTTTGTTGTCACATGTAAAGAAGGCCTGGAGTCCCTCCACCTCCACCCCTACCGCACCATCTGCAGGAACTGTGTGAGGATGTTCAAGCTACATGGGATGGATTATCACAGGACACCATTAGGAACCTCTACAGCTCCATACCGAGACGTCTGGCGTGTTGGGTTAGCAAACACGGCGGGCCGACGCCATACTGAGAGACTGACTTCTGTATGTGTTGCGTAGTTTAGACTCTGCCTTGGTCCGGCCAGCCTCTTATTTGAACTCTGTCTTGATTTAGTCTCACTCTGACTCTGTTTTGACCCTGTCAGCTCTGAGTTGGTCTCTCATTTGGCTTGGGTGTTGACCCAGCCGAAGTACCCTTTGGACTTTTGGACTATGCCTTGACCCAATCAGCCTCTCAGCTGGCCTTGACTCTGTCGGACTCCTGGTTTATCTCTGTCTTGACCCAGTCAGGCTGTCATTTGGACATGACCTTGACTCATTCTGGCTCTTATTTGGACTTGG
>JAMWET010001438.1:0-70000 GCA_024036415.1 Prochilodus magdalenae | reverse complement strand
ATCTGGCCAGGCTCTCGTTTAGCCTCTCTCTGGACCTGGTCAGCCTCTCATTTGGCCTCCATCTTGACCAGGTCAGGTTCTCATTTGGCCTCCGTCTTGAACTGGTCAGGCTCTCATTTGGCCTCCGTCTTAAACTGGTCAGGATCTCGTTTAGCCTCTCTCTGGATCTGGTCAGGTTCTCATTTGGCCTCCATCTTGAACTGGTCAGCCTCTCATTTGGCCTCCATCTTGACCTGGTCAGCCTCTCATTTGGCCTCCATCTTGACCTGGTC
This sequence comes from Prochilodus magdalenae, assembly GCA_024036415.1. Classification (NCBI taxonomy): domain Eukaryota; kingdom Metazoa; phylum Chordata; class Actinopteri; order Characiformes; family Prochilodontidae; genus Prochilodus; species Prochilodus magdalenae. The sequence continues at coordinate 69,728 of JAMWET010001438.1, read as the reverse complement.
AGCCTCTCATTTGGCCTCCGTCTTGACCTGGTCAGCCTCTCATTTGAACTCTGTTTTGACTTAATCTCACTCTCAATTGAAATCTGTCTTGACAGCAGTGCTGCTGGAGTGTTTAGGCACTGTGTCCACTCACTGTCCACTCTATTAGACACTCCTACCTTGCTGGTCCACCTTGTAGATGGACAGTCAGAGGCGATAGCTCATCTGCTGCTGCACAGTGCAGTGTTGGTCATCCTCTAGTCCTTCATCAGTGGGCACAGGACGCTGCCCCACAGGACCCCACAGAAGCCTCAGTCCAGTAGTGACACCGAGGTGTCCAGCAGCACTGCTGTGTCTGATCCACTCACGCCAGCACCACACACACTAACACACCACCACCATGTCAGTATCACTGCAGTGCTGAGAATGATCCACCACCCACATAGTACCTGCTCTGTGGGGGTCCTGTGGGGGTCCTGACCATTGAAGAACAGGGTCATACAGAGAAACAGATGGACTACAGTCTGGACCTGTACACCTACAGCCAGTGGAGCTGATAAGATGGACACTGCATACAAGGAAGTGTACCTTGATAAGGCATCATGCCCAGCGTGGGCCAAGAGCTACTTTGCTTATGGAGCTAAAGACACTATACGGTGTTAATGGTGTTGATGCTAATTAGGGCCGAACTGGCATCTCATACAGAGTGACAAAATGCAGAGGAGGCACTTTATCAGTCAGTTACCACGTTACTGCTCTCACCTCCCACCGCATGCACACACACATGCAGGACGAGCACGCAAACCCCTCGCCTTTGAGCATGCTCAGGGTCAGCCTAATGAGAAATCCGCCTATCAGGCTGTGCACGTATACCGTCACCCACACAGGCTGCAGATTCTTGCTGAGATTTTAACAAAGACATAAAGGCATATAAGCCCCCCATAACTGGAGTGGCTGACCGATGCAATGCCAGGATGCTGGAAAACCAGTAAACAAAGAAGGCAGGTGGTTTTATTCTCCATCTATGGAACGAGATTGTTCATCAGGCCTTACAGTGAAACACACTACAGTAGGCCAATGTACGGGACTGCACAGAGCGCCGATACACGACCACAGGCGTGCCGAATACACAGTACAATAAACGAACTGGACCATAAACACCGTACAGGGCCATTTATGAACGGGAATTAGCATGATTAAGGAAGAGCTAGCATTGGACGTTAGCTAACGTTAGCTCATAGCTTTGATTGAATTAGATTGACCCGGAGGTCACGTAGCATCGCCAACAGTTCGTCATGTCCTACAGCTGAGCTCTGTTTTCCAATATCAAGCAGGCTCTGGTGATAGATAGTCTATGCCAGAAGCACATTTCGAGCAACTGTAGTGTAGTAGCAGATGAGCTATCATCTCTGACTGTCCGTCTACAAGGTGGACCAGCAAGGTAGGAGTGTCTAACAGAGTGGACGGTGAGTGGACACAGTGTCTAAACACTCCAGCAGCACTGCTATGTCTGATCCACTCACACCAGCACCACACACACTAACACACCACCACCACGTCAGTGTCACTGCAGTGCTGAGAATGATCCACCACCCACATACTACCTGCTCTGTGGTGGTCCTATGGGGGTCCTGACTAACACACTAACACACCACCACCACGTCAGTGTCACTGCAGTGCTAAGAATGATCCACCACCCACATACTACCTGCTCTGTGGTGGTCCTATGGGGGTCCTGACTAACACACTAACACACCACCACCACGTCAGTTTCACTACAGTGCTGAGAATGATCCCCCACCCACACCATACCTGCTCTGTGGTGGTCCTATGGGGGTCCTGACTAACACACTAACACACCACCACCACGTCAGTGTCACTGCAGTGCTAAGAATGATCCACCACCCACATACTACCTGCTCTGTGGTGGTCCTATGGGGGTCCTGACTAACACACTAACAAACCACCACCACCACTTCAGTGTCACTACAGTGCTGAGAATGATCAACCACCCACATAGTACCCGCTCTGTGGTGGTCCTGTGGGGGTCCTGACCATTGAAGAACTGGGTAATACAGTACACAGAGAAACAGATGGACTACAGCCCACCATGGTGCTTTATGGACCGGGTAGCTGATAAATGGGACGTGGATATAAGGAGGTGGTTTAATGTGTTATGGCTGACCGCTTGATTCTGCTTGGGTCATGTTCAAACCAATGCCATTTACATTAATGGGTCTCTCTCTCTCTCTCTCCCTCTCTCTCTCTACCATTCCCTCTCTTTCTTGGTACTCTAATCACACACAATCAGCAGAATCCCAGCTGAACAGAGTGTGATTAATCTCCATCCACCCGCTGTGCTGAATCAGTCCAGGTGCTAATAAAGTCATGGCACCCGTATGAAAGCTGCTCTTAAAAACATACGCTGTGGGGAGCGAGAGCGCACGGCTGCTTTAGCCTCTCGTCATGATGGAGCGGTCTCTCCGGAACGCTACTGGAAGAACCACAATGCATGTTAATGGAACAGGATTTGATTCTAAGTCGTTTCTATTGGCCCATTCATTACGAAACGTTAGCACAGGTCTAACTGGGTAATCTGATTCCCTCCCTCTGTGTGCACACACTTCCATGCACATATCAGTCAAACGGGAGACGCAATACAGGAACTACACATCCCCGCTGAACTGGGGAGCTAGGGGAGGCTTATCGCTTCTTCAGGGGTTCCCAAGTTTTCCTGGAAGGCTTACGTCGCTCGTAGACGAGGTTTATTCGCAGGTTAAACAGCCCATAGGAGTTTGATTGGCACCAGTCTATTTTTGGAGCATCTACACATCATTGTCATGTTGCATACCAGTCAAATGACCCTTTAATGTGAAAGTAGGCGGGTCCTGGCAATGCTGGGCAATGGAACCCACTAGATTCGCTGTCCAAAGAAAACCATGGATCTCCATTTTTGTTGATTTTTACTTTTATGCCTCATTTGATCATATGAGCTGCTCTTTACACTGTGTGAAAAATTCATGAAGAATGGACCAACAGAAATGGCCCAAACCAGCTTGGAAAGACGTCCGGTTCCATTGACTTCCATTCTAAGTAAGTGAGGTTTTTGGCCTCTCCTGTAAAGTTGCCATTTTGGAGATACTTGGACAGTGACGACATGTGGACTAGCCAAGTCAGGTCATCTCAAAGTACACTTGTGCACAAATAGCATCCAGCGAGCAGTGGTGTCCTCCATGAGTCATCCTGTTAGTGCAGCACCATCGGCAGACGGCTGCACCACGCAGGACTACATGCACACAGACCGTTACCACGACTGTCCTTAACACCACGTCACCGTCACCAAAGACTGCAGTGGTGTCGTACCAGACTGTCATGGAGTGACTCAGAATGGCAGCGGGTCATCTTCAGTGACGAGTCCCGCTTTAGTCTTGGTGGAGACGCCCAACGAAAATCCGTGTGCGGATGGCACCGTGGTTCAGCACCGAGATGAAACGGTTTGCTGCCACACGTCCAGAAGGCCTGAGGTCCACTCCACCTCCAATCGTCCACCCACCTACCACACCATCTGCAGGAAACTGTTCGTGAGGTCATGTTTCATATGCTGCATGGGGAGAGGAAGGATTATCACAGGACTCCATTAGGAACCTCTACAGCTCCATACCGAGACGTCTGGCGTGTTGGGTTAGCAAACATGGCGGCCCGACGCCATACTGAGAGACAGACTTCTGTATGTGTAGCTCAATAAGTATTGATCATATCAGTCTAAACTTATCACCAGTTATTGATCCAAGTCTTGAGTGCCCATCTTTTCACACTGTAGCTATCTGTTGTTATGCATAACTTGTAGCCCATTCATTTACAAAGACGAGAGAGCACCACGGGACCACCGCTGACAAGACATTATTTGAGGGGTGGGCCAAACTCGGCACAGCACTAACACCGGTTGCTGGACGAATTGCATAACCACAGGTGGTCTACGGTCAGTAACTGCAAACCTACAAAGCACACCTATAGATTTCCTCCTCTCTGTTTATCCCAGCCTCGTCCTCCTCGCTCTCGAGCGTAGAGCACAATATGTCTCTCCCTCGGATCAGATCTTGTGTTTAACTCACGCTCTGAAGTGTTAAGACAGCGCACGGTTGTGCGTGTGTGTGAGACTGCACAGCAGGGGGACACCATTTACCCACGGCCTCTACATCATTAGTGAAGGAGGGAGACCAGCCTCTCTCTCTCTCTCCAACACGCATACATCCAGCACATCTCCATACCTCTGTTCTCCGGCTATCTTCGCAGGGAGCCCGGCATCAATCCCCATCCTTTCTGTTAGCTGCCAGAGAACAGAGGCACCGGGCCCACCATGCTGCGATCTGCACCTCCTGATGCGCCAGGAAAATGAGAAGCTTGTGCTCCGTCTCTCATCGTCTGAACTGTTCTCCACTTCTTCTTTAAACGGGGGTCAAACAGGAACGTTACGGAGACGCAGTACCCTGCGGGAAAAAACAGCACTATCAGCGGCATCGTCCGGAAAGTCGATGATCTCTCTCTCTCTCTCTATCCATAAAGTGCTCGCCTCCTCAGACACAGTATGAAGGAAAGAAGTATGGAGAAACCGTGAGGTGTTATCTTGTATGTGAGGTTGAGCACCGGTGCTCCTAGCAAGGAGACTTGTATTCGTGGTGTTGGAACTGGTGGTGCCAGATGGATGGGACATTCCATTTCCAGGTTGGGCAGGGATTAACATTTCTCAATCCACAGTATCACGTGTGCACCGGCAATACATCATAGAAATGACCACCTAGGGTACACAGCGCAGTGACCGCCCATGGGTGTTGATTGGCTGTCCATGCAAATGGACAAGAGACAGAGGTCACAGCCACACCGGACACATCACCTCATTTAGGCTTATGAGGATGCTAACTGGACCCTAGAGGACGAGCAACATGTGGCGTGTTCTGATGAGTCACAGTGCCCGTTGTTTTGGGCTGATGGTAGGGTTTGTATGTGGTGCAGACCCCATGATGCACTGTACAGGCTGGTGGTGGTTCCATACTGGTGTTTTTCTAATGGGTTGGGTCCACTGGCCGTCTAAACTTGCCTTGGTGACGATTCACAGCCCTTCATGTACCCACCAATGATGGGATATTCCAGCAGGATAATGCACTGTGCCTTCAGGCCCAAATGGTCCTGAAGTGGTTCAAAGATGATTCTGGAGAGTTCCAACGAATTCCAAACAATGTATTCCTCTATCATGCCTCATTCAAACTCATATAATTCATGTTGCCATGCCATGATCCCGTGTTCAACCTCACTCACTTCACAGCTCATGCAGATGTGGGTGTTTCCAAGCCACTTCATAATCAATTTAAATACTGCGACCCCATGACCTTTGTCAGTGCATATTTTTGCATCAGCAGAGGGGAAGATGCAGGAACCATAGCACTTTTAAGCGAATGCCCTTATTGAACCCAGCCACAGCAGAAAACCTTGAACCACGGTGCTCCTGAAGCACCAGAGAGAGCAGTTAGGTCACACATGTCTTCAAGCTACCAGTAGTCGTGCTTTGCCAAACCCTCTAGGAGGTACCCGGTACCTATTGTCTCCAAAGACAATAACATTCCACTGACATGCGAAACGACCAATCACAAGGCTGCTATTTGGCACGACATACTAAAGGAGGCAGTGTTGAAAATGGACTCATGACATAACAGTTCCTTGGAAAACACAGATGTATAGGATGGGTAGACTGGCTGTGCCTGAGACCACTTGCTAGGCTGAACAACAAAACTTACCCACATCCATACACAGAAGTGCATGTACATGGAAGCGTCTAGCCAATTTCCGACAGGACGTACAGGTTAACACACTACCGACATACGGAAAAAGAAGACAGACCAGATATCTGTGGCTCAAGCTAAACTAATAAACTGCTTTACAATTAAAGTGAGTTCGATTGTGAACACACTGCTCCAGTGAAGCTCTGCTGAAGGCCACTCTGGATGACCATAACTACCATGAGTTCTGTGGCCCTATATCAGATCACTCCATAGTGATCCCTTCAAGGACAACTCTCCCAGTAACCTCAAAAAGTCTGAGCAGAGTCCCTGGGGTTGCTTCGACTCCCCTGACAGCCTCTCTGGAGTTCACCGTATCAGTAAACAGAAATGCTCTTGGCCATGTGCACCCACTAACCCTCTCCCTGGGATAAATTCCTAGCTTCAGGGCACCACAGCCAAGCAGAACTCCTGGAAGCTTATATAGTCAATCCTCCTGTCCATGTCCTAAGGAGATATACCTCTCTGACAGCCTCTCTGGAGTTCACCGTCCCAGTAAACAGAAATGCTTTGGGGCGTGTTCCTTGGCCATGTGCACCCACTAACCCTCTCCCTGGGATGAATTCCTACCCTCAGGGCAGCACAGCGGAGTAAAACTCCTTGAAGCTTATATAGTCAATCCTGCTGTCCATGTCTTAAGGAGACATACCCAAGGAAGAGGCCAGGAGGGGAAAAATATGTTGCATAGCTTATCCATAACTCTGAATTTTGTATAGCCATGGTTAGATAACTTTGTCCAAGGACCTTACTGTTTGAGGGTAGAAGTCCCAGTTACTTGTTAGCTACATTTCTGTTGCTGCCCCCAGGGCAGCTCCAAAGAAGCAAACTTTGGCCCCAAATGTCTTAAGCGATCCACTATGTTTGGGGTAAGGGGGAAATCGTGTAAACTCGATTACTATTCTTTTAAGAAGAGCACTAAACATCTTGCTCTCCATCTCGCCTGGGGCAACAGAGCCGTCTAACTGATGTAGCAAACAGTAAAAAAGGACGGGCTTTTTGTTCACGAAGAAACACCACAGCCAATTTATATGATAATGCTTTTTTTTGGAGAGAAGGCTCTTCACATTCTCGTTTACATATCGGTTGCTGTTTTTCTGCTCGCTTTAAAAAAAAGTGGAAAGTAATTACATGGCAAAGGCAAACGTGGCCAAACGGCAGGCCAGTAAGCAGCTTAAACGGGGGAATAGCCTGCAGGTGCTGCCTGGGCCGCCACATGCGCGCACGCAATTCATCATGCTCACAGAAACTTCCGGAGCCAGGATGGAGCCGCGCTCTCCGCGCCGCTCATCAGCCGAGCCAGCCAGCTGGCTCCAGGCACCGGGCCGACTGCGGTGTGGGCCGCAGTGGTGCTGGCAGCGGGGGGAAGAGAGCAAACTCGGGCACCTCTGATTTAGGCAAGGTTTCCTTCGGTGTGTGCAGATCTGCTCATGCATTATGCTCCGCTTTAAGAGGCGTTCACGGCGCCAGCAGCTGACCTTGAGAGCCTGCACCGGAATTCTGCCGTACCAGGGAATATCGCTGGTGACATGTTTGGTATGCAACGTGCAAAACAAACACCCAGTGAGGGCTTTAGCATTACGCATGGCTTGCAGACTGTAGATCCCGAGCAGTGTCTTAGAGGAGCCGTGCCTGCATCCAGGCTGGACCATGCCCACCTCCATCACATTCTGGAGAAGGAGAAGCTTGAGTTGGATTGGGCATGGACTGGACAAGATGCATTTCAGTCTTCCACATGAGTGTTCAGACCATCTTACATCAAAGAATTGTAGATTGGGAAGTCCAGGTTTGGTGGATTCCTTCCCTGGCACAATTCCGAGGAGAATTCCCTGTAGACTGGGATTTTATCCACTGCTGGTAGACCCGTATGACCGTACGCTTCCATACACCTGCAGATCCAGCTACTTCCTTCACACTATGGTCTTTGGCCACGCCCACATGCAGCCTCTCCTTTTAGCCAATCATTAACATCTGCTCTGGAGCGTTTTCCACACATGGAACGAGACATTCCCTGCACCGTACCACCTCTTCCCAATCTACGGATCCCGTCACTCACACCCCACAGGAATTTATAACCCCATCGTTTTCATGATGCCGCGCAACCTTAAACACACAAGGTGACTCATTTTTTGTATGGTGAGCTTATATAGTAGGAATTTGTTTTAATAATTTGAATAATTATGCATCTCATGTGTGGCTAATTAGCTACCTAGCTCAGTTTAGCAATTATGCAGATAATTTTATGTTTGGGTTTTACTATAATAGATGTATACACTTCAAATTTCCCTGAACTCGATATTTTCATCATACTGTACATCTTTATTCACCCTCTATATGAAACGCTCTGTTAGAGCTCCTTAGTCTTTAAGCCCCGCCTCCTAAAGAGCCTAGTAGGCTCTGATTGGTCAACTTGTCCACTTTGTAGGACTGCTAGAGCAGCATCCTGCAACAAGTTCCACCCTCACACCGTTGTGGTTGTTTCTACAATGGTGTCAGTTCTTATGTACCAGTTTGATCCTGATCCAAATCCTGAACATCCGGTATAACAAGCTGGTAGACCCTCCTTTTTTTGGAAGCTAGACTGGAGCGAGACGTTTCAGAGCGGTCAGTCTTTACTGGTTTAGCTCTCTGTGTGTTGTGTGAGGCATTACCGAGCTAGCTGGTAGGCGGGCAATAGGGACTGTGTTACATGATGATGTTACCTGGTAAGAGAGAAGCAGGCTGGATTTCCAATGAGCTGGTTCTGGGAAAAGCGGGTCTGTGGGAGCAGAGCTTTTACATGCACACAAAGCTGAGGAATCCTAAAGGAACGGGATAAACCAGGAGAGCCTTACAGACCTCCTTTAATATATTGAGTTGTATGAAACAATATACAGAGTTGTACCAGACTTATGTAGACTCAGGCAGAGCTGAAATCTTTCTGATATGCGTAGCAATATCAGCAAAAACACTGCTTCTGTGGAAGCTAGCATAAATGCTAATAAAGTTATCCTACAGTCTAGCATCGTCAGCAAACTCTTTGCAAAGCAATAATTCCCAAAATAGCTTTCAACACATCAACACCATTCTGGTTTGTAGTTTAGTGTACTGACCGGTGATGGAATAGGGTTTGGTCACTTCATTGGCCCCTTGGAAGTGTACACAATTACCAATTTAGCACACACAGCTGGCCAGCAGCATATGTTGTGCTTTGGATGCTGGTATAGTGGTCAGCAGGAATGGAAGTACATATGCTGGTCAAACCAAACATTGTATCTCCAAAATGCTAACTTTACAGGAGAAGGAAAAAACACTCTTTCTTTTTAATGCAAGTCAATGGAACCAGACGTCTTCCCATATCATTTTGGGTGGCTTATGTTTGTCCATTCATCATGAAATTCATACACAATGTAAAGGTCCACTGGTGTTTTCAGAGCATCTCAAAAACTGAAAATGGACCTGCTGTACAAGGCTATGTGTTGATGCTAGTCAGCCACTTACACCAGCACCAAACCAACACTATAGCAGCATAAACCAGCTAAAGCAGTACTAAATGTGTGCTCTGAACTAGGTTTGTTCTCCAGCAGGGAAATTATAGCTGGTTTCAGCTGCAGGTGTTCCCAAAAACAGAAGGGAACACCATTAGGGCCTGCTGGGACCAATTTTGAGCAAGCACCAAACCCATACAACTGGAGCCTTCGGTACCGGACAGATGGCCACAGTGTTCTGGTGCCAACGGATCTGCTTTCTTAATACTGACACTATACCACATACTTGGAACGCAAAGCCTGTACATGGAACGAGGCTTCAGACTCATAGACCGACATGACTAGTGCGGTGCTGATGGAAGCTAACTGCTGAAGTATGTCATTAGGAAATTGGACCCTTCTTTCTCGTACAAAGGCCCTAATAAAGATGTGTGGGGCCGTGATGCCATGAGCCCAAGTGCAATTACCCTCCCTGCTGTCCCGGTAGTTACCCCACTGGTTGTCTGGCAGCGGTCCTATGATATAGCGAGCACTGGTTAACACTGTGCACACTCCATGGCCAAGGTGTCACACACTTGGGCGGTAGAGTAGACTTAAACGGAGATGCACAAGTCCCAGTTTTCAGTTTGGAGCATTATGGTTGTACTTCGGCCTCCAACCGTGGTCAGGTAAATGGTTTGTGGTCACGTCATACGTCCAACGCCATACTTATCATCAGTTATTGATCCTGGTCACCTTTATCTTCCTTCCCAATCTCATTATCCCATTAAATCAACTTTTGACTGGTAGTGTAGACTTCTATGATCATCGACCAGTTTCACCAGTATCGTTGCCACTATGCCAGTGTTGGACCCATACCCAATTTGTTTGAGAAGGTCGGTCAGTATAGGTGCCGAACAGTGAACCCAAATGACCCCATTCAACTCCTCCACTAGCGAACCAGCCCAACGGAGTTGTAGCTGATGTGACAGAGCAAGATGGGCACTGCACTACTCTGGGAAGGGCTAGGATTGGGAATCATTGCTCCAAGAAGTCCTGGAAAACCCACATACACCCCAAAGGTGCTATAAAAGCCCACCAGTGGGAGACCAATCAGGGTATTCCTGTTACTTCCAGAGCCATGGCATGACTAGACCGACCCTTACGTGTCCATCTTGGACATTCACGCCACCCCTCCATGTGCAGGGTATCTAGAGCAGTACTGAACTCAACAGCCTCCTTTTTTCTCCGGTTGGTATTTTTCCCCGTCTTGTATCCGGGATGTGTGTGTGTGCGTGTGTGCGGCTGCGATTTGAAGCCATGGCATTTAGCGAGAGGGCTGCGTCTGCAGACTACAAACAAGCCACGGTAATTGTTGTGCATTCATGTGGACGCGGCGTCGTATGAGGTTACCTAGGAGATGATACAGTCGCTCGCCTAGCGACAGATGTTCAACGACATTCAGGAGCCGGTCGCCAAGGACGGCGGATTTGACGGGCGAGCCAGCCAGGAGCAGTCATTATTGGGTTTGCTGTCGGAGAGACCTTGAAATCTGGAGATAACCAGCAGAAATCATTAAGCAAACAATGTCTGAATGCCTGAGCATGCACGGCCGTGCTGTTTGAATCAGACCCTTAGCACCAGCCCTATTCAGGCTCCGCGTAGGCATTGTCATGGCGGGAACAATAGCTGCTGAGCTGACACAGTCGGTCACAGGATGATATGGGATGGGATGCTGCTCAGCCTCTTTTCGTTCGCTAGCTCTTCTGGCTTCTCGGTTGCCTGGGGCATAGCCTCTATTTCCACACGACCACAGAAACAGAGAAGCGGATATGCGGTCAGTCCGCTGAGCTGGTTTTGGGGAAGGCGAGGAAGTTTCCAGTATAAGCCAAACAGTTTCCTGCAGCTGGTGTGGAATCGTGACGTGGCAGGGTTTACCTGCCTGGCATGCGAGCCAGTCCCAAATTTACAGTGGGACCGTGTGGACTCCACCCACCCAAGCCACTGTCTGTTCTCACAGCTGCCAAGTGGGAAGAGGTTCCAAAGCATGAAGTCCAGAACCAGCCGTCTCAGAGATTTCTTCCCCAGAGTCATCAGGCTACTGAACAGCCAGTAGTGCTGATGCACCGGTATATGGACCTGGTTCAGCACACCTCACCTATATCATCTATCAATGATCTCCATGGACAGTTATCACTCTGCACCTCACATTAGCATATTCATACTTGCATATAGACTGACCTACTGTTATCTTCCATCCATATTGTATATCTGCAGTGCATGTATATATATACAGACATCAATATTCCATGCCTTGTATATATCCTGCATCTCTCATCTACCTCAGCCTTACCATAGTGCTTTACGGTAATGTGTACATCTGGATATATCATATTTTTTATTCATACCTTTTATTTATAACTGTAAATTAGTGTAAACAGAGATTTTAGTGCTGAGTATTGTAGATATTTATTGTCTAATGTATATTTTGGTATTGAAGTACTGTAAGGGACTACGCACCTGAGTTTTTCACTCACCTCCACACCTGTGAAAATGTGACGTGACAATAAAAGTGACTTGAACTGATGTGATTTGAAATCCAGATGTCGTTCTGGAAAATATAATGGCTGGGAAGTATGACGGCTACTAGAAGACATATTGATATTGAACTTGCTTTATTGGGGGCTTTAACCAACTTGGCATGTGGACTCTGATGTCTCTCCATAAGAGGGCACTGTGAAAACTTAGGCAAAGCCAATCTTCCATTAAATACATGTGTCACATGTGCATTACTGCTATTTATTATTCATGTACATGTGAATTTAATCTTTCTACTTAATTTGTCTGATATCATCCCATTTCAGAATTAACCTACCTGGCATCCTTGTGTAAGCCAATCACATGATCACATGAGCAAAAGTTATTTCCCAAATGTGCTGTATTACTAGCTGTAATAATTTAATATTAGTTTACCTGCAAATTTCATTTTACTATTTGATTAGAAAATAAAAAAAAAGAATGCAGTACAGGCATCAAAAATGTTTCAGCTGCAGGAGGCTATTAGAGTCTTTAGGTCCACAGCCTGAACTTTGATGACAGCACCCAGTCTGGAATCATGGATTGACCTGAGCCCTGGCAGCTCTACAGAGAATGCTGGCCCAAGCCCCCAATGACCAAACCAAAGGCAACAGTGGCAAGGAAAACCTCCAGAGGAGGAACCAAGTCCAAGACTTGGAACCCTGGATAGCAACAAACAGACAGCGATGATAGTCTACACCATACGTACCGGATCAAACCTGACAGGACTGTGCTGCTATAATAACTGTGCTTTGAGAAAGAACTGAACTCACATATAATACGTTAATGAAACAGCATACTGTCTGGGTGGGGTGCGGGGGGGCGAGGGGGTGCCTATCCCAGCACTCATTGGGGCAGTCATGGGCTGGAGAGTTGGGGAACCAGCAGTGTGACAGGGGAGTCGCCGGTTCGCTTCCCCGAACCAACAGGACACGACTGGCATACCCTTGAGCAAGGGTCAAGTGTGCTCACTGCCCCTGTGTGTGTGCGTTCACTAGTGTGTGTATATGTGGGCGGTTCACTTCACGGATGGATTAGAGGGGTAGGCAAATTCCTTGGTGTGCAGAACACAAATGGCAAACTGGTTGTAAAGTCTAAATTGGGTAAAGGGGAGGAGACCCCCTGGAAGGGCCGCTAGTCCGTCAGAGTGTAGCCACATGGACACCTAGGGGGGCAATTTAGTATCTCCAGTTCACCTGGCTCCATGTCTCAGGAGGAAAGCCACCCAGACACATGGAGACCAGGTAAACTCCATACGAGACAGGAGCCTGAATGCTCTGGTTGGGAATCAGACCCAGGTCCTTCTTGCTGTGAGGGGACAGCTCTACCCACTGTGCCACCAGACCACCCTGCCCAAAATTCAATTGGCGATGACGTTGGTTATCAGTCCTTACAAGCCACCCAATTCCAAGTGTGTTCCGGCTGGATGAGACCGTGTGGAAGTCGCGAGCCGGTCTCGTCTGAGAGCCTAGTTTGTTTAGGATTATGGTATATAACATATTGGAGAAAAAATAGATATATTAAAAGATATTTTTAGCCAAACAAACATAAGCATCCCTTTGGCTGCACTAACCTGTGATTTCCCACGCCTCCATTAGCTCACAAGCGTGGGCCTCATGGACACTGATGCTGAAATCTCTCAGCAACACAAATAGGGCGGCCTCCATCGCGTCTGGTTAAAACTGCATTAGGGTAACTATCTATCCAGCCACCCATCCTCTTAGTCCAGGCTAGGGTTGCGGTCGCAGTAGGGAAAGCAGAAGCCCAGAGAGCTCTGTTCCCCACAACATCCTCAAGCCCATCATGGGAAATCCCAAACTATTCCCAGGCAGGTCCTGGGATGACCTCAGAGTCACGATCCCCTATGAAAACAGTAGGCAGTATATTGTGTATCCTGCTCAGGAGAGGCTTACCAGGACGTACCCCTGGAGCCAGGCCTGGGGGCAATGTTCCTCAGCCAGTCCCTGTTGGCCAGGCAGCCCACACAACTGAGCAGGCAACGTGGGGACCATGTGGACTCACCCTACAGCGTGGGGTCGGGCGGTACAGTGCTTTGTAGGCAGTAAGTTAGGGGGACTAAAGCAGGTAAACTGCATATTTGAGCAATACGTTGGGTTCCATCGGGTTCTGACTAGTATTCCGGGCTCTAGTGGTAATGATGAGACAAGCTAATTATTAGAGATGTCTTATTAAAAGCCCTAATGTCCCGAATATCAATACTGATTACATCACTGACTATGTTACATTGACTTTAGCTGATCTGGAAGAGTCGGAGCATCGTTTGACTGTCTCTAGGTAAAGCCTGGTTTCCCCTAATGTAGACATACCTGCTCCTTGTTGAAGGGGCTTTGGGGGGGCGGGGCTTTGGAGGGAGGGGCTCGGTCATAATGTACATGCCACTACATCATCGAGCGATTTACCTCCCTGTCAGGCCTGTTACTCTTTCCCACCAATGAGATATCACAGTAACACAAACAGACTCAGTAAGCACAAACCCGGTCTCCACACAAACAGCACATGAAACCAATGAAGCAAGCAGTCATTAATAATCAGTTATTAATAAATCTATTAGGCTCTGCTGAAGTGAGACTACACCTACAAGCATTTACCCCAGAGCCAGCCCAACGGAAACAAAGTACACTGAAATATACTACGTACTGGAGGTGTACTGAGTGTGCTCATATTTTTGATATGCATAACTATGTACACTGCCCCAAATATGATAAATATAATCATTAGTGCTATTAAACATATATTTCAGCTAATTATCTGTACTTTTCTGTACTATTTTAATACAGCATTGAGATTCACTCGGGTATACCTAAGTACATACAGTATTAAAGTACATGTCTAGTGCATTTAAAATATACTTAAGTACACTACTTAATATACTTATTAATATACAGTACTTATATTATTAGTACTGAAGGACTACAGAAACAAATAGTACTTGTACTAATATTACTAATATTAATAACTAATAACTATATACTAATAACCTTATATGAATAATAACTATATGTATAGCTAATATTAAAGTACATTTTAGGTACCTGGGTGAACAGCTCCAGATGCTCATGCCACGCTACATGTTGTATGTTGATGAGTTATTAAAACCTATACTACTAATAACTCACCCAATGATTTGTATGTATGATTTAGAGTATGATTTATTACGGCTCTAATGTCCTATTATCATTTCTGCAACAGGACTCTTCATCAGCCCAGTTTACTTACACCACACTAACACATCACACTTACTGAGTCACCATGCGGCCTCCATAGGCAAACACTGGTCGTGCACTAGGTCGCACTGAAGAGCTCAGTGCCTTTAAATCTGGCTCTGTCATTGAATGCCAACATAGAGTGTCTGCCCTGCTAGAACGACAGTGGACTAGGAGTCTATAACTGAAGCATGTAACACATGAACACAACATCGGCACAAACCGTGCTTTGTGAAATGGGTCCAAGCAGCTTCACACAAGCCTAAGATCACTATGTGCAATGGCAAGCGTCAGCTGGAGAGGTGTTCAGCGCTATCGTTGGACTCTGGAGCACGGTAAATTTGTTCTCCGGAGTAATGAAGCACCCGTCACTATCCGGCAATCTGAGAGACTAGGAGAACCTCACCAACCACAATGCATAACCCCAACAGTAAAGTTTGGTGGAGGGGACATAATGTGAGGGGATTTCAGGGTATGAGACCCTTTTATCATAACACAACGAAACACTTCCAGCTTCATGGCAAATCTCATGGGAAGAACTGTACTCTGCTCCAGCATGGCTGTGTGCATAAGCCCAGCTCCTTAAAGACATAGGGAATTTGGTATGGAGGAACTTCAATGGCCTCCAGTACCGCCACAGGACACCTTCGGGATGAGCTGGAGTTTGGATTGCAAGCCAGGCCTACATCAGTGCCTGAGCACAAATTCCCAGAAACACCCTCCAAAATGTTTCTCAGAAGAGTGAAGGCAACTCTCTATACCGCCCCCTATCTCTGGAACGCTATATCCAGGTCATATAGGTGTGATGGTCAGACGTCCCCATGCTTTTAGCCACACAGTGAACACGTAGGAACTCTGCAGCCCCCCAAATGGGCACACTCAGCCTCATAATTCCAAATTAGTCAGCAAGATGGTAACTTGAAAACCTTGCCAGTGTGTGGGGAAGCAGCATTCGAGAGGCATCATCCGTTTCAAACACGCAACACAATTACTCTTGTAGAGGAGCGGAAACCGCCAGCCCTGCTCCGCAGATTCATCTCTGCAGTGCATCAAGGTCTTTACCCGATTCGGCTCTTTGGTTTCTGCCAGGGCTCTTTCCTCCCCCTACACAGTTAGCAGAAAGTGCACGCCGTATCTGCTGCGCGCCATGGACCTCCAGTCAGCAGAATCCAGGAATAGGCTTAGACCCAGTGCTGCCCTAGGAGCAGCGCGGTATTAAAGGCAGCACTGTCCTCTAATTCCTCAATCACAAACGTCTTGAGTCACGTCAATATTTACTGTGTGTAAACCAGTCGATATCTTACCATCAGCAGCGCTTTATTGTCTCTCTTTATGTCCCGGCTTAATATGTTTTGGCGGTTTTATTGTGTGGATGGCAGCGTGCCCGTGCACATTATAATTAGCTATGAAAAGACTGCGCTGACATTGTGGCGGTGCGGGGAAAACTCTCGGAAAGACAATTACTCAGAACTGCCTCAACAAAGCCTGCGAGTCAGCCTAACTGGAATGCTACGGTCAAGGACAGGTTGGGTAATAAGCGGACACTGACAGATCCCGACCGCTCCATATCCCTCTCATGCAAATCCCTCCTCCTGGCCTCCGGATCGAACAACATTAAAGCAACGAAGGAGGAGGAGAATGCTCTCGTCTAGCTCCGGTTGTGGCGAGCTGTCAGCTGGCACAATGGAGCGTTCGGATCAGTCGGATGTAGGGTTGCCACCTTTCAGAAATACAAATAAAGGACGGGGGGGGGCATGGTCATGTGTGAGTGACATGTCTTCGAAATCACGTCCAGTATTCGATCTGTTTCCTTGGGGGGGTGCGATCAATTGTGTGACGTGAGTTTGTCGGACATTTACGGTAATACGGAACAAAGCACGCCCCGTATTTCAGCTGAGTCAGGGGGGCGTGGCTTGTGATCATTTGTGTGTGTGTGTGACAGACGTGTATATCGGACATTTAGGGAAATACGGAACAAAACATTTACTCTCCAAATACAGGACGATTCCGTATTTTCCGGAACGGGTGGCAGCCCTAGTTGGATAGAACTCCACCCCGTACAGTACGGTATCCGGTCGGGTCGACTGGCCCGCTGCTGCCTTGTCGTTTAGCGCGCTAATAGGCCTTGGCACGCGGGACGGAGGGAGGAGCATCCCGTCGATACGGAGTAAAAGCTGTATCATATCTGAGGATCCTCCACATCATGCGGAGGAACCTCTGGGGTTAGCCGTCGAGGGAGGTTTGCTGAAGCAGCATGGATGAGCGGGCTCAGGGTCTGTAATTACATACGTGGGCCTCAGTTCATAAATGTTTCATACACGGAGAGCGGATTTCTCGTCCGCACACAGAGTTTTCCCTTCCCTAGATAAGCCGGTTGAAGTCGAGCAGGGCTCTGCAATTAGCCGAGTCGAGAACTGAAGGAACACCGAAGCGCTCAGCCCAGAACGAGGGATTGAGGACCCCTGTCGGAGTGTCCTAAGAGGTATCTGCAAGTATGTGGTGATTTATAGCTCATCTGAAGCATATTCAAGTGGGAATTTTCGGCATCCCCCATTCTTTGGTAGCCTAGCGCTGTGCGTACAAAGCGAGCTCTGGTTTTATTTGGAAGTACAGGAATAGGTATGAGAGAGGGAGTAGGAAAGTGAGAGAGGAGGAGGAGGTGGAGGAGGAGCAGGGAGTATTAGTTGGAGAATGAAACAGGAGGAGTGAGAAATGGAAGGGAAGCTATGGTTGTGACAGGCCGGATCGAGGAGGCCTGTGAAATGGGGTTATAGTGGGGAATGAGGATAAACAGTGCCCTCTAGTGGTGCCTCCGGTTCTAAGCTCAACTTGAGATGCTTCTTCTTCCTGATCCAGTCCTGTATTTCAGCTCATCAAGAGACCGACTCTGTGCTGGTTAGACTCATAGACGTTGGGTTATAATGAACTTCACAGCAACTGGACAGTTTGGAGGCAGGTTGTATGGAAGGCTCCCGGCTGGTCATCCTAAAAGTCCTGCAAGGCCCCCATTTACATTCAGGCCAGCGCGGGAGGGAAGCGGGCAAGCAGTAAGTCTGCGGCGAGGGGAGGAGACGACGATAGAGGGAGGGAAGGATAGAAAGAGGGAAGGAAATTGCATGGGCCTTTTCTTCGAAAAACACACGGACTGGAGCGAGGGTTGAGGAGTTCCACCAGGGTCACCTTGTCCACATGAGGGAGTCAGGCAGGGGTGCCTCATGACTGAAATTGCTCAGAGAGAGGGAGAGAGGGAGGGAGAGAGAGAGAGAAACATGATGGATTTGAAATGGTTTGCCTGAGATTGGCTCTTGCGCAGGAAAATGATTGTTTTATTGCGGTGGGCACATACGAGCAGGGGAGTTTAGAGGAGGGGACGGTATATAGGGTGACCAAGGCAATACTTCAAGCAGAGCTCCTGCTGTCTCAATGTTTTCCTGGGCACTGATGGTATATATACACATACTGCATACATACAAATACAAGACACATCATCAAACGCGTAGCTGCACCCAAAAGGAGGTGTGGGATTGAAGATAAAGGTGACCAGGATCAATAACTGATGATCAATTTAGACTGTTATGATCAATATTTACTGAGCTACACATACGCTTGAATATCCTCACACAGGTCCTGTGGATGGGGCGGTAGGGGTGGAGGTGGAGTGACACCAGGCCTTCTGGCAACAACCACGGTCCCTCCACAACACACACCACTGCAGTCTTTGGTGACGGTGACGTGGTGTTAAGGACAGTCGTGGTAACGGTCTGCGTGCATGTAGTCCTGCGTGGTGCAGCCGTCTGACAATGGTGCTGCACTAACAGGATGACTCATGGAGGACTCCACTGCTCACTGGTTGTCTGTAGTGGTGGTGTTGGGTCAGTTAGGTACAGAGATAAGGCCTGTGTTTAGATACATTGCCTGAGCATGAAAGTCATTGGCATGTCTCACAATGTCAAACCTACCCACCAAGTTTCATCCCCATCGGTTGACTCCTTCTGGGTGCAACAAGGAACCCCACTGTCAACGGTACATTGTCAATATCCCTATCCAATGTTCCACTCCACCTTAAATGCTGCAGCTTGTACAGGTGCCTGAATGTCCTCAAGCAGCATTTAAGGTGGAACGGCAAATTCCCAAAACAAGCTGACCAATAGGAACTTCAGCTCCCACGTCTTTAACAGGATCCTGGAACAACTAATCTGGCAGTCCGCACATTCCACTCCGCACAGTTTCCCAACCCTCTCTGGACAATATGGAGCAGCTCCACTAAGTGTTTGTCGGTTGAAGTAGATGATCTTAAACTGAGAGCTCCATAGTGAGGACCAACTTCAATCTACTGTGTGTTGGTGTCCAGATGGAGCCAGTAGCTAGCACAGGGAATGTTAGCAACTAGCTTTAGCTCCAAGTAACTAGCATAGCTAACTAAATAGTATGAGGGCGGAGCTTATTTACACAGAGGCTCACTTTATTTAGTCTATTTCCACACGGTGCTTCTGTGTGATCATCATGGGCGGCGCCTCACTGTAAACCAGCCAATCAGAGCAGAGCTTATCAAATTATTCATAGGTTCACCAAACGAAGGGAAACGGCATGTTTCATTCTAGGACCAGATCATAGGGTGTGAATTGGGGGATGTAGAACCACATCTGGCCATTTTCACCCCAAACAAAATCACAAAGCTTCTACGTAGAACATCAGAGAACAATTTAAAATGCTGTAGAAGAGGTTCTGTAGCAAGCAAGAGGAACGTACGCTAATCTTATATGTTGTTACCATGATATCTTATGGCACATGCTAACGTCTGCCTAGCATACTGTAGTCACCCTTCATGACATCATGCATGGTCACAACAGTAACATGCACCGGCAGCACTATGCTAACCCTGGGTAGGGCCTTCCTTTACTCCCCAACCAGCCTCAGTTCTTCATGGCATGGATTCCACAAGCTGTTGGAAACAGTCCTTTGGGATTCTGCTCCATGTTGAGCCGACTGCATCATGCAGTTCCTTCACGCTGTGATTAGCCCATTCCAGCTGTTCTGCTGGATCCCGATCTGGTGACTGGGAAGGCCACTGAGGAGCGCTAAACTCATCATCTCGTTCATGAAACCAGGCTGGTGCATCCTCATACCGATCCATACTCAAATAGGCTGGTCATGGAAGTGATGGCTGAACGGTCCGAAGCATGCTGGACCATTACACCACCTTCACCAAGCCTGGGCTTTCCATAGCCGACTGGTTGGGTCCATGGTGCCATAGTCTGATCCTATTGTGCATGTGCTGCAGGGCAAAGCTGACAGATGTGGCACCTGATGTGGTCGTCTGCTGCTGTAGCCCTCAATGTTGCACGTGTTGTGGATTTACAGTCATACAGAAATCCATTCGGAGCCACTCCAGAGGCTGTTGTGCATGGGAATTCCAGGATATCAGGAGACACAGGGATCCTTAAACCAAAGCACCTGGCACCAACAATCCTCACTCACTCACACAAGCTTTATCCATCTGGCGGAAGGCACGCTGTCCAGTACACCCTGGACAGGCCACCTGTCCATCGGAGGATAGATACAGTCAGACATACATCCAAACGCACTCACACCTGGGGGCAACTTAGCACCTCCAGTTCACCTGACAGCATGTCTTTGGGATTTGAGAAGAAACTGGAGCGCCCAGAGGAAACCCACACAGACATACCACACACAGACAGGACCTTGGCCTTGGAATCCAACCCAGGTCCATGTTGCTGTGTGGCAACAGTGCTACCCACTGCACCACCGTGCCGCCCTCACCAACAATCCTACCATGGTCATAATAACCGAGATCACATGCTTGCCCAGCTCTGATGGCTGCTGTGGACATTACCTAAAGCTGTCTGCACTGTTGTCACGTGATTGGTGCCCGGTGAGTGTCACATGTGCTGCATGATACCATGTGACACCAACCAGAACATGTCCACGTATGGGTTAACCCAGATCTGAGGTATGAACAGTCATCCCGATTCGGTGGATAACAGGGTGGAGTCGTCCCCGTGCTCATGCGCGTTTGTATCGAGGGGCTCGCTGCACTCTGGCGGGTTGCTGCGTCCCCTCCTCGCACATGCTCACACGCATCGGGAGCTCCCGTAATCACAGCCTTTATTGTCTACTCTCCTGCCCTCCTGCATTCAGCCCGGCCCCCCCTCCGAGCCCTCTCCCCGATTTCCCGCCATCATTTCCCCCCGAACAATACACCCTAAATACCGTAATCACACCCACACATACATACATACACGCACACCTACAGACAGATGACCCATACTGGGCACCAGGACTCAAAAGTGTGGAGACTGAGAAAAGGCCACTGCCCCACTGAGCTAAAAGACATAGCTGCAAGGCTCCATGAGCACACTCAGGACTGGCTACCCACAGGCCAGGAGAAATTACAGCCTGGCTCGGCCGCAAATTGGCCAGCCAGGCAGAGGGAAGATGGAGAAAGAGCTGCATGCTCAGCCGGACACCTCGGAAGACAGATTTGACAGGCAGAAATGAACTAATAGAGGGTCGTATCGTCGGACTGAGGAGAGGAGATCACTGGTTTGCAGCCATGGTGGTTAGGGGGATGCTATAGGGGTCTAGAGAGCATCACTGTCCTGATGCTCAGATGTACAGTGGTAGTGTCTCTCAGTTGGGACACCGTGTTTGCTAACCCAACACTCCAGACGTCTCGGTATGGAGCTGTAGAGGTTCCTAATGGTGTCCTGTGATGATCCATCCCATGCAGCTTGAACATCCTCACACAGTTCCTGCAGATGGTGCGGTAGGGGTGGAGGTGGAGGGACACCATGTCTTCTGGATGTGTGACACCAAACCGTCCATCTGGGTGCCGACCACGGTGCCTCCACA
This sequence comes from Prochilodus magdalenae, assembly GCA_024036415.1. Classification (NCBI taxonomy): domain Eukaryota; kingdom Metazoa; phylum Chordata; class Actinopteri; order Characiformes; family Prochilodontidae; genus Prochilodus; species Prochilodus magdalenae. The sequence continues at coordinate 47,801 of JAMWET010001438.1, read as the reverse complement.
TGCCTCGGACGTCTCCACCAAGACTAAAGCGGGACTCGTCACTGAAGATGACCCGCTGCCATTCTGAGTCACTCCATGACAGTCTGGTACGACACCACTGCAGTCTTTGGTGACGGTGACGTGGTGTTAAGGTCAGTCGTGGTAACGGTCTGTGACATTAACAGACTCATGGAGGGCAACACTGTCGCTGAATGGCTGCAGACCTGGCCCATCCTTGCATACATCCCATGTGCGACTGAGTGTGAAACTTTGAAGCAGGTACGATTAAAGGTACGATATGCAATATGCTCTCTGTGCTAAGTCTTAAAATGACCATGATGATGTCATCAGAGTTTAAAGAAACATGACAAGCTGGCATACTGGCTTCCCGGACAGCCGTGTTATAGCCAGGATGCTCCCCGTTACAGTCTCTTTGTGTTTTGGCTTGAGATCCCGCCCACTGCTTATTTCCCAGCCCCATCCTGATACCACGGGTTGCCAGATATGAAACAAACACAGTGTGCTGCCGCAGCCATGGAACCAAGCAAACTAACTGGAATCACCGCTGTCTCAAACACACACTCATCAGGCTGTTATGAGATTCTCCACTAGCAGGAGAAGCACAGTGTCCAGGAACCGAACCGCTGGCGTTAACCGACGGCGGTGCCCTTCCTTGGGCAATAACAGCGCGTACCGAGTAATGCGAGCGAGATGGGGATGAACAGCTCCACAGCCGGCATTGCTGTGTTTGCTAAGAGGGGAGGTGCTGGACTTTTTTTTTCGCTGAGTCATATCAGCTTTAGCGCCTGAAGCAGCAGCAAGCTGATAAATACTGCAGGGCTACAACATCTGCGCAACATAAAAAGCACAAACAAAGCCACCTCGCGAGCTCAAAAGTAAGCCTTCATAAATCCACGTTAAGTGCGGATGCCACCGAATAATCCTCACTTTCTTCTCTCTACCTTTCTCTCTAATAACTGGTCCGGTGCCTGGTGTAGTCTATCTGTGGGAGGTAAATATGGGGATTAGCCGTGGTGAATATGAGGATCTGTTATTGTTATTGTGATGTATAACACGCATATCAAGGTTCTCCAGGTATATGACGGCGTTCATTAGGACTTCTAAACAACTACAGGGGCTGGAAAAGAGCCTGTAACAACAACAACAACAACAACAACATATAGGTCATGTATAAGGTGGTTGGTGTGGCTCAGTGGATAACACCACTACCCACCAAAGAGCTACCACCCCATGTGAGAGATGAGGGTTTAATTCCCAGGCTGGGTGACTATGCTGTGCTACACCAATAAGAGTCCTTGGGCAAGACTCCCAACACTACATTGGCCCACTGTAATACGGACAACCTTGTAAGTCGCTCTGGATAAGAGTGTCAACTAAATGCCATGAATGTAAATCAGTGTATTAATTTTATGCTTCAGGAGGATGTTATTTATTTATTTATTTATTTATTTTTTGATTGATTGATTGATTGCCTGGGATAAGCTCCATCTCCACCAATGAATGAAAACATGTATGAAGGAATCAGCGAACAATATTATTGTTCATTATTTTCCTGTTTGCCTTATTAAAGTGCTTGCCTGCCAGGTAAAAGAAAAAGAACCCATATTTTGTCTGTTTTTAGCAGCACTATGTCAAAATGTTGTCTTAAAATTGTAGCTTAAAAGTTTTAATGTCCTCTGTTCTCACACTGTTAATGTATTGTCTTTTATTGAGCTCAACTTATTGTCCAAAATATAAAATAAGGTACATACTGACATACAGCTGCATGCAGATGTTTGAAGGTTCCTGCTAAAAGGATGCTTGTTGTCTTGTTGATGATATTATCTAAAACAGAACAAATTAAAATATGGTAAATATATACGCATGTCAGTGCAGCAGCTCTAGTTACTTGATGTGTTAAACATATTCCAAAAAAATAGCAATGTAATATATACCAGTCATCCAACTCACTAACCAACCCATCCCACCACCCAGTCATCCAACCCACCAACCAACCCATCCCACCACCCAGTCATCAAACCCACCAACCAACCCATCCCACCACCCAGTCATCAAACCCACCAACCAATTAATCACTCCAACCACCCAGTCATCCAACCACTCAACCAACCAACCAACTAATCTAACTCACCAACCAACCAACTAATCTATCATCCAAACCCACCAACCAACCAATCATCTAGCCAACCAACCAACCACCCAATCATCCAACCCAACAAACCAACCTATCAATCAATCAACAATCCAAACCATCAACCAACCAATCAATGATCCAACCAACCAGTCATCCAACCACTCAACCAACCAACTAAATAATCCAACTCACCAACCAATCTATCATCCAAACCCACAAACCACCCAATCATCCAACCCAACAAACCAACCTATCAATCAATCAATCAATCAACAATCCAAACCCACCAACCAACCAATCAATGATCCAACCAACCAGTCATCCAACTCACCAACCAATCAATCCAACCATCCAGTCATCAAACCCACCAACCAATTAATCACTCCAACTACCCAGTCATCCAACCACTCAACCAACTAAATAATCTAACTCACCAACCAACCAACTAATCTATCATCCAACCCACCAACCAACCAATCATCCAGCCAACCAACCAACCACCCAATCATCCAACCCAACAAACCAACCTATCAATCAATCAACAATCCAAACCATCTACCAACCAATCAATGATCCAACCAACCAGTCATCCAACCACTCAACCAACCAACTTTTAATTTCACTCAGTATATAGAAATAAATACAGTACAGTAAAGTTTGTCCTGAGCATTTAGAGCTGCAAAGAAAAATAAAAACTGATTTGAATCTGGTCAGACTAAATTAATAGAAAGACTATGTAAAAAAGAGACAAACTCAAACACAATAAAGGGTAAAATAATTCATAGAACAGTTACGAAGCAAAAACAAGATAAAACCAGTTAACAAGGTTTTACCATAAAGATCAAAGAGAAAACTGATGTAACAAAAAATAAATAAATAACAGCAGAATTTAAAAGTTAATAAATAATAACTAAATAAACCAAATATGGTCCCTTTAAGTGAAGCTACATACTGTCCCTTTGAGTGATGTTACATATGGTCCCTTTGAGTGATGTTACATATTGTCCCTTTAGGTGATGTTACATATGGTCCCTTTTACCAAATAACTGACTCTGACATCATATACCAGATATATTTAGAGATAAGAGGTCAGATTATCAACACGATAACACTTTATAACGGTGTGGCTGGAAAGAGAGAGGGAAGGAAAGGATGGGTGGATTTTACCCTAAATCGAAGTAGAAGGGAGTTTAATGGAGGGGAGGAGAGGCTCTTCAGTGGGATTATCTGATTCTATTTATATGTTGTTTTTTAATAATGCCTCTGGCTCTTAGTCCTGGCCATGGAGGAAGAGAGGGGGAGAGGGGGAGAGAGGGGGGGGGGGGGTGAGAGGCAGAGAGAGAGAGAGAGAGGGGTGAGAAAGGCAGGACATAGAAATAAGAGAAAAAGAGAGAGAGAGGGAAAGCAGAGGGACTAGTGTTGAAAGAGAAAGAATAGGTGAGAGAGAGGAAAAGAAAATAGGAGAGAGAACTCAGAGAGAGGGATAGAGGAGAGGAGGTGAGAGAGGCAGGACTGAGAAGTGAGAGAAAAAGAAAGAGAGGGAGAGAGGGGGAACTAGTGATGAAAGAGAAAGGAGAGGTGGAAAAGAGAAAAAAATGAGAGAGAGAGAGAGAGAGAGAAAAATGGGGAAGAGTGAGAAACAGTCAAAGAGAGAGAGGAAAAGGATGGATGAAAGAGAGAGAGAGAGAGAGAGAGAGAGAGAGAGAGAGAGAGAGAGAGAGAGAGAGAGGAAAAGGATGGATGAAAGAGAGAGAGGGCCAGGTAGAGAGAGAGAAGAAAGGAAGAAAGAGTGATAGAGACAGAGGGAAAAAGAGAAAGAGAAGGAGAGAGAGAGAGAGATAAAGAGAGAGAGAGAGAAAGAGAAGGAGAGAGAGAGAGAGAGAGAGAGAGAGAGAGAGAGAGAGAGAGAGAGATGGGGAGGTGTGTGAGAGAGAGTTATGGGGAGAGAGGGAGGTGGGAACGTTGGATGTGCGAATAAGAGAGAGGGGAAGAGAGATAGAGAGGAGAGAGAGTTGAGTGAGAGAGTGAGAGAGAGTTTATGGGGAGAGAGAGAGAGGGGTTATGGGGAGGTGGTGAGGGGGTAGTTATGGGGAGAGGATCTGTGTGAGGGGAGAGAGAGGAGGTGTGTTATGGGTAGATGGGAAGGGTGAGGTGGGGTAAGGTGTGTGAGGGGGTAGTTATGGGGAGGTGTGTGATTGGGCAGTTATGGGGAGGTGGGGGAGGTGGGGTAACGGTTGGATGTGCGAGTGAGAGAGAGGGGAAGAGAGTGAGTGAGTGAGTGAGGGGGTAGTTATGGGGAGGTGTGTGAGGGGGTAGTTATGGGGAGGTGGGGTAACGGTTGGATGTGCGAGTGAGAGAGTGAGTAAGTGAGTGAGAGAGTGAGTGAGTGAGGAGGTGAAGGGGTAGTTATGGGGAGGTGGGGGAGGTGGGGTAACGGTTGGATGTGCGAGTGAGAGAGAGGGGAAGAGAGAGAGAGAGAGTGAGTGAGTAGTTAGGTAAAGGGTGTAGTTATGGTAACAGTTTGGGCGATGGGGAGGTGGGGAGGTGGGAATGAGATGTGGAAGAGAGTGAGAGAGAGAGTGAGTGAGTGAGTGAGAGTGTGAGGGGGTAGTTATGGGGAGGTGTGTGAGGGGGCAGTTACAGGGAGGTGGGGGAGGTGGGGTAACAGTTGGATGTGCGAGTGAGAGAGAGGGGAAGAGAGAGAGAGAGTGAGTGAGTAGTTAGGTAAAGGGTGTAGTTATGGGGAGGTGTGTGAGGGGGCAGTTATGGGGAGGTGGGGTAACGGTTGGATGTGCGAGTGAGAGAGAGGGGAAGAGAGTGAGAGAGTGAGTGAGTGAGTGCGTGAGTGAGTGAGGGGGTAGTTATAGGGAGGTGTGTGAGGGGGTAGTTATGGGGAGGTGTGTGAGGGGGTAGTTATGGGGAGGTGGGGTAATGATTGGATGTGCGAGTGAGAGAGAGGGGAAGAGAGTGAGAGAGAGAGTGAGTGAGTGAGTGAGAGTGTGAGGGGGTAGTTATGGGGAGGTGGGGTAACGGTTGGATGTGCGAGTGAGAGAGAGGGGAAGAGAGTGAGTGAGTGAGTGAGTGAGAGTGTGAGGGGGTAGTTATGGGGAGGTGTGTGAGGGGGTAGTTATGGGGAGGTGGGGGAGGTGGGGTAACGGTTGGATGTGCGAGTGAGAGAGAGGGGAAGAGAGCGAGAGAATGAGTGAGTGAGTGAGTGAGTGAGGGGGTAGTTATGGGGAGGTGGGGTAAGGGTGTGTGAGGAGAGAGAGGGGAAGAGAGTGAGTGGAGTTGAGTGGGGAGGGGGTAGGGGGAGGTGGTGGGGGGCAGTTATAGGTTGGATGTGTGAGAGTGGAGGCGAGTGAGAGAGGGGAAGAGAGTGAGTGAGTGAGAGTGTGAGGGGGTAGTTATGGGGAGGTGTGTGAGGGGGTAGTTATGGGGAGGTGGGGGAGGGGGCAGTTATGGGGAGGTGTGTGAGGGGGCAGTTATGGGGAGGTGGGGGAGGTGGGGTAACGGTTGGATGTGCGAGTGAGAGCGGTTCCATTCTCTGCTGCATGTGTCCCGTTGGTGCCTGCATGGAGAATCCAATTAGACAGATGGGGGCTTGTCTGAGGATCGATGCGGGGGCCTGTTCTGTGCCAGCGAAAACTGGCAGCTCTTAGATTTAATTACATTCACAGTATGGTAAACGCTACACTGCCACAGGCCCGGTACACTCTCCGCCCGCAGCACACCCGCTCCCTCGCACGCACGCTTCCGTTTACAGTCCTGCTGCGGAACCCAATTTATGAAGAAGGTATAAATTATGAGTGAAGCGTCGTATAACCTCACCCTCGCTAACTCACTCACGCTAATGTAAGATGCATTGCCATTACGCTACTCGATCCCGCGCGTGCGGACCGGGTTTCATTGATTTTTGAACAGGTTGGTCAGTCGGCTTCACAGTAAATCTCTTCTATCAGAAATGATATTTGGCCGTGCCGTGCTGCTCTGCTCCCTGAAACCGAGGACTGAGATACTCCAGATCGATAGGTCAGAAAATCGCCCTCTCAGTCGCCACGCGGTCGTATGCTAAAGTTTCAGCATCTCACACATGGCTTTCTCTGCCAACGGGAGAATTCAAACCAATTCAGTTGCCCTGAAACACCTTCTAGTGGTCCACGGGCCTGAGTCGGCCTAGTCGGGGTATTGGGTGGTAGGTTTGTAGTGGTTCAGCGATGGTGGGGCATTGTGTCGTAGTTTGTAGAGGCTTGGTGGGGGGTGGGGGATTGGATGGTAGTTAGTAGTGAGTCGTGGGGTGGAAGATTGGGTGGTAGCTTATGGTGGGTCAATGAGAGATTGGGTGGTAGTTTGTAGTGGGTCAGTGTGGGTAGTAGGAAGTGGGGTGGGTAGTTCATAGTGGGTTATAGGACTAGGGGTGGTAGATCAAAGTGAGTTGTGGCAGGTTGGAGATTGGATGGCAGTTCATAGTGGGTTGGGAGATTGGGTGGTAGTTCGTAGTGGGTCAGTGTGGACAGGACATGGGGTGGAAGTACATAGTGGGTTGTAGGACTAGGGTTGGTAGTTCATAGTGGGCTGTAGGACATGGGGTGGTAGTTCATAGTGGGTTGTGAGATTGGGTGGTAGTTCGTAGTGGGTCGGGAGATTGGGTGGTAGTTCGTAGTGGGTCGGGAGATGGGGTGGTAGTTCATAGTGGGTCGGGAGATGGGGTGGTAGTTCATAGTGGGTTGTGGCAGGTATGAGATTGGGTGGTAGTTTGTATAGGGTCGGTGTGGACAGGACATGGGGTAATAGTTCATAGTGTGTCAGTGTGGGTGGGACATTGGGTGGTAGTTCAAACTGGGTTGTGGCAGGTTGGAGATTGGAAGGTAGTTCATAGTGGGTTGGGAGATTAGGTGGTAGTTCGTAGTGGGTCAGTGTGGGTAGGAAGTGTGGTGGTAGTTCATAGTGGGCTGTGGCAGGTAGGAGATTGGGTGGTAGTTTGTAGAGGGTCGGTGTGGACAGGACATGGGGTGAGAGTTCATAGTGGGTTGTGGCGGTTTGGAGATTGGGTAATAGTTCATAGTGGGTCAGTGTGGGTAGGAAGTGTGGTGGTAGTTCATAGTGGGTTGTAGGACATGGGGTGGCAGTTCGTAGTGGGTCGCTGGGGGTGAAATATTGGGTGGTAGTTCATACTGTGTTCGTATTGGGTCAGTGTGGGTAGGAGGTGTGGTGGTAGTGGGTTGTTGGGGAGTGGGAGTTTGTGGAGGGTCAGTGAGGGGGTGAGGCTTGGGTTGTAGATCATAGCAGGTCAGTGGAGGAGGATTATGTGGTAGTAATGAGTCATCGGGGGAGATTGAGTCGCAGTTCATAGTGGGTCGGTGAGGGTGGGCCTGTAAAGGTCCGAGGCGAGTGGATGCAGTGTTTAAACACACCACCACCACGTCAGTGTCACTGCAGTGCTGACCATTAAAGAACAGGGTATATAGAGAAACAGATGGCCGACAGTCTGTAACCATATACGCTCAGTGGAGCTAATAACCTGGACAGTGAGTGGGTGTACCTTATAAAGTGGGCAGAGTAAAAACTTTTTTTAAAATTGCTTAGAAATACGGAGTTCCAGGTCAACCAGCAGTGGTAGTCGATGGACTTTGGGTTAGGCTTTGGGCTGCACTTGGGTCAACCCACACTCAACTACACGTCTTATAAATATAGAAATACACATGACATCAATACACATCAAACCACTTCCTGGATCTTCAAACGAGCAGATGCATCCTCAATCAAATCCTCAAAAATTGGCTTCTAACTTTAGCCAGAATCAAACAGCGTCTATTAAGATACACTAACAGATCACAGCACTGAATCATACAGTGGTGCATATGAAACATCTCCACGGTCAAACCAGTGGATAGGAGAACTGGGGTCAGATCGGACTAACCCTGGCTCTCCAATTCCACCTGCACATGAGATACTCTGACGTTTTGCCTATTAAACCCTGAAATGAAACTTTTATACCTCCACTGAGATAAATGGGTACACGGATGCTAGGTTTGCCCTCCGTCCACTGCCTGATTTTCTTTCCCTTCATCTTTCTGCTAAGTGGCTGTAACCTGACTGAGGCCAAGCAGACAAAAAAGGTTTAATTGCCGAAATGTCTGATATATGTGTGTGTAGCCTTCAGAATAACCTTAACCAGCAATTAAGGCCACACGAAAACACAGGCAAGCGCTTTCAAAGGCCTAATGAGAAGTGATGGCACACGCTCTTTAAAAACAAAGGGCTCAGATGCAACAATAACAGCGTTCTCAGGGGGGCTCAGACAATAACGACCTTTCAAGAGTTACATCTGACCAAACGGGACCCATGGACCCGTATATCACTGAGCAGGAGCCTAATCCCTCCACCAGCACCAGTAACAGCTGGAACTGGATTGGGCATGGACTGGACGAGGTTCTGGATGTAGCCATATCAGTGTTCAGACACTCTTACATCAGAGAACTGGTCAATTGGATGCCTTCCCTGGCACACTTCCGAGGAGAATTCCCTGTAGACTGGGATTGTATCCACTGCTGGTAGACCCGTATGACCGTACGCTTCCATACACCTGCAGATCCAGCTACTTCCTTCACACTATGGTCTTTGGCCACGCCCACATGCAGTCCCTCCTTTTAGCCAATCATTAACATCTGCTCTGGAGCGTTTACCACACATAGAACGAGACACTCCCTGCACTGTAGCACCTCTTCCCAATCTATGGATCCCGTCACTCACACCCCACAGGTATTTATAGTCCCATCATTCTCGTGTAGCGCCCTCTATATTTAGTGTAGTGAAGTCTTCTCTTGATGACTTTGTCGTAGAGGGTGATCTTGATCTGGCCAACACTTGTGAAGGGTCAGTAGTGGGTCAGTGGGGTGGAACTTTGGGTGGTAGGTTATAGTTGGTCGGTAGGGACATCGGGTGGTCGTAGTTGGTCGGTGGAAGATTCGGTTGTGGTTTGTAGTGGGTCAGAGGATATGGGAGATTGTAGTGGTTTTGTGGTGATGGGAAATTGGGTGGTAGATCATAGTGGGTTGGAGATTGGGTGGTAGTTAGTAGTGGGTCGGTGGGGGCATTGGGTGGTCGTAGTTGGTCGGTGGGGGGTGGGAGATTCTCTGGTGGTTTGTAGTGGGTCAGAGGATATGGGAGTTTGTAGTGGTTCTGTGGTGGTGGGAAATTGGGTGGTAGGTTATAGTTGGTTGGTGGGGACATCAGGTGGTTGTAGTTGGTCAGTGGGGGTGGGAAATTGGGTGGTAGTTTGGAGAGAGTTGATGAGGGTGGTAGATTATAGTGGTTTTGGAGATTGTGTAGTAGTTAATAGTGGGTCGGTGGGGGCATTGGCCGGTCGTAGTTGGTCAGTGGGGGGTGGGAGATTCGCTGGTGGTTTGTAGTGGGTCAGAGGATATGGGAGATTGTAGTAGGTCTGTGGTGGTGGGAAATTGGATGGTGGTTTGGAGAGAGTTGATGAGGGTGGTAGATCATAGTTGGTTGGAGATTGGGTGGTAGTTAGTAGTTGGTCAGTGGGGGCATTGGGTGGTCGTAGTTGGTCGGTGGGGGGTGGGAGATTGGGTAGTAGTTTGCAGTGGGTCGGTGGGGGTGGGAAACAGCGTGATAGTTTGGAGTGAGTTGATGAGGGTGGTAGACCATAGAGGGTTGGTGGAGGGAGATTAGGTGGTAGTTCGTAGTAGTGGATCATTGAGATTGGGTGGTAGTTTGCAGTGGGTCGGTGGGTCAGAGGATATGGGAGATTGTAGTGGGTCTGTGGTGGTGGGAAATTGGGTGGTGGTTTGGAGAGAGTTGATGAGGGTGGTAGATCATAGTGGGTTGGAGATTGGGTGGTAGTTAGTAGCGGGTCGTTGGGTCATTGGGTGGTCGTAGTTGGTTGGTGGCAGGTGGGAGATTCGCTGGTGGGTTGTAGTGGGTCAGAGGATATGGGGGAATGGGTAGTTGTTTGTAGTGGGTCTGTGGTGGTGGGAAATTGGGTGGTAGTTGATGGTGGTAGTTCATAGTGGGTTGGTGGGGGAGATTAGGTAGTAGTTCGTAGTAGTGGATCGTAGGGAGAGGTTGGGTGGTAGTTTGTAGTGGGTCAGTGGGGGGTGGGAGATTGCAGACGGGCTATCTGGTCACTTGGATCTCTAACCGGCCAATGATAGCATAAATGAGCTAAACCAAACCAGTGCTCAACCATCTGACGTGTCATACCAGCACCTTGCACACTCACATGGCCTCACCCAGCCAAGAGCAGCAAGGGCCACCAGGTGTAGGGTCTCACAAAAAAGCTACGAGTGGCTCTCACCTCTGATTTTTTAACAGCTCTCCTGGAACAGCAAAGGCAAACGAACAAAATTAAAGTACCGGGCTTAAGCCCCCCCAAAAAAAACCCAACAATGTCCTCGGCTCAGATGTAGAGTGGGCGACACCGCTGACACCGCAGCCGCCCTGCCTGCACCTTCATTAAAAACACTTGGCTAAGCGTACTTTCCCGCTGCCCACAGTCTCATTACGCCTCGAGCCGTGCTCTCCGAAGCCTAATTGATTGACTCTCTTCCTTTTTCCTTTTCGCGACCCGACGGAATACAAACGTGCACCACGGCCAATGGCGGCCAGCACACCTGCTACAAGACCGCTGCCAGAAACCAGACGGGCTGTCTGCCGCTAACGAGCCTGCGGTTGGCAGCCTTTTCATTCATTTACCTTCCCCCAAAGTTATGATTAAGAGAGGTATTGGGGGGGGCAGTTCTATTCCAGCACAGGGTAAGTTGAGTCATGGTGGACAAATAAGACCCTTGAAGCAAATGAAACAGGAACAAAGACCCTGTTTACCAGCACTTCAGCTCAGGACACGTTGGACGAGGTAGCGGACAACCTGAACATCGGGTCTGAACCACGGGTCCAGTCAAAGGTGCGTTAAGGAGCTTGGCATAATACCCACATCCCATCACCATCACCTACATTGGCAGTGAATACCTAACACTGATTGGCTTGTAGGGGGGCAGCACGGTGGTGCTGTGGGTGGCGTTGTTGCTGCCCGGGGTGTCTGGGATCCTTTCTGGGTGGAGTCTGCATGTTCGCCCCAAATCCACATGGGTTTCCGACCCACCGTCCAAAGACAGTCGGGTGGACTGGAGATGCTAAATTGCCCCCCTAGGTGTGTCTACCCTGTGATGGACTGGTGGCCTGTCCAGGGTGCTTCCTCTATTCTGCCCAATGTATGCTGGGATAGGCTCAAGCCCCCGACCTCTGCAACCCAGAAGGAGGGATTTGTTGGTGGGGTGTCCGGCAGCATGGTGAACCAGTGTAGCACCAGACTCTTCAGACGGTCCATGGTGGCAAAATCTTTGTGAAATACAAGTTCTAAACACTGTGTCCACTCACTGTCCACTCTATTAGACACTCCTACCTTGCTGGTCCACCTTGTAGATGGACAGTCAGAGACGGTAGCTCATCTGCTGCTGCACAGTGCAGTGCTGGTCATCCTCTAGTCCTTCATCAGTGGGCACAGGACGCTGGCCACAGGACGCTGGCCACAGGACGCTGGCCACAGGAACGCTGGCCACAGGACAGGTTTGGTTGGTGGATGTTTCTCAGTGAGCCACTGTCACTACAGTGCTGAGAATGATCCACCACCCACATCATACCTGCTCTGTGGGGGTCCTGTGGGGGTCCTGACCATTGAAGAACATGTTAATACAGTCTACAGAGAAACAGATGGACTACAGTCTGGACCTGTACACCTACAGAGAGCTCCTATATGGTCAGTGGAGCCTGGCAATCAGTGTAGATACCAGGAGGTGATCTTAATGTTATGCCTGGAAAGTGGGAAAGTGGGAATGTGGGAATGTGGGAATTGCATTTACAGGTCTATGATCTGTATGAACCGTTGTTCAGTGGGTGCTGGAGGAAAACACTGTACGAATTTTATTGCCACCCTCCTGGCAGGGTTGCCTGATAGGCAATACGCACTTCAAAGTCGGGAGCGGAAGCTGATGAGGAGGTGTTGAAAACGGGGATGAAATGGGGCCAGAGGGTTAGCGTTCCTTCCTCTTCTCCTCCAGACTAAAGGCCTCTGCATTTCCGTCCTTATAGGCTCCTGTCAATGGACTATTGATTCAGACACCCCATAAACCACACGGGGCGGTGTGCAGCGCTGTGTGTGTGTGTGTGTGTGCGCGTGTAGTTCAATCATCAGTTCGCTGACCCGAGCCTCTTCTCCACAGCTCTCATTCCCAAACACTGCACACCAACTTCATCTCCTCAGCTGCACAGACTCTCTCTCTCTTTCTCTCTCTCTCTCTCTCTCTCTCTCTCTCTCTCTCTCTCTCTCTCTCTCTCTCCCTGACATTTCATGCAGAACCATCTCCCCGCTTCACGCAAGCCCTCTGACCGGAGATCATCTATTATTTACATGCACAATTTAATCCTTCCTCATGTTTACAATTCCAGACAAACTGCTCACTTCTCCCCTCGCTCTTTTTCCCTCTTCTTTTTACCCTCCTCTTCTTCCTCCTCCTCTCTCTCGCTCTTGCTTCCATCCGGAATAACAATTTCGCAGCCTCCAGAGGGAAAGGCATTCCTCGGAGGATGAAGGTGACTGCACCCTGTGTCTTTGGGACGTGATCGCGTTCTATATCCCTCTCTCTCTCTTTCTATCGCTCCTCTTCCTCCCCCCCCTCTCGCTCCGCATCCATGCTTAAGGATTACAACTTCATGAATAAAGCGGTGAAACTTTTATGTTCTAATATGTGTAATGCGATATTAGGTCTTTTCCAGGCTTCTGTTTTACCCCAAAGGACGCAGCGCGGCGAAATGAAAACGCCAGAATCTTATATCAATATTTCTATTACAGTGCGTGTCTGCGAAACCTTTTCTGTTATTGTTTCCTGCGGTCCCTGGAGTGATGTATAAATTCTGTATCCTGCAGCAAAGCTCTTTCTTCTCTAAACCTACAGGCTCCACTCGAAGCCCCGGAGACCTGGAATGATCAAATTTAAGTGCAAGCGAAACACAGCCGGAGACTCTAATAGGAGAAAGTTTACCAGCTGCTGCGGGTTGGAGCACTCAAGAAATGAACATTTCCTTTTTATTGAATATGAGGGAGAGAGAGAGAGAGAGAGAGAGAGAGAGAGAGAGAGAGAGAGAGAGAGAGAGAGAGAGAGAGAGAGAGAGAGAGAGAGAGACAGAGGCGGGGGAGAGAGAGAGGGGGAGAGAGAGAGAGAGAGAGAGGGGGGAGAGAGAGAGAGAGAGAGGGGGGAGAGAGAGAGGGAGAGAGAGAGAGAGAGAGAGAGAGAGAGAGAGAGAGAGAGAGAGAGAGAGAGAGAGAGAGAGAGAGAGAGAGAGAGAGAGAGAGAGAGAGAGAGAGAGAGAGAGAGAGAGAGCGAGCAAAGAGGTATTTCTGATCTGTAAGCGTATCAGCCACCCTGCTATATATATAGGCAGACAAACTTGGAAAACGGGCAGTGGAGCTATTCATGCTTCACCCATGAATGCATTCAGCTCCTGTTGCTGGGATGGAACAGTATGGAGGAAAATGTAGACCACCCACCACTTAAAGAAAATATAGGACATACGGTAAATCATAATTATGACATGCTATCCCATAATAATTTGGGGTCTCATAGTTATTACTTACTATCTCAGCTATGACATAGCATCCCATAATTATGATTTACTTTCTCTTATTTATGATTTGCTATCCCATAATTACGACTTCTCTCTCATAGTAACATCTCAGAATTATGACTTACTATTCCATAATTATGACATAGCGACTCAGTTATGACCTAGCACCTCAACTATGACTTACCATCCCATAATTATGACTTGTCATCCCATGTTTTTATGACATACTATCTCATAGTTACGACTTACTATCACATAGTAGCATTTCGTTATTATGACTTACTATTCCATAAGTATGACTTACACACAAATATGACTTACTATCTCATAATTACAACTTCTCTCTCATAGTGACATCTCAGAATTATGACTTACTATTCCATAATTATGACTTGTTATCCCATATTTTTATGACATACTATCTCATAATTATGGCTTACTTTCTCAGAAATTTGATTTATTATCTCAAAATTCTTATTTATTAGGTATGACTTACTACCTAATAGAAACATCTCATAGTTACGACTTACTATCACATAGTAGCATCACATTATTATGACTTACTATTCCATAATTATAACTTACACACAAATATGACTTACTGCCTCATAATTATGACGTACTATCTCATAGTTACGACTTACTATTGCATAGTAGCGTCTCATATTTTTGACTTACTATCTCTTACTTATGACTTAATATCTAAGAGTTATGACCTATTATCTAATAACTATGACTTTCTCATAAACATGACTTACTTCCTTATAAATATGACTTGCTATCTTAATAATAACTTTATTGTATATTTTCTCATAGTAACAACTATCTCATAATTAGGACTTGCTATACCTCTTGCTTCCTTTAGGTGGTGAATATGGGCTTCCATAGTACAGAACACTGGACTGAATTTACCATGAGCAATGCGGTGTGCACATGCATGTGGATGACTGGTGATGGACGTGCAGCATATAGATGAGGGGAAGTTAAGATCCCCATAGTGATATATACAGCACCACCACAGCTCTGGGGTCAAAGTACATGGTCACCAGGGACGGTGAAGGGACCAGGGACCAAGGTGTCCAGCGGTGTCTGATCCACTCACACCAGCACCACACACACACTGACACACCACCACCACGTCAGTGTCCCTGCAGTGCTGAGAATGATCCACTATGGGGATATACACCTAGTACCTGCAAAATATCACAGGTGGTCCCTGGTAGTGGTGGTGTTGAGAGGAGGCGGGGGGACATGAAAGGCAAAATCTGACCTTCGGTGACCAAACTAGTTCTGCAAAGTTTTGATCACATGGGACAGGCGTGTCTAATCAAATCAAAACCCGGGTGGAGGTCTTTATTTTGTGAAGGACATTTCATATTGCACACGCCGGGTCTCAGTAAAGCTCACCTGTCATAAATCATACTCGTCTTTGCTCTGATAGCTTTGCTCTCTTTAACCAAGCTGGTGCAATCATGGCAGAGTCATCATTACAAACTTCCAAAGTACAAAAAAGTAATGGAGATGAAGTAGAGCTTCCCCAGGTAAACTCCTCCTTCAGTGATAGTGTCAGCTCCTCCCTATAGACACTGGAGTACCAGTACTAAAGTATGTACCTTCAGATGTACTTACACTACTTACAGAGTATGGAGAGTACCAGTACTAAAGTATAGAGAGTAACAGTACTTGAGTATGTACCTTCAGATGTACTTAAGTATGGAGAGTAACAGTACTAAAACATAGAGAGTAACAGTACTAAAGTATGTAGCTTCAGATGTACTTAAGTATGGAGAGTAACAGTACTAAAGTATAGAGAGTACCAGTACTAAAGTATGTACCTTCAGATGTACTTAAGTATGGAGAGTAACAGGAGTATGGTTTATTACGGCTCTAATGTCCTATTATCATTTCTGGAACAGGACTCTTCATCAGCTCAGTGTCTCTCAGTCCACCAGTCTTTAATAGAAGCTCATTCATTAGTCTGACACTGACGTCTATTCACATCATCATCAGCACAGAACCCTGAAGGAAAACCGGTTCTATTAGCTAGAACCAAGCTCTGTCCAAAATGTGACTTTACAGTACACTGAAGCATTACACTTACTGAGTTACTGTACACCAACACGCTACTTACAGCACACTAACACATTACACTTACTGAGTTACTGTACACCAACACGCTACTTACAGCACACTAACACATTACACTTACTGAGTTACTGTACACCAACACACTACTTACAGCACACTAACACATTACACTTACTGAGTTACTGTACACCAACACACTACTTACAGTACACTAACGCATTACACTTACTGAGTTACTGTACACCAACACGCTACTTACAGTACACTAACACATTACACTTACTGAGTTACTGTACACCAACACACTACTTACAGCACACTAACACATTACACTTACTGAGTTACTGTACACCAACACGCTACTTACAGTACACTAACGCATTACACTTACTGAGTTACCGTACACCAACACACTACTTACAGTACACTAACGCATTACACTTACTGAGTTACCGTACACCAACACACTACTTACAGCACACTAACGCATTACACTTACTGAGTTACCGTACACCGACACACTACTTACAGTACACTAACGCATTACACTTACTGAGTTACTGTACACCGACACACTACTTACAGCACACTAACGCATTACACTTACTGAGTTACTGTACACCAACACACTACTTACAGCACACTAACGCATTACACTTACTGAGTTACCGTACACCGACACACTACTTACAGTACACTAACGCATTTCACGTACTGAGTTACTGTACACCAACACGCTACTTACAGTACACTAACGCATTAGATAGATAGATAGATACTTTATTGATCCCAGAGGGAAATTCATTACAAAATGTGACGAAATTCATTACACTTACTGAGTTACTGTACAACAACACACTACTTACAGCACACTAACGCATTACACTTACTGAGTTACTGTACACCAACACGCTACTTACAGCACACTAGCACATTACACTTACCGAGTTACTGTACACCAACACACTACTTACAGCACACTAACGCATTACACTTACCGAGTTACTGTACACCAACACGCTACTTACAGTACACTAACACATTACACTTACTGAGTTACCGTACACCAACACACTACTTACAGTACACTAACGCATTACACTTACTGAGTTACCGTACACCAACACACTACTTACAGCACACTAACACATTACACTTACTGAGTTACTGTACACCAACACGCTACTTACAGTACACTAACGCATTACACTTACTGAGTTACCGTACACCAACACACTACTTACAGTACACTAACGCATTACACTTACTGAGTTACCGTACACCAACACACTACTTACAGTACACTAACGCATTACACTTACTGAGTTACTGTACACCGACACACTACTTACAGCACACTAACGCATTACACTTACTGAGTTACTGTACACCAACACACTACTTACAGCACACTAACGCATTACACTTACCGAGTTACTGTACACCAACACATTACTTACAGCACACTAACGCATTACACTTACCGAGTTACTGTACACCAACACACTACTTACAGTACACTAACGCATTACACTTACCGAGTTACTGTACACCAACACGCTACTTACAGTACACTAACGCATTACACTTACCGAGTTACTGTACACCGACACGCTACTTACAGCACACTAACGCATTACACTTACTGCGTTACTGTACACCGACACGCTACTTACAGCACACTAACGCATTACACTTACTGAGTTACTGTACACCAACACACTACTTACAGCACACTAACGCATTACACTTACTGAGTTACTGTACACCAACACACTACTTACAGCACACTAACGCATTACACTTACTGAGTTACTGTACACCAACACACTACTTACAGCACACTAACACATTACACTTACTGAGTTACTGTACACCAACACACTACTTACAGCACACTAACACATTACACTTACTGAGTTACTGTACACCAACACGCTACTTACAGCACACTAACACATTACACTTACTGAGTTACTATACACCAACACACTACTTACAGCACACTAACACATTACACTTACTGAGTTACTGTACACCAACACGCTACTTACAGTACACTAACACACTACACTTACTGAGTTACTGTACACCGACACACTACTTACAGTACACTAACACACTACACTTACTGAGTTACTGTACACCGACACACTACTTACAGTACACTAACACACTACACTTACTGAGTTACTGTACACCAACACACTACTTACTGCACACTAAGACTACAGTCTGGACCTGTAGAACTACAGAGTGTCCTATATGGTCAGTGGAGCTGATAAGGGTCAGTGAGGTCAGATATAAGGACGTATCTTCCTGCATCAGTTCAGATATAGGAAGGTGATTGGGAGGTTTGGCGATGACGCCCCACCGCAGTCCTCCCTCAGCCCTGCCAGACCTTCAGTGTTTGCTGAGTCTCACCATGACTATCTCTTCCTCCTGCTGTGTTTGTCTTGCCGTGTCCCTCGGGTTATCTGTTCCTCGTTTTCCCTCTCAATTTGTAATATAAATTCAAAGAGGCCGACGCGCTCCTTATCTATTAGATGTAAGAGCTGATAGTCGTGTTTCTTCATTACGTCGTACTGGTGCTGCGCTGGCCGCTAAGCAAACACAGCACGGGAGGTAACTGTGCGTGAGAGCAGGCTTATTTATTTTCTCAGGCTGAGATGAGAAGGGATAAGGGTGAGGTATGACTGAGGGGTGGGGGGGATGTATGGACCCTGCCTTCTGGCACATGAGGAGCATCTGCCATGGAATATATATGAGAGGTTAGCTGGATGGTGATTGGAGTCTTGAGGAACATGAACTTGCAGAATAGCACACTCGTCTAAATTGCTAGGGGCTCCCAGGTGGTTGCTATGATTTTCCTGATGGTTAAAAGGTAGTTCTTAAGATATACCACATGGTTGCTAGGGTCTCCCAGGTGGTTGCTATGATAGTCCTGGTAGTTGATTGGTAGCTGCTAAGGTATTCCATGTGATTGCTAGGGTATCCCAGGTGGTTGCTATGATATTCCAGGTGGTTAGTAGGTAGTTCCAAAGATATTCCATGTGACTGCTAGGGTTTTCCAGGTGGTTGCTATGATTTTCCTTATGGTTAAAAGGTAGTTCTTAAGATATACCACATGGTTGCTAGGGTCTCCCAGGTGATTGCTATGATGGTCCTGGTTGTTGATTGGTAGCTCCTAAGGTATTCCATGTGATTGCTATGGTATCCCAGGTGGTTGCTATATTTCTGGTAAACAGTAGGTAGTTCCTAAGGTATTCCTTGTGACTGCTAGGGTTTTCAAGGTGGTTGCTACAATTTTCATTATGGTTTAAAGGTGGTTATACCACATGGTTGCTAGGGTCCTCAAGGTGGTTGCTATGATAGACCAGGTAGCTGCTAAGGTATCCCAGGTAGTTGCTATGACATTCACAGAGGTTAAATCTTAGTTGCTTTTTTGCTAGAGCATTCCAGGCAGTTTCTATAATTTTCCTGGTGGTTGATAGATTGATACTAAGGTATCCCAGGTGGTGGCTAGGGAAAGGTTTTGCTGCTAAGGTATCTCATGTGGTTGCTATGATATTCCTAGTGGTTGGAAGGTAGTTGCTAAAGGGTCCTAGATGGTTGCTACCATATGCCAGATGGTTGCTATGATATACCTGATGGTTGGTGTGTAGGTTTTCCATATGCTTGCTAGGTTTTGCCCACTGGCTGCTATGCCATGCTATGTGCTTGGTAGAGTGTTGCTAAGGTGTTGCTACAGTATTTCAGGTAGGAGGTTGCTCAGGTGTTTACTTAGTGAATGCCGAGGTATCCCTGGTGGTTACTAGGAACAAAGACTCTGATAAATAAATCAGGTAAGAACAGTGCTGTCATCGCTAACAAGCTAAAACACAGCCCATACTGTAGCTGCAGTCCTCCCCTCTGTTCAACCAGTAGGGCTACCTCCCCCAAGCCAGGACTCTGATTGGCCAGTGCTCATCGCCATTAACGGAGAGAAAGTGTCCACTCCAGCCTGTTCCACACCTCATGCCTACGTGTAAGAGAAGCAGCGGAGACACTCTGGAAAAGATGTCTGGTGGTTGAAGGCTGGAAGGAAGTTTGTCGCTGTTAGACGTCTGCTTTAAACCAGTTTAGCTTGAGAAGGAAATGGCTTTGACCTCGTTTTCTCCTGCCGCCATCATACGCCGCACCGGCAGCATGTGTTTAAGTAAGAGGGCATGGATGATTCCAAACTCATTCTATTCATTTTTCACCAAAGTGTCTGTGCGGGCACTCTTGAGGGCGAACCCCGTTCATATTACAAAGAGCAAAGGATTTACTCCGAGCAGCCGACGCTAATGCAGTAATCTCCCCGCGCGTTTCACCCCGCGTTTTTTAGCGCCTTTCTGAGGGATGGGCTTTTTACAAGGTTGTATTATCCCGCCGTAATTCACTCCCACAAAGGACTTACTCTGCCATGTAATAACATTGTTGATGGAAAATTGCAGACCGCACAGTGATAAAAATTTTATTTCTTTATTCTGCTGGCAGTGTACCAACGTGAGTGGATTATAGGGGTAAAAATGGCAGAAAAATGGCCTGATTCCATTTCGCCAGCAAGGAGGGAGCGAAGGAGGGGTGGAGAGAAGCATTGTGGGTACAGCGGCTGGATAATATTTCAAAATCACTAACATTTTAACAGAAGGTCCGTTTGATATTCATGGCTCCCTGGAGTATGGAGGGATCCTTTATAATTCCCCCTGACCTATCCATTTACATTAGAGCACAGCTCTCGTCGGGCACTAGGAAAAATATATCCCTGTATAAAAGTCTCCTGTTGGAAACGGGAGCTGATGGCTCAGCAGTCTTCAGGTCAAAGTGCAGTTTGATTTACGCTGGCTTTCCCTCCACACGGTAATGCACAGCACAGACTCACCATCACTGAGCAAGTAATGAATCAATTGCATAATGTAACCTGTGTGATATTTCTATTATCTATAACAATTTAACCCTTTACCACACAACGTTGCCATATGGCAACAATGCCATTTTAGCCTGACCAGATTATAGCAGTTTTTTTTTCTCCTTGGGAATTTCAGGGCATTCTGAGTAATAATGTTGTTTTGTCTGATCACATGCTTCATAGTTAACCACTAATAAACGTATTAATTGTATAATATTTCAATTATTTAACACTTAAACACACAACGTTGCCATATGGCAACAATACCGTTTTTGTCCTGATCTAGATGTTTCTTCCCCGCCTTAGGAAATTTTAAGGCATTCTAAGTAATAAAGTACTTTTATCTGAACACAAGCCTTATAGTTTATCAACATGATAAACTGATTAATGTTTATATTTTCAGTTATTTACCACACGACGATACCATATGGTCTGACTACATTATGATTTATATTGATTTTTGGCAATCTTATAATACTTCAATTATCTAACCCTTTACCACGCAATGTTGCCATATGGCAACAATGCCGTTTTAGCCTGACCAGATTATGCCAGTTTTTTTTCCTTAGGGAATTTAAAGCATTCTGAGTAATAATGTTGTTTTATCTAATCACATGGCTTATAGATAACCACGTGATAAACTTATTAATCGCAAGATATTTCAACTATTTAACACTTTAACACACAATGTTGCCATATGGCAACAATCTCTTTTTTTGGCCTGACAAGATTATGTTTTTTTTTCTGCTCAGGGAAGTTCAATGCTGCAGTTTTATCTGATTAGTGATCACATCATAACCTCATTCACTGCATCAGCATTTAACACATTAACACATGATGTTGCCATACGGCAAAAATATCTTTTTTTCCTGACCACATTATAAAAGCTATTTTTTTTATAATCTAAGGGCTTTCTTAGCTCTTTTATATGATCACATGGCGTATACTTGATCACTTGATAACAGACTCACTTTATATTTGAACTATTTAATGCATGAATACAAATATTTTTAAATAAATTCTTCTTGCTATTGGCTAAATCCATTACACTGTTGTATACTGTTGCTTCAAGGCAACAAAAATACCTCTTATAGTATAAAAATCCATACATTCATTCATTCATTAATTTATCCATTCATCGTTTTCTTATCTACTTGCCTTTCTGAGTCACACAGAGTACTTACATTTATGATACTGAATAAAAAAAAAATAATAATAATAATTTCCTATTCTAACTGATGTGAATCAGATTTGGATGGTGGAAAAATAAAAAGTGAATCATCTACGTGCTCCGCCAAAGATTTAAAATGCCCACTAGGGAAACACATTGTTCCCAAATACAAATTTGTCTTGGTTTTATTCAAACTCGTACCTTCATTATTAACCCTTTCTTCACCATTATGTATGTATCAAAGTGATGAAAACAGCTTTGTTGCCCTGAGGCAACATTGCACAATAGAGGGTTAAAGAGATATACCCTCAAAAGGTTCTTTCTTTCTACAGCGTCGCTCCAAAGAAACCTCCACTTTTAAAAGTGCATCCATCTCCCTTACATCAGAGCAAGACAAGGAGCCGAAAGACGAGACCGAGGGACCAGCAGCGACACCATTCCTGTCGCTGTGTGCGTGCCCAGTTGAGAAGAATCAGTATCCAGCAAGAAGCAAGCAGCTTGTCTAAGTGAGACAAAGTGGGCCGCAATTGGAGCTCATCAATGTGACTGAGACATAACACGGGCAGACAGCTCAAATTGGGCATCCAGACTCCGGGCTCTGATTGGTGGGACAGGTGCGAGTTATACGTGATCCCTCAGCCCATCAAGCTTACTGATCCGCTCACGCCTCTTTGGCACCTCTCAAATTTTCTCCCATGATTTTCATGGGCGCTCGAGCTCTCGGTATTTTAAGGACGCTCAAGGGCAGCTGAGGGACTGGAGGGAGTCCTGAGAGAAATATCAGAGATAAGTAAAATCGATGAAATAGACAAATTATGTTTCAGAGCAATACCAGAATACCGGTGTGCGGAGTGGAACAGAACCCATTGGTGGAAAAGGTCTAATGGTTTCCACTCAAGGAACCCTTTGTGGAATCGTTCCATACAGGCTACTTAAGAGGTTTGGTGCCATAATACGGTGTAACACCTCCACCAGCACTAGTAACAGCTGGGACTGGATTGGGCATGGACTGGACAAATTTCTGGATGTAGCCACATCAACCTTCAGGCACTCGTCCATCAAAGACTTGAGTAGTTGGGTCAGATTTGGTGGATGCCTTCCCTGGCACAGTTCCAAGGAGAATTCCCTGTAGACTGGGAATTTAGCCACTGCTGGTAGACCCATATGACCGTACGCTTCCATACACCTGCAGATTCAGCTACTTCCTTCACACTATGGTCTTTGGCCACGCCCACATGCAGTCACTCCTTTTAGCCAATCACTAACATCTGCTTTGGAGCGTTTTCCACACCTGGAACGAGACATTCCCTGCACTGTAGCACCTCTTCTCAATCTATGGATCCCGTCACTCACACCCCACAGGGATTTATAGCCCCATCTTCCTCATGCAGCGCCATCTGCAGGAGCTTGGAGTTACTACAACCTTCAAGGTGACTCATTTTTTAACTGGGGAGCTTATCAGATATACAACATGTTAGGGAAACGTCTTTACCAATGGAGGACCAGTGGACTGAATTAGTGTCTCTGGGTCATTTCAAAACTATGTCCATGCTACTGGTCAGTGAAACATACTCAGTCTCTCAGCATCAAGGGGATGATACCAAACTGAGCTCCCAACATTAGAAGGAACCCACATCCCTATTAAGCAGGCGTGTCCAAACATTTGACTGGTACAGAACAGTGAACTAACGGTGGTATGGGTGTACCATCAGTGCCACTGCTAGCCTAACCGCACAGAACAGTACACTTGAATAAAGTGGCCAGTATAGAATAAGCTGGTTTCGTATTCTAGGACCTATGAGGAATCCATGCAATGAACATCTAGATCAGTCTCAGCCAGCAATACCCAAGACCCAGCTCAGTCTGCGGTGTAAAACACACTTTCCGGAGCGCTTCCAACCATAATGACGTTTTAAACATTAATACCGCTCACTGGACGACGTACCAATCCGTACGACCGCGGTTCGAATGTCGTAATGTCCCTTATACATCTTATAAAGAGTAAACATTTAAATGATGGATGTTAAAGGTCCTCCATTAAAGAAAATGATTAAGGTCACTGACATCTTTTATTTCTTCCCTGTTTAATCGCTCCCTCTCCTTCAGAGACCATTAGCTTATTGCAATGGTCTAACAAGTCACCCCCGATGCCCCCAGGCCAGTATGCAGAGCTTTTGGGCCGAGACCCCCTTTATCCAGGACACAAATCTCCAGGCTAGTCGTGACGTGATGGCACTAAATCTTCACTGGGCTGCAATCATGATACAATAATAGAAAAGTCATATGGAAAAGATACATAATTCAAAATCTGTGTGTCATATCAGTACCAGTGGAGAATTCTCACTGCCAGCGCAGCCTCATGGCACCCAGCATTTTTAAACTGACTTCTATGGCTATGCAAAGGAAGAGAACCGGGCTAAGGTGGACCAACGACACTGGGAGTCCACAGGGAAGGTCACAGGCAGGCGACTCCAAGGCTCACTCCAGAACACAGCCCAACACCCAATTAACAGCTTCAGAATGATTCTGATGGGACGCTGACTTTGAGAGCATGGCACCTCCATTGGCCCATTTTCAACCAAAAGAACCCTGGTTCTGTTCGGGCTTCTTAGAACTTTGATGCTACTCAGGGAACCCTGTTTTTATTGGAACCAAGAAACGTCAAAGGGTTTTGCACAGCAGTACGGAACAGTAGAAACATCATTTGGTAAGTTTACCACGGCACAATCTAGCCAAGCGTCAGCATGGCCTAGAACCTCCTACTACAGCAGAGGAAGAAAGGTGACTGACATGTAGAACGACCAATCCCATGTCTGCTATCTGGCATCAGGCAAACTTGAAAACACAGTCAAGACATACACAGCTGGAGAAGTACCGGATGGGCGGAGTTTCTGTGGCTGAGGCTAATGTCCGCTAGGCTGTTTGCTAGAATGCAACTGGCAGGACCTGACAGTGAGGGCAGGTCATCACACTCTCCGTCTACGTGTGGGCGGAGTGTCTGTAGCTGAAGGTAACATTAGCCACACTGAACTTTGGTTGATGCCAGACCAGTGCACAATACACGGAAGTGTATATACATGGAAGTACGGATAGTATGCAGCTGGCAGGACTGACTCTTCATCTACATGTGGGCGGAGCATCTGTGGCAGTGGCTACGACTGGGCTAACAGAGCGTTAGCCTATTGTCTGTACTTATTACCAAGGAACGTAAAAGGATTCAACAGCAATAGAGTATAGGATGAGCGGAGTGTCTATGGCTAAGGCTAATGATCGCGAGGCTGGTTGAGGTGGAGCATCTCCGACCGTGACTATGACCGGGCTAGTAACCTGACGAGATAACAGAGCATTAGCATTTGTTAGCATTGGCTGAGGCTAATGATCGTAGGCTGAACTTTGGTTGAGGTGGAGCATCTCTGACCGTGACTATGACCGGGCTAGTAACCTGACGAGATGACAGAGCGTTAGCATTTGTTAGCATTGGCTGAGGCTAATGATCACCAGGCTGAACTTTGGTTGAGGTGGAGCATCTCTGACAGTGACTACGACTTGGCTAGTAACCTGATGAGATAACAGATAAGCCCCTGGCTTTGCAGCGCCACCTGCTACGTCTTCTTGCGGTTTCATTCCAGTTTCATTTGGTGCAGCAGCAGTAAAATGCCGAGTGGTGCAGTGTGGCCCCTGGCAGTGCTGGGGGCCTCAGTCGCCATGTAAATGACCTGAAGACAACTCAGCGTTGTGCATTGATAGCAAAACTACAGAGGCAATTCCAGGGCCCCCCAAGCAAAGACCCCATTAGCAAGTGTATGCCCAATCGGTACCCATAAGGCTGGATGAAATACATGTCGAGGTGATGTGGAACACACAGTGAAGCTCAAGGCTTGATATGCAAAAGCTGAAGGTTACATGTTCTGAGAGTTCTGTTTCGGTAAACCGCACGGCCTTCCCTCCGTCCTGTTATTCCGCAGGCTCTGTTGTCCTTCACATCCTCCATGCTAAAAAACCCGGCTCTGAAAGCAAACGCTTGCCGGCTGTTAATTGCTCACGTATCTTGGAAGCGAGACAGTCTGGTTTTTTTACGCCACCGAATTCCTGCACCGGGCCCAGACGTGGTGCGAAAAGGCCAAAACGAGAAAATGAGAAGAGACAGAGATGAAAGAGTTTTAAAGTCAGAGGAGGCAGAAAGAGAGCGAGCGAGTGAGAGAGAGAGAGGGTGGGAGGGCTGCAATGTGAGAGTATTTAGAGAACATGCTGGATTAAACGTCTGGGGTACAACCTCGAGGCTTTTAGAGAGCGACAGAAAGAGAAGAGAAAAGAAGAGTAGCATGAAAGAAATGGATTGAGAACTGAGGGTATAGAGTCAGAGACAGACAAGGAGGCGAATACGGCACATTGTAGTGAGTATACTCTACTAACCTGCTATCTTTGCGTTTGGACCCTGTTTGGTTGGACAGTGCCAGTTGTGCTTGGAATTGGGTCGAGATTCCGGGATGAATGGACCCACAGAAATATTCCGAACCGCTGTTGATTGAAAGAGGAGTTGGCCGAGTTGGTTTATTTGGAGTCAACAACATTCAGAGTAATTGCACTTCATTCATTTGGATGGTGAACAAAACAGCGGCCTCTGGTTTTCTAGGCCTTGACTGCACCTGCCTTCATGCCCTGCCTTTTTGTGGGACTCGCTGCCATCCCCTAGTTGGGGTCCGGTGACTGACTCATTTCGGTTGAGTCAGTCATCGGTCATTGTCTCTCTGTTCTGTGAAGCTCCCTCCTATGGGTTTTGCAGCATTGGACTAAATCTGATCAGGAACTTTCACTCAGTACCCTTCAGAATTCATCCTGCCACGTCTATCAGCAGTCACGTTATCAATACACACGAGTAACCCACCGGCAGCCATCCATGCACAAGACCCACATGCCATAACACTTCCTCCACCATGTTTCATGATGATGTGGTGTGCTTTGGATCATGCTTTTACCTTCTCCATACTCCAAGATCCCAAGAATCTTGTTCCAGAGCTAGTTTAGATTCTCAGAGTCTAATCTGGCCTATCCCCAGTGCTTTGCATTTTGAGGGAAACCCTCACTCTGTGTCTCTTCCTGTAATTGCTTTTTTGTTTTGGGAATGTTGTAAATTGGTAATTTGACCACCCTAAAATGATATTTTGCAGGCTTGTATTGACACTTATTTGGGGTTCCCATGAACAGCTACCAAAAGCATACCATCGCTGAAGAAAAAGAATTTTTTTTTGCCATTTTTGTTGATTTTTACTTTTATGCCTCATTTGATCACCTGATCAGCTGTTTACACTGTGTGGAAATTTCATGAAGAATGGACCAACAGAAATGACCCAAAACTGCTTGGAAAGACGTCTGGTTCCATTGACTTCCATTCAAATTTAATGAGGTTTTTGGCCTCTCCTGTAAAGTTGCCATTTTGGAGATAGCTGTTTTTCTTTGGACATCGACAATATTCAACACTAGGACCTCCAGACCTTTAACCTACTTAATTTGTCATGAAATAAGAAGGCAACAGGCCACACCCAAACAAGACACTGCATTCGTCCACACCTGCTGCCATCCCTTCGTAGAGACACCATCATACAAACTCACCCCTAAGAATCCTCCACAATCTGGTAGACCCCTAAGAACATCCACAGGTGTTTCTGTCTATCCTTCCACTGTGAGAAGACACCTCAACGCTACGGAGGTCTGAAAGGAGGTGTAGCTTTGCAGAAAGCTCCTCACTGAGAAAAACACAAAAATGAAGCCCACTAGAAAACGGACAAATCCCCGAACCCCATCATCACTACATGTGTTTGGGATTAAATGTCTGGGGGAACATCCGGGACGCTGAGAAAGAGAGGGAGTAGGAAGAAAGAGAGGCCAGGATGACAGAATGAGACAGAAATGAGATTGGAATGAGACAAAACAAGTCAAATGGACGAGCGAGAGGGAGTGATTACAGCGGACAGAAAACTGAGAGACTGATAAAGCGAGAGACAAATGGGAAGGTAAGGAAAGAGAAAGCTAGGGGAAAATAATGGCACTCGGGCGGAGGGAGCCTGAAAGGAAATAGGCCAGAGAATACCAATAAAACAGAGAGCAGGGAGGAAGACAGGAGGACGGAACGAAAGAACGCGTCAAAAGAATCTGCCTCCTCCACTTTCAGGGCCCACTCCGGGGAATAGCAATGCTGTCGGCAAAGCCTGAACGCCCTCCTCCCCAACCCCGCTGCCCCCCACCAACCACCCATTTCCTCTCTTTCCTCATCTAGGGATTCCATCCGACTCATTACCGCACCTCACAGCCCCAGCCATCGCCACGGCAACGCGGCCAGCTCTGTGATTATGGGATGCGCGGCCTGCCGTTCTTTCCCCGGCTCCCAGCAGGGGGCAGCGCCACAACAACACGGGACCCTTTAATTGCTTCGGCGCAGGGGGAAAAAACAACTGGCTGAATAAGTGGAATCAGGTGGCTGATTACAGAGCCGGAGACATCCATTTGCAGGACAACACTGCGGATTCGGCAACAGAGCGGACGCCGTCCACTGCGAGGGCCTATTACGAAGCTGATGAGGTGTCTGATCAGGTCTGCCAAAATAGAGACTAATGGAGAACCCACCCAGGCATTAGTTCGTTTGAATCCAGAGTGCGCTGATGCTACAATGTGCAGTAATCACCGAGTAACCCGAACGCTGGGGCGGTTTGCCAAACAGCGTAGGCCTGCTTGGGATGTTGCTGGTATTTCTTGTCCCTGGAGAATGGTTCGGTCCACTCCTGCTCAAGACCTAGGCCTCATCCGCAACTACACAGGTGGTACACGATATTGTGTGATGGCGGAGGTAATCAAAACAGTGCTAGTGTCAACATCACTAATGAGACATGTTGCATGTTAACTCATAAATATATGGTACAGTATCTATAATTCAGGTATTCCATTCACTTCAAAGGCCACAGGTGTACCAAACCAAGCACCTGGGCATGCATGCTGCTCCTACAGACGTCTCTGAAAGAATGGGTCGCTCTCAGGAGCTCAGGCAATTGCAGTGTGGTACCATGGAGTACCGGTTTTTGGACAATTCCATACTCCCAACTTTGGGGGAACAGTTTGGGGACGGCCACTTCCTGTTCCAGCTTGACTGCACACCAGTGCACAGAGTGAGCTCCATAAAGACATGGATGAGCGAGACTGGTGTGGAGGAACTGGACTGGCCTCCACAGAGTCCTGACCTCCACCCTGATAGAACACCTTTGGGATGGATTAGAGCGGAGACTGAGAGCCAGGCCTTCTCGTCCAACATCAGTGTCTGACCTCACAAATACGCTTCTGGAAGAATGGTCAGGAATTCCCATGAACACATTCCTAACCTTGTGGAAAGCATTTCCAGAAGAGCTGGAGCTGTTATAGCTGTGAAGGGTGGGCCGACACTATGGATGTCCCACCTTTTAGCCAATCATTAACATCTGCTCTGGAGCCATTTTCCACACATGGAACGAGACATTCCCCGCACTGTAGCACCTCTTCCCAATCTATGGATCCTGTCACTCACACCCCGCAGTATTTATATCCCCATCATCCTCATGCAGCAGCGCCATCTGCTGGAGCCTGAAGTTCCTACCACCTTAAACACGCAAATCTTATCGCTTATGTGACCAACTATCATTTCCCTGCTCATAGATCTTCCCAGAGTGATGGGCTGTGAGGCACAATGGCCAGTAGACCTTCTAAAGTAGCAGCCCCATGTGACCCGCCAGGTCAGATTCTGATTGGACCTTTATTATCCCTGGAGACTCGGAGCTGGAAAGAGAAGTTCAGCTTTATCTATTGATATCTGTGCTCTGGTGAGTCACGGTGTCATCACCACACAGATCAATACTGACCACTCTCATCTGGACCTCTCATCTGAAGAGACGGATACCTGTCACTATGACAACAGCACTCACACAAACATTGCTTCCAGAGGTCAAGATCCCGGAGGAAGGCTATATAAATTCCGGTAATCCAGTGAACAAGCAATGGGTGAGGGCTCCAAAACCAAGAACCGTCTATCCATCAGTCATTCCTTCGTCTGTCTGAGAATTCATCTCCTGATCTGTCCATCCATCAATGAATTTAATGTGTTGACCTTCCAGGTCTTGTTGGAAATTGATACATTTCCATGCATCATTTCCCAACATACATTATCTTACCCAACAGCAGGGATGCCCAGGATAAACTAGGATCCCGAGCGTCATAGAGCATCATAGAGGTTTTCCCAGAGGAAACCTGGAATAGTTGTGTGGCTTAAATGGTTCCTGTTTACTGCTAGGCTGCGGTTACTATGGAAGAAATGAGGGATGAATAAATGACACATAGAGGAGGGCAGGTCAGTGCTGCTGTGGATTAGGGTTTGGGATCTGCGCTGAGTGAGTACATGCAGTCTGGTGGCTGTTTGGGTGGGGCCAAATATAAATAGGACTTTATAGGAGGACAAACAGACGAGTGCAGATTGGACCAACATTGAATTTGTGCTTGGGCTCTGTCCTAAAATGTGAAACAGAAGTACAGTAGAGAGGCGTATACTTTTCATCCCATTCTTAATGGGAAAACATTCAGAATCTAATTAGTTTTCCATCCCGGCAGTCATATACACCATCATACACGCGACCTATGACCCCAACTCACCCCTAACAAACGTCCACAATCTGGCAGACCCATCCTTGCACTGTGAGAAGACACCTTATCACTATGGAGGTCTGAAAGTAGGTGTAGCTTTGCAGGAAGCTCCTCTCTGAGAAAAGCACAAAAATGAAGACCACTGGAAAACGGACAAATCCTCAGACCCCATCATCACTACATGTGTTTGGGATTAAATGTCTGGCGGAACATCCGGGACGCTGAGAAAGAGAGGGAGTGGGAGGAAAGAGAGGCCAGGATGACAGAATGAGACAGAAATGAGATTGGAATGAGACAAAACAAGTCAAATGGACGAGCGAGAGGGAGTGATAAAAGCAGACAGAAAACGGAGAGACTGATAAAGCGAGAGGCAAATGGGAAGGTAAGGAAAGAGAAAGCAAGTGGAAAATAATAGATGAATAGGACTCTATGGGAGGAAGAAGTAAAAAAAAAAAAGGTAAAAAAAAAAGGCAAATAGACGAGTGCGAACTGGATCAACACTGAATTTTTGCTCGGGGGTCTGTCCTGAGATCGTGTATGTGAAATGGTGTATGTACAACTACAGCAGATAGGCTTGTACTCTTCTATCCTATTCATTCTTAAGGGGAAAACATTCAGAACCAAACAAGTGTTTCCCAAAAAGCGTATGTGGGGTCAAAAAGCCGTATACAAGCACACCAACCCTGATCAGAATAAACATTCCGGAGTTGGAACAGTGTCGATATCTCAAACAACACGGGACTAGTTAGTGAACCAAACTGTGTACCAAGAAGAAGAAGAAGAAGAAGAAGAATACGAAGAAGAAGACAGTGACCAAAATAATGACAAAAAAAGGTGAAAAGAGAGAAAGAAGAAAAGGAAGAGGAAGAGGAAAAGGAAGAGGAAAAGGAAGAGGAAGGGTTTTGCCTTTGCTTTTCCAGCAAGGCTCTCGTTAGGCGTACCGTGATGCATTGGCTATACCCAATAGTTCGAAAAGAGAGAGAGAGAGAGAGAGAGAGAGAGAGAGAGAGAGAGAGAGAGAGAGAGAGAGAGAGAGAGAGGTAGAGAAAGAGAAAGAGAGAGAAAGATAGAGATAGAGAGAAAGATAGAGATAGAGAGAAATAGAGAAAGAGAAAGAGAGAGAGAGAGAGAGAGACGCAGTATGTCATCATCATACTTCAACACTCCCCCAGACATTAGCTGTTTCCTCTCCCGCTACACCTCATTAGGCTCTCTACCTTCACAGAGCACCATCTATTCCCCTCCCTATTTTATTTATTTACTTCTTTATTTCTGGCAAAACAACAAACAATTTTAAACAAACAACATTTAAACAAATACATACACTATATCCACTCCCCCATCCAAATCATTCAATCCAGGTGTTCCAGTCACTTCCATGGCCACAGGTGTATAAAACCAAGCCCCTAGACATGCAGACTGCTCCTACAGACGTTAGTGAGAGAAAGAGTCGCTCTCAGGAGCTCAGTGAACTCCAGCGTGGTACCGTGATAGGATGCTCCACCTGTGCAGCAAGTCCAGTCATGACATTCCCTCCCTACTAAATATTCTGTCAGTGGGATTAGAACACAGTGGGAGCGATTGGGAACGACAGCAGCTCAGCCAGGACGTGGTAGACCACGTACACTGACTGAGCGGGGTCAGTGGATGCTGAGGGTCATAGTGCACAGAGGTCACCAACTTTCTACAGAGTCCATCACTACAGACCTCCAAACTTCATGTGTCCTTCAGATCAGCTCAGGAACAGTGTGTAGAACCACACACACACACGTACACACACACAAACACTTACAGTCAAGTGGATGGATGGATGGATGAATGAAAGGTTGGGAAAATAAAAAGATGGATGAAAGGTCAGATAAATGAATGTATGCACAGATGAACAGAAGAACGGTAGGATGACTGAGTGGACAGACAGATGAAAGGTTAGATAAGTGAAAGGGCAAATTCAAATTCAAGGATGATTAAATGGTTGAATGGATGAATGGAAAGGTGGCCTCTGGGGAAGACATTTGATGAACAGGTAGATGGATAGAAAGTTGAAAAAGTAGATGGATGAAAGTTGGATGGATGGATAGGTGGATGGATCATTTAGTGGATGGCTGGACGGATGGGTGGACAGGTTGATTATTGTTTAGAAGGGTTATTGAAAGGTTGGATGGATGGATGGATGGATGGATGTAGACGGAAGATGAGAAATTGGGTGAGTGAAAGGTTGGATTAATAGACAAATGAATAAACGGAAAAAGGATTGAAAGGCTAGCACGAGCATGCACAGATAGATGGAAGGTTGGATGGATGAATGGGTGAATCGGCTGGAGGAAGGATGATTGAAAGGTTGAATGGATGTGGGAATGCACAGGCAGATAGATGGATATATGGAGACGGGGATGAATGGATGAAAGCATGGAAAGACTTGTACATGGATAGATGGGTGGATGCAAGGCTGGATGAATGGATGAATAAACTACTTAGAAGGATTATTGAAAGGCTAGTTGGATGGATATATGAGCTGATGCATGGATGGATGGATGGATGGATGGATAAACCAACAAATCGATAGGTGGATCTAGTGGATAGAAGGATGGAAGATTGGATGGATGGATGGATGGACGAAAAGCAAGTGGCGGTACCGCAACGGCACTGCATAATTAAAGCCTGATTGCGGCACTCAGCCTGAAGAACACTGACGGCGGGGTCTGCTGATTAAAGACGAGGCGAGAGCTGCAGCACGCGGGGCTCAGCGAGCTGGCTACGGTAACGCAGCGGCGTCCTGTCTGTTTCCACCATTCTCCAAACCCATTAACGGAGAGCTGCATGAGGGCCTGACAGGCAGAGAGCTGCCTTTGTTTAGACTTCTGTCAGTTCTAATGAGAAGGTGTCAGCAACGCAGAGACAGAGCTGGATGCTGAAGCCTCAGCCCGCCACACCCCTAACGCACACATGCGCACGCTCCCTACTTAATAACTATTGATCCTCCGAGAGAGAGAGAGACAACCACAGAGGGAGGTGGGATCAAAACTGAAATCACCCTGATCAAAGTAATAACACAAGGATGTGGTGAAGTGTGTGGCGGTACAGCGGCGCAGTGGAGGAGAGCATCACCAAGACCTGTTCTAAAGCACCATGGTGGTTGTATTTGATTGTATTGTACTGTGGGCCTTAACACACTGCTCATGTAACTGGACAGACAACTAGCTTCAAGCTCCTGCAGGTGGCGCTGTTCGGGGATGATGGTAAAGCCTGACCACTCTGAAATGTCCCGCTCCTGTCTAGCTTGCAAAGTTGCATTTACCAGCTTGTGCTGCCGGACTTTCAGGATTCGGACTCTGGGTCAAACTGATCCAGCAGAACTGACATCGTTGTAGGAATAGCCACAGCAGTGTAGGGGCAGAGCTTGTAGAAGTGTAGGCCTGGTGGTTGACGAATCTGAACAGAGTACTGGGTGTACTGACCAATCAGAGCACACCGGACTCATTGGAAGGTGGGGCTTAAGTACACCAGAGTTTTATAGGGCAAATGCAAATGTACAGTATGGGAAGCATGTACATGAGGCTGAAGGGCCTATAAATACCTGTGGGGTGTGAGCAGATGTTAATGGCTGGCTAAAAGGAGTCTGAAGGATTTAGCTGGATCTGCAGGTGTGCCAGTGGTCTATCAGCAGTAGCAAACATTCCAGTCTACATGAAACGGTCCATGGAATTGCGGCTTAAAGACGAAACTGACGGACAGGGAACACTGACGTGGGACATGGGATGACTTCTAGAAGCAATTCTTGGCTGGAGGTAAAGTCAACAAGTCATGAAGCCCTCCGTCGGCCCCTGTCCGTAAGTTCTGTCTTCCAGATCTGTTTTAAATTCCAAAGATAACAGCTGGCCCACTTTGCGGTCGGCCGTAAATGCAAATTAACCTCATGAAAGTGAATTTTAAAAGTTTAAGGATTGTGGAAACCCACCCGATTCAGCCCTGGCCCACTCCAGCTGGTTTAACTCAAACTGAAGACTTGCTAAAGCCCATAATAGTCACATGGTTTGATACAACATGAAACTGTTACAAGAGTAACCCAATATCATCACCGTCCACATATCAATTTTGCATCACTTGAACACAACAGCTGTTGTTTACACTGCGGGAGAAAAATCGCTGTGAATGGACCAATAGAAATGGGTCGAATGTGATTGGACAAAGAAGTCCATTGACTTCTGGGCTTCCAAAATAGGGTTTACACTCTCTCCTGTAAAGTTACCATTTCGGAGATGCTTTCTTTGGACGATATGCAAGCAGATGTTGACAGGAGCCAAAGAGAAAGATGAGTCGTGCTTGTATCCATCTGTCAATACTTCCTTTACCTCAAATATGTAAGTTGGAGCCAGTAATTAAGATAAACGACAAGATCTGTCCATCAAACTAGCATTGCTAAGCACATGGCTCGAAACAGCAAGCACTAAATAGTCAAGTCAACCTGCAGGAAGAAATTCAAAGCCAAACTAGACAGGAAGTCACTGGGTAAAGTGAACGGTCATTCCTTTCAGGCATTTAAACTGTAACGCAGATTTTAAACCTGAGTTGGGGTAACCTGAGAAGGGAAACGGGGACCGAACACATGCCCTGTGTTCACTGAATTTGGACCTTTACATTGTTTACAGTAGTTCTATTATCAGTTCTACTTCTCCAGTTTCAACTACACAGTCAAGTCACATTATTATGACCACCATCTATTATCCAGAGTAAGCGTCATGTGGAGAACGGACAGCACCCAGACAGGCTGGAAGGTACTCAGTGAGGTCCTGGTAGGCTGTTACAGGTAGCCATGCTCACTGCAGTGCTTCCCACAGCTGCTGGAGGGTGTGCAAACACCACAACCGAGGTGGTCCCACAGATAAGTTCAGGTCTGAGGAATTAGGCGGCAGGGGTAGTACTTAGAAGTCTGGGTCACCCTTTTCCAACCAGTGTCGGACATTTCTAGCTGTGTGGCATGTGGCACTGTCTTGCTGGAAGATCCCATCCACCCCAGGAAAGACAATCAGCCAGATCTGCCAGAATAGGTACTTCCCCAAATTGAGAGTCCACATGGATGAGTAGGCCCCAACACGGAAAGCAGGAAGCAGCCTCACTCAACACAAACATCTCCACAATCACACCAACTGTCTTATAAACACAGAAGCCAAACCCACTCACCAAATCCACCGTGACTGTACAGCGCCATCCGAAGTCCAGACAGGAGGCTGCCATATTAAATCCCACTGAGTTGGTCCATTCACTAATTCCTCTCTTAGCAGTTTCCCTCCACTGGCTTCCTGGTAGTCCCTACCTGGAGAAAGGGTGGGGCTATGCTAATAAGCTATGTATCTCATTTGCATGCCACTCTTAAAGGAACAGTAACCTATTTCTGAACATGCTTCTCCGTGTTGAGTCGT
The DNA here is from genome assembly GCA_024036415.1 of Prochilodus magdalenae. Lineage (NCBI taxonomy): Eukaryota > Metazoa > Chordata > Actinopteri > Characiformes > Prochilodontidae > Prochilodus > Prochilodus magdalenae. The sequence continues at coordinate 11,766 of JAMWET010001438.1, read as the reverse complement.
TACCGTAGGCAGCACTAACGGGTTCTGCCTGGCTCATGTTGCTAACATACGCCACTCAGACGTTTGTGGACCAGTCACAGTACCTTAACGTCTCCCCTGTAGCACACTGGTCTCCAGTGTTAGGGTTTAGGAGGGGTGGCCTTGTGTCTCTTAGGGACCTAGCAGGAGCTGCAGTTCGGATCTGGAGCTGTTTGATGGTGTTCTATCAGGAGTCCAGTGAGGAGACCGTCGGAGCGCTCCGTCCTGCTAGATGAACAAAGGACCAGGTTCTCCTGGTTTAGTCAGAACGTCTGTACTTCTCCCACTCCTCTCTTCTCGTTCTGCCCTCTATTTTCATGACTTCTCCTCTTCTCCCCACTCTCCTCTGCTCTGCTCATCCTCGTTTTCTTTTCTTTCCCCTCCATTTGCATGTTCTTCTCCTCTTTCCTCATCTCTTAACTATTCTCTTTTTTTCTGCTTTCCTCTCTTGTCGCTTCTCTCTAATTCTTCTCTTTTTTATTCTCTTCTCTTCTCTGTTCCTCCTCCTTGTCTGCTCATCTCTCTCCCACTTCTTTGCTTTCCTCTTTTTTATATTTCCTCCTCTAATCTTTAATATATTTTGTTTCCTACTCTCCTCTGTCTTTTTCTCCTCTCCTCTCTCCTCCTTTCCCCTTCCCTCTTCTCTTCTCTTCTCTTCTTCTTCTTCTCTCTCCTCCTTTCCCCTTCTCTTCTCCTCTTCTCTCTCCTCCTTTCCCCTTCTCTTCTCTTCTCTTCTCTTCTCTCTCCTCCTTTCCCCTTCTCTTCTCTTCTCTTCTCTTCTCTCTACTCCTTTCTTCTCTTCTCTTCTCTTCTCTTCTCTTCTCTTCTCTTCTCTTCTCTTCTCTTCTCTTCTCTTCTCTTCTCTCTCCTCCTTTCCCCTTCTCTTCTCTTCTCTTCTCTTCTCTTCTCTTCTCTTCTCTTCTCTTCTCTCTCCTCCTTTCCCCTTCTCTTCTCTTCTCCCCTTCTCTTCTCTTCTCTTCTCTTCTCTTCTTTTCTTCTCATCTTCTCTCTCCTCCTTTCCCCTTCTCCTCTCTTCTCTTCTTTTCTCTTCTCCTCCTTTCCTCTTCTCTTCTCTTCTCTTCTCTTCTCTTCTCTTCTCTTCTCTTCTCTCTCCTCCTTTCCCCTTCTCTTCTCTTCTCTTCTCTCTCCTCCTTTCCCCTTCTCTTCTCTTCTCCCCTTCTCTTCTCTTCTCTTCTTTTCTTCTCATCTTCTCTCTACTCCTTTCCCCTTCTCCTCTCCTTCTCTTCTTTTCTCTTCCCCTCCTTTCCTCTTCTCTTCTCTTCTCTTCTCTTCTCTTCTCTTCTCTTCTCTTCTCTTCTCTTCTCTTCTCTTCTCTTCTCTTCTCCTTTCCCCTTCTCCTCCTTTCTCTTCTCTTCTCTTCTCTTCTCTTCTCTTCTCTTCTCTTCCTTTATCATCACATTTTTTATTTCCTGTTTCTCTTTCCTTTAATCTCCATGTTTTATCCTTCTCCTGAGTGCAGCTTGAACATCCTCACACAGCTCCTGCAGATGGTGCGGTAGAGGTGGAGGTGGAGGGACACCAGGCCTTCTGGACGTGTGACGACAAACCGTTCATCTTGGTGCTGACCACGGTGCCTCCACACACGGATTCGTTGGGCGTCTCCACCGAGACTAAAGCGGGACTCGTCACTGAAGATGACCCGCTGCCGTTCTGAGTCACTCCATGACAGTCTGGTACGACACCACTGCAGTGTTTGGTGACGGTGACGGTGACGTGGTGTTAAGGACGGTCGTGGTAACGGTCTGTGTGCATGTAGTCCTGCGTGGTGCAGCCGTCTGCCGATGGTGCTGCACTAACAGGATGACTGATGGAGGATATGTCCGCAGTCGGGGCTGTTGGGCCAGTCAGGTACAGAGGTAAGGCCCGTCCTTGCTTAAGTCACATGGACGACCAAGCATGAAACTGGAAGCATTAGCATGTCTCACGATGTCAGTTGTCAGGATCCTCCCGCACCACGTTTTCATTCCTGTGGGTTGGTTCCTTCTCCAGGTATTCCTTTGATGATGAGTCAAGGTAGAATCATCCTATCAGTCAGGATGAGTGCGTAACCTAGGAACCGCTGACTCCGCCGTCCAGCAAACTTCGCCCCCCCCTCAGCTACAGTTTCTCCTGACGAACAGGACCGAGTTCCAGCTGGAATGGATGTGTGTAATCGGGGTCCAGACTGTCCTTTACCTTATTAGAGAGTCGGAGGGTTAGACCGGGGTCCACTGCTGGGAGACTCAGAGCCCCACCTCTGCCGGCCCCCGTGCGCGGTGCGTCCCGACGGTGATAGCCGGGGAGCTCCAGAAGCCCCAGTAAATATTTAATGGCGATGAGTGACTGCCTGTGGCATTTAAACATCACACACCTCCATTTGGCCTCTCCTCTCCCGCTCCCTCTCTTCCTCCACTCCCCTTTCGTCCAGGGTCCTCTATCTCACTCACTTCTACCTCTCACCTCTCCTGTCCTCTCCTGTCCTCTCCTGTCTTCTCCTGTCCTCTCCTGTGTCATCTCTCTGTCCTTGTTCTCTCTTGACGGGATGTCTTCTCTGTCTTGGCTTCTGTACCTGTCCTCTCCTGTCCTCTCCTGTCCTCTCCTTCTTCTCCTGTCCTCTCCTGTCCTCTCCTGTCCTCTCCTGTCCTCTCCTGTCTTCTCCTGTCTTCTCCTGTCTTCTCCTGTCTTCTCCTGTCTTCTCCTGTCCTCTCCTGTCCTCTCCTGTCTTCTCCTGTCTTCTCCTGTCTTCTCCTGTCTTCTCCTGTCCTCTCCTGTCCTCTCCTGTCTTCTCCTGTCTTCTCCTGTCCTCTCCTGTCTTCTCCTGTCTTCTCCTGTCCTCTCCTGTCCTCTCCTGTCTTCTCCTGTCTTCTCCTGTCCTCTCCTGTCTTCTCCTGTCTTCTCCTGTCCTCTCCTGTCTTCTCCTCTGCTTCTTTTCTACTCCTCTATCTTCATCCTCTGTACTTCTCCCACTCCTCTATTTTTACTCTCCATTTCATTTTCTCCTCTCTTCTTGTTCTGCCCTCTGCTGTTTTTCCTTTCTTCATGACCTCTCCTCTTCTCCCCACTCTCCTCTTCCTCTTTTTTTCTCATACAGTTTTATGTTCCTCTTCTTTCGCTTCACCATGCATCTTCCTTCTGCGTTCTTTCTCCTTCTTAGCAGTTTTTCTTTAATGCTTTCTTTCTTCTCTTCTTGTCGTATCTCTCCACTTCTTTTATTTCATTTTCTCTCCTGTCATCTTCTCCTCACTTCTCTTCCCTGCTCCTCATCTCTCCTTCTTTTCGTTTTCCTTTCTCTTCTATCCTCTTCTCCTCTGTCACCTTTTGCTTTCTTCTCTTCTCTTCTCTTCTCTTCTCTTCTCTTCTCTTCTCTTCTCTTCTCTTCTCTTCTCTTCTCTTCTCTTCTCTTCTCTTCTGTCTTTCTTTCCTTTTCTCTTCTCTGTCCCCCTTTCCTCTTCTCTTCTCTTCTCTTCTCCTCATCTCTTCTCTCTTTTCTTTCCTTTTCTCTTCTCTGTCCTCCTTTCCTCTTCTCTGTCCTCATTTCCTCTTCTCTTGCTCATTCCTCTGTGCCTCGGCTTTCTCTCTATCTCTTGCTACTTCTCTTCTCTTCTGCTCTTCTTCGATTCTCTGCTCTTCTCTTCTCTTGCTTCTTCTCTTCTCTTCTAGCTCTCCATTCTCTTTTTTTTACTCTCTACTCTTTTCTTCCTTCTCCTCTGCAAAAGAATCCTTCCTTCTTCTATAGTACCTTGTCCTCCTCTGTCACCTTTTCTTCTCTTCCTCTCTCCTTTCCTCTCCTCTCCTCTCCTCTCCTCTCCTCTCCTCTCCTCTCCTCTCTTCTCTTCTCCTTCTTTCCTCTCCTCTTTTCCTTCCTTCTCCTCTTCTTTACTCCTCCTTCACCTTTGCTTCTTTCTCTTCTCTTCTCTTCTCTTCTTTTCCTTCCTTCCCTCTCCTCTCCTCTTCTGTCACATTTGCTTCCTTCTCTTCTCTTCTCTTCTCTTCTCTTCTCTTCTCTTCTCTTCTCTTCTCTCCTTTCCTTTCCTCTCCTCTTCTGTCCTTGAATCCTTGAATTTCCCTCTGGAATCAATAAAGTATCTATCTATCTATCTATCTATCTATCTATCTATCTATCTATCTATCTATCTATCTATCTATCTATCTATCTATCTATCTATCTATCTATCTATCTATCTATCTCTCTCACCTTTGCTTCCTTCTCTTCTTTTCTTCTCTCTTCTCTTCTCTTCCTTTACCATCACATTTTCCATCTCTGTGTTTCTCTTTCCTTCAATCCCCATGTTATCACTCTCTCCTTTTCCTCCACATTCTCTCGTTTTTTCTCCTCATGGTTGGTTCTTTTGTTCATTGTCTTCTCCTCTGTGCCCTGTTCCACTCTTTGTCTCATCTCAGCACCCCTCCTCTATCTTTCCTCTTCCTCCTCCTCCTCCTCCTCCCTTCCACCATCACCGACACCATTTTCACTGAAATCGATAAAGAGTTCTTTCTTCTTCTCTTCAACCTGTTTTCCTCTCCCTCCGTCCTGTACAGCCCTGATCTCCGTGAGTTCCTCCTCTTATCATACAGCAGGCTGAGGAGAGCGTGGGCAATCTGCCTTGCCTTTAAAATGCATCTCTGTATTGTGTGCCTTGTTTTCGCGGCCTCGTCTCCCGGCCTCCACCCTTTTGTGTCTCTCCCGATAACTATAGCTATTACTGCAGATCCAGAAGTTCCTTCTGATCAATTGTTGTCCCATCATTTCCAGCGCCACTGATTTCCTATAGCGTTCGTCAGGCGGAGAGCAGCTATCGACTGGTACAGCCTTTGTTGCGGCGGTGATTGCTGATTTACAATTCAGACACACAAAAGCCTGGGCGCTCTCCACGGAAGGCCCGCGGCCGTGACTGGAAATCAATCCCGGTACACACATTAAAGACGCAGCCCGATCGGACAGCCCTAATATGATTGTTCTGTCCTGGTCCGGCATTTTTTGTGTCCGGCTCTGACTGAAATGCGCCGGACACTCGTGCGTGTTTCTGGGCTCGGAGCGCGGGCGGTGATTAGATAGTTATCTGGTACTAAGTAAGCACCGCGGACCAGGGATAGGGATTAGCGGATTGATCAGCTGTTCCGTTGTTTTCCAGTTTTCCCCGGATCGATCCGAGCCCTCTGTTATGAACTATTGGTCTTGATTCCGGCCTTTATGATTCTCACCGCTGTGTCTGCTTCTGGTGCTGTAGGGTTATAGGTTCTGTGTGTTCACCCAGTTCGCCCCGGCTCTGGAACCGGTTCTCTTCAGGCTCCGGGGCGCCATTCAGGGAACCAGTCTGCATTTGTACCAGTTCTTATTGGAGCCAAGGAACGTCAAAGGGTACGGCATCAACAGACGGCGCCGCACAGTCGGTAGTGAGCTTAGGTAGTACCTGCACTGGGTGGAGCGTTGATAGATTACTCTGCGACCGAGCAACCACACCAACGCTTCTCTCCTCTCCTCTCTGCTCTCCCTCTCCTCCTCCTCTCCTGTCTCTCTTACGCTTCTTACTCGTGTTTCTCTCCTCTCCTTCTCTTTCCTACTTTACTCTCCTCTCCTCTTCTTTTCTATCCCATTTTCTCTATCCTCATCCCTTCTCTCCCCTTCTCTCTCCTTCTCTCCCCTTCTCTCTCCTTCTCTCCTCTTCTCTTTTCTTCTGACTCCTCCTCTCCTCTCCTCCCCTCTCCACTATCCTCTTTTTCCCTTCTCTCTCCTCCTTTCCTAGCTTCGTTCTCACACTCTCACGGATCTCGTCTCTCGTTCTCTCCTCTTCGCTCCTTCCTCGTCTCTTCTCGTCAGGATCTTTCTAGCTTCTGGAAGCTCCTGCCTTTCTCCTGTCTCTCCTCCCGCTCCCACTATCCTCTTTTTCCCGTCTCTCTCCTCCTCTCCTCTTCTGCTCACCTCTCCTCCCCTCCTCTCTTCTCTTCTCTTCTCTTCTCTTCTCTTCTCTTCTCTTCTCTTCTCTTCTCTTCTCTTCTCTTCTCTTCTCTACTCTCTCCTCTTTTCTCCTCTCCTCTCCTCTTCTTTTCTATCTCCTTTTCTCTATCCTCCTTTTCCCTTCTCTTTCCTTCTCTCCTCTTTTTTTCTGACTCCTCCTCTCCTCTCCACTATCCTCGTCATCTCTTCTCTTCCCTCCTCTCCTCTCCTCTTCTCTTCTGTCCTCTTCTTCTCTCTCCTCTCCTCTCCTCTCTTCAGATTGCTTCTACATTCATTAGTGAGTAATGGGTTGCTCTCAGGAGCTCAGTAAATTCCAGAGTGGTACAGAACAAGTGTGTAGAGCTTCATGGAATGGGTTACCATGGCTGAGCAGCTGCATCCAAGCCTCACATCACCAAGCGCAGTGCAGAGCGTCGAATGCAGTGGTGTAAAGTGCTGCCACTGGACTCTAGAGCAGTGGAGACGTGTTCTCTGGAGTCACACTTCTCCATATAGAAGGTTGATGGACGAGTCTGGGTTTGGCGGTTGTCAGGAGCACTGTACTTGTCTGACTGCACTGTGCCATATTGTGATATCTGGAGCTAGAAACCAAAATAAACAAAAGCACATGGAACATGACAGGAACCTGAGGACAAGATCAACAAGGAGGCAGGAAGAGAAACGAGGCAAGGTGTGACCTAGAGGTAACAGCCTGGGACTTTTGACCCTGGTCCTGGAAGATTCCCTCCCCTGTCCATTTTAGTGTTCTCCATCACACCTGATCCAACTCATCAGCTAATTAACAAGCCCCTCCTGAGCTGTCCAGCGTCCTCCACTGGGAATCGCTGCCGTATCCAATACCTTTTCACTGGAAACACTAATTACTTTTAGCCTTTTTCACAAAACCAGAACCACATCGCATCACTCGCATCGTGCTCCTCAAATTCCTCCCTCTGGAAAGCTGCTCCCACCTCTGAAAGAGCAAATTACACTAACAGCTTAATTACAAACATCAACATGTTCTACATACAGATCTACTGACAGAGCTCCGGACCTGCTAGCGGCCTGAACCGTAGGGCTTGAGGCGGAGTGCATTTGCAGAGCTTTCTGCATTTGGAGCTTTCCAATACTCAACATCCATAGGACAGGAAAGGGGTCAGAACATGGGTGGGCAGCAAATCCATTAAGCCCAAACCAGAAAGGTCTAAATCCAGGAGCACAGTAACAAACAACACACTGCTCAGCTTTCAGCATTAAAGGAGTAGCGTGTAAAAATGCCTGCTTTAAAGGAGTAGTGTGCAAGAATGACTGCTTTAAAGGAGCAGTGTGTAGGAATGACTGCTTTAAAGGACCAGTGTGTAAGAATGACTGCTTTAAAGGAGCAGTGTGTAAGAATGACTGCTTTAAAGGAGCAGTGTGTAAGAATGACTGCTTTAAAGGAGCAGTGTGTAAGAATGACTGCTTTAAAGGAGCAGTGTGTAAGAATGCTTGCTTTAAAGGAGCAGTGTGTAAGAATGACTGCTTTAAATGAGCAGTGTGTAAGAATGACTGCTTTAAAGGAGCAGTGTGTAAGAATGCTTGCTTTAAAGGAGCAGTGTGCAAGAATGGCCACTTTAAAGGAGCAGCGTGTAAGAATGACTGCTTTAAAGGAGCAGCGTGCAAGAATGACTACGTTAAAGGAGCAGTGTGTAAGAATGACTGCTTTAAAGGAGCAGTGTGTAAGAATGACTGCTTTAAAGGAGCAGTGTGTAAGAACGACTGCTTTAAAGGAGCTGTGTGTAAGAATGCCTGCTTTAAAGGAGCAGTGTGTAAGAGCGACTGCTATAAAGGAGCAGTGTGTAAGAATGCCTGCTTTAAAGGAGCAGTGTGTAAGAACGACTGCTTTAAAGGAGCAGTGTGTAAGAATGCCTGCTTTAAAGGAGCTGTGTGTAAGAATGCCTGCTTTAAAGGAGCTGTGTGTAAGGATGCCTGCTTTAAAGGAGCAGTGTGTAAGAATGCCTGCTTTAAAGGAGCAGTGTGTAAGAGCGACTGCTATAAAGGAGCAGTGTGTAAGAATGCCTGCTTTAAAGGAGCAGTGTGTAAGAACGACTGCTTTAAAGGAGCAGTGTGTAAGAATGACTGCTTTAAAGGAGCAGTGTGTAAGAGCGACTGCTATAAAGGAGCAGTGTGTAAGAATGACTGCTTTAAAGGAGCAGTGTGTAAGAATGACTGCTTTAAAGGAGCAGTGTGTAGGAATGACTACGTTAAAGGAGCAGTGTGTAAGAATGACTGCTTTAAAGGAGCAGTGTGTAAGAATGCCTGCTTTAAAGGAGCAGTGTGTAAGAATGACTGCTTTAAGGGAGCAGTGTGTAAGAATGCCTGCTTTAAAGGAGCAGTGTGCAAGAACGACTGCTTTAAAGGAACTGTGTGTAAGAACGGCTGCTTTAAAGGAGCAGTGTGTAAGAATGACTGACTGCTTTAAAGAACCAGTGTTTAAGAATGCCTGCTTTAAAGGAGCAGTGTGCAAGAATGCCTGCTTTAAAGGAGCAGTGTGTAAGAATGCCTGCTTTAAAGGAGCAGTGTGTAAGAATGACTGCTTTAAAGGACCAGTGTGTAAGAGAGTCTGCTTTAAAGGAGCAGTGTGTAAGAATGACTGCTTTAAAGGAGCAGTGTGTAAGAATGACTGCTTTAAAGGACCAGTGTGTAAGAGAGTCTGCTTTAAAGGAGCAGTGTGTAAGAATGACTGCTTTAAAGGAGCAGTGTGTAAGAGCGACTGCTTTAAAGGAGCAGTGTGTAAGAATGCCTGCTTTAAAGGAGCAGTGTGTAAGAATGCCTGCTTTAAAGGAGCAGTGTGTAAGAGCGACTGCTATAAAGGAGCAGTGTGTAAGAATGTCTGCTTTAAAGGAGCAGTGTGTAAGAATGCCTGCTTTAAAGGAGCAGTGTGTAAGAGCGACTGCTATAAAGGACCAGTGTGTAAGAACGACTGCTTTAAAGGAGCAGTGTGTAAGAACGACTGCTTTAAAGGAGCAGTGTGTAAGAGCGACTGCTATAAAGGAGCTGTGTGTAAGAATGCCTGCTTTAAAGGAGCAGTGTGTAAGAACGACTGCTTCTAAGGAGCAGTGTGTAAGAACGACTGCTTTAAAGGAACCGTGTGTAAGAATGACTGCTTTAAAGGAGCTGTGTGTAAGAATGCCTGCTTTAAAGGAGCAGTGTGTAAGAATGCCTGCTTTAAAGGAGCAGCGTGCAAGAATGACTACGTTAAAGGAGCAGTGTGTAAGAATGACTACGTTAAAGGAGCAGTGTGTAAGAATGACTACGTTAAAGGAGCAGTGTGCAAGAATGCCTGCTTTAAAGGAGCAGTGTGTAAGAATGCCTGCTTTAAAGGGGCAGTGTGTAAGAACGACTGCTTTAAAGGAGCTGTGTGTAAGAATGACTGCTTTAAAGGAGCAGTGTGTAAGAATGCCTGCTTTAAAGGAGCAGTGTGTAAGAATGACTGCTTTAAAGGAGCAGCGTGTAAGAGAGTCTGCTTTAAAGGAGCAGCGTGTAAGAACGACTACTTTAAAGGAGCAGTGTGCAAGAATGACTGCTATAAAGGAGCAGTGTGTAAGACTGAGTCAGGTACAGAGATAAGACCAGTCCCCGCTCACATCACATGTGCGGCCGAGCGTGTCTCCTGAGTTCTGGGACCCCTGAAGGTCTGTGTTACCTGGATCAGGTGTGCTTGGTTAGGGTGGAATCTAAATTAGGCAGGTCCAGAATTTTTGAACCTCCTCCTTTAACAACGCCCCGGTGTTGCCCCGGATACCGTATCTGTCCACTCTGATCCAATTACACCCCTGACAGAGTGTTATGGTCTTTTGGCAGCCGGACCCTCGGAACAGCCCTCCGCTAACCTCATCTGTGAGAGACATACGCCGCCCATCAGCGCACAGTCATCTGTCACCAGCGTGACACTGCTGTTCCAGCCCGAGCTTCATAAACATCACCGTCTGTCAGACGATATGAAATGCTGTGTGTGGTGACTGATGGCAGGTGTGTGTGGTAAGCATGTGCATGCGCTAGCATCCGAAACACCATAGCTGGTTATTTTTCAGCTGTCCTGTACGCCGCACACTCATCATGGGTAAATATCTCTGCACCCAGAAGGAAACAACCACACGAATGGTGCTTGGTGGGCAGGTTTGACATTGTGGGACATGCCAATGGTTCAAGCCTTAAGCTCAGCCGCACATGTGAGCTGGAGAGGGGCCACATCGTATGGACCAGGGGAGGCGGCATGGGGGGAAAGTTTTATCAAACATACTGCCATGCCATACCGGGCGTTGCGGGTACTACCGTAGCACGCTGTTGGCTTCAGTGGATAGAAAGAAGTCTCCAAGCGCGGGTCATCTTCAGTGACGAGTCCCGCTTTAGTCTTGGTGGAGACTCCCAACGAATCCGTTGTGTGTGGAGGCACCGTGGTCAGACCAACCCCGAGATTAACTGATTTTTGATTTTCACAACCTCCAGGGGCCCTGGTGTCCCTTCCACCTCCATCCCTACCGCACCATCCTGCAGGGAATGTTGTGAGAACGTTCAAGCTGGCATGGGATGGTCTGTCATCGGGACTCCATTAGGAACCTCTACAGCTCCATTACCGAGACCGTGCTGATTTCTGACTCCATACTGAGAGGGACCGGAGTCACCTTTATCTATCTTCCCAACACCACTGCACTCCCGCACCTCCTTCTGGGTGTAGCTGTTGTTCTGAGGATGGGTGTAGATAGACGAAGAGGTGGCGCTGGTGCTGTTTTCCACCGCTGGAGGAGCTCTCGGAGAGGGACGGCTCCTCTGGGCTGGAGCTGAACTGTAGTACGTTCTGGGCTGTACGGTTCTGGTGACACACCCGCTGTCAGAAGGCAGAAGCCCCTCCCACCCAGGCGTCTGGTGCGGGGTCAGTGGTCCGGCCTGGGTTTGGGGGGCACAGAGGGGCCACCCGTCTGCTTATCTGCTCTGATTCAGCGGTGGGGTGAAAAGGGGAACGAGGGCTCTGCTTAGAAAACCTTCTGTCAGCCTGAGTAGAGGCGTCTGGGCAGAGAGGAGGGAGAGAGAGAGACGACGAGGTGCAGGATGAGAGGATGACGAGGCCGAAGGAAGGAGGGAGAGAGGTGAGAAGAGAGAGAGAGAGAAGGAGGATGAAAGGCCGTTCGAGAGAGGCCGAGTGGGCGGAGCCGACATCGTTAGGTGCGAGACCCAGAAGAGAGAGACGAGAGAGAGAGAGAGAGAGAGAGAAAGAGAGAGAGAGAGAGAGAAAGAGAGAGAGAGAGAGAGAGAGAGAGAGAAAGAGAGGGGGGGGAGGAGAGAGAGAGAGAGGGGGGAAGGAGTAAACAAAAGCAGTTTTTTAGGAGCAGCTTCATCCCCTTTCTTTCTCCTCCTTCCGTCTCTCTGTCCATCTTCACACAACCCTTACTGCTGCTGGTGAAGAAGAGGATGACTTCAGCTTGTCCTGTTTCTCTCTTTCTTTCTTTCTTTCTTTCTTTCTTTCTTTCTTTCTTCCTTTCATCCCTTTATTTCTCTCATTCCTTTTTTTCTTTCTTTTTTCTCTTCTTTCTATCTTTTCTCTTTCTTTTGTCATTCATATCTTTCATTCTTTCTTCCCTTCTTTCCTCATTCTTTTTCTTTCTTTCTTTTTTCCTTTCCCCTTCTTTTTTCCCTTCTTTCTTTCTGTCTTTCTTTCTTTCTCTCCTCCTTCTTTCTTTCTTTCTTTTTCTTTTTCTTTCTTTCTTCCCTTCTTTCTTCCCTTCTCTCCTCCTTTCTTTCTTTCTTTCTTTCTTTCTTTCTTTCTTTCTTTCTTT